>JBAMHW010000024.1:9373270-9397162 GCA_037177495.1 Rhadinocentrus ornatus | reverse complement strand
TCCTTCCCCGCCAGAGAGGTGACATTCCACGTCCCTAGAGCTAGCTTTTGCAGCCGAGGATCAGACCACCAGGGTCCACGCCTCTGTCAGCCGCCCAGCTCACAATGCACCGACCCCTATGGGGGTCTATGGGAAAGCCATTAAAAAAAAGCCTCTTTGGTTTTTTGAAGAAGCAGGGATGCTTGTGTTGCTAAAAGATGGCAACTATTTCAAATTGTGTTGTCTCTGATGGGGCTTTCCACATCTAATACAGAACTTAATATGTCTTGAATCTGAAAATGTTATAACATGACCTCATTCTTGGCTGCCTTTGAAGTGTTACATCAACGCTTGCCATTGAATCAGCCCCACCCTCTCCTTAGGTTATGTTAGGTGAAAGTTAGTTACCTTGACACAGATTCAATATAGTGGACTGAAGCAAAAGGTCAGAGTGGATATGTAATCACAAGAAATGGCAAAAGTGAGGAGCAATAAAAGCTGCAATAAGAGTCACTATTGTGTTCTTTCCCCCCCTCTCTCCTCCACTCTGATGAACAGCTGTCAAGGTTGCTGTTCAACAGGAAGACCATTTCCTCCACGACTTCTGTTGTTGATTTCCTTTTTGCCCTGAGAGCCGGAGCCAAAATTGCTTGCTCAAGTTGCTCCCCCTCTTTTGCTGCAATCATTCAATTTCCATGAACTCAGCCCCAGTCTTCAATTATAAGCCATTCAAATGCATGACAAACACTCACATCCTTGTTTTCCTTGTGTTTATTTATTTTCTTTTTAGGTAACTCTGAGATACACGAGCAGCTCACTGATCCAGCTGTTCTTTATGAGCACCAATACAGAAATAAATGGTCCACCCAGCAACAGTCTGGGGGTGGGAGGAAGAATAATGGCTCTGAAAAGGCAGAGATGAACTAGTCTGGATGGCATTTAGCAGCTGCAGTCCCAAAGGCAGGCAAAACACTATAAGTTCCTGTTAAGGTTGGCACATCTGGAGCTTATAGCAAACTCAAGACACTATGGACATCCACTCATGAAACCATGAAAGTCTGGTTCACCACTTGAAAGAAAGAGCGGCAGTTTGACTCTGCAGACCTTCATTGTGTTCTCAGCATGTTCCCAATTTAAAATGAGTTGCGCTCACCTCTGTCTAGTCTTTAAGATTCCTCACTGTTCTTACAGTGCTGCATTATTTTCCACCTGGTCATGCTTCGGCTCTCTTACGGGATGAATTCTTTTATTCTTTTGTTCACCTACAGTCAGTGTTTAAGCTTCAGAAGAGCTGCCGCTGATATATGATAAAGAGTACAAAGCAACAGCCAGATGAGGATTTAATGGATTTGTGGGAGGTCTGTGATAAGGAATCATTTACAATTCTGTCACGGGTTTCTGTAATCTGTCCAATACTGTGATGGTAATACAGAATTGGAGGCCTAAGAAAAACTGTCCCACAGGTAATTTTTTTTTCTTGGAGTAAAATAAGTATTTTGTACAGAGATAAACATCAGATAGGATGGAATCTCTGTCAATTACAAAGCAGCATTTGTTTAAGGACGATTAATAGAAGATATTTCTGCAGACTGTGTCCTCAAAACAAACCATGTATCATCAGAGATTACAATACCACTAAGTCAAAGATTTTTTTTTAAATGCACAAGGAATTTTAACTTAAATTCAAAGGACAAGGCTTCCATGTCCTTATAGTTCAGCTCACAGAATGCTGAAAAACCTATCCACCACATCCTAAATGGCCAGTTTATGTCACATCTTTTCATCCAAACAATCACGGATCTGTGTTTTTTTCTAATGACGTATCTGTGAAAACATTTTTAGAGAAAATACTCAGTGTGCAAATATTGCCTGGGACCCTGTTTTCATTGTGAAACATCTTGATCTGACACAAATGTGAATGAAACTAACTCAACCCTGACTTTGACAACTGTGACTATAATAAATATTTCATGAGTCAAAACCGCAGTTTCACAACACACACTGCGTACTGGTGGAACCTGAACTCCAAAAGATGACACTCAGTGATATGATCTCTTGGCATTTCTGGGTGTCTGGCAGTCTGACCTATATTGTAGGTACTGAAGAGCATTTTCACACTGATTTCCCTACAGACCTAATTAAAAAAAAAGGCATAGCAGTGTTCTTCAGTGGTGGGCACTACTCACATTTCCATTCCAACTTCTTGGACTGACTTTCTTCATTTCGTATTATGCATTTGTCTTTCAGCAGCTTGGCATGTGTGAATTTATTAGCTGGCAAATGATGCATTTATTTAATTTTTATTACCTATATTTATTTTTATAGGAATAGTACACATTAAAGCAAGTGTATGACTTTGTATCTAAAGAATATTTGAGTTAGAAGTAAAAAAAAATGTTGAGTTTGCTGTCAAGTAAACTTCAACACCTTTTTTTTGTCCCTATTCACTTAATAGGTCTACCAGAAACATATATAACACAGTCATCTGCATATTCCTGGAAACAAACTCAATTAAGCCCAAACCTCTTTTTAAATATAAGATTTTTTTCTTTCCCCTTTTTTATTAAAAAAAACGGAAAAAAAACCAAAACTCATATAGAAACCAATAAGTATGTTCAAGCCTGTTCACTCTGAATCCTATATAAACTTCCTTCTGTCATACTTACATTTCTTTAGTGCTATGTATGTGTTCTTTTTTGAGGAAAACCATAAATCAGTCGCCAATCTTTTCTTTCTAAACTTCTTTAATGAAAGAGCTTCGTGAGAAGACCAAGGGTCCGTTTGAACAAACTGACACAATTTACCCTGAAACAGGAGACTAAAACAACACAAGAGTTTTCAGCACCAGACCAGCTGATCACAAGAAGCTCAATCAAGTCTATGTATGTTTATCGTGACTTAAAGGTGAAGGTACATGAATAATAATAATAATAATAATAATAATAATAATAATAATAATAATAATAATAATAATAATAATAATAATAATAATAAAACACAAAAGAAAGAAAGAAAGCTCGCCTTAACAGAGCTCTGATTCTACCATTCACCATGGCAACATATAAAAAACACAGCTTCTATTTTAATCCTGTGAAACTATAAATATGAAAGTATGTTAATGCAGTCTAATAATCTTCCAAGAGTGGATAGTAAATAGAATTGCAATGTATATAATAAAGGATAATCACTATTACACTGCATTCAATGAATTCCATGTATGCATCATTTCGTTCCACTTGAATTTTCCCTAAATGAAACTGTACAATACCCCATACTTATATTGTTTATCCATTTATCCTGTTATACCCCGTTTATCCTGTGGAAAATAAGCAGAGAATTGCTCATCTGGTTTGGAGTATGTGAATGGTACGTCTTGGACCGGTTGACATACAGCCATGCACATGAACAATAATACATACAACTTATCTAAATTCACCAATTCATTCTACAAACACATCTTGCGCCTGCAAGAAACCCACAGAAAGACACAAACTCCATACAGACCAGCATGCTAAACATGTTTATATCATGATTATATGATTTTTAGATATATGATTTCAGCTGTGAGAATATAGATTTACCAGACACGATATACTTTGTATCAAAGGATTTATGATTAAAAAGAGTAATACGTTTTTTTTTGTGCCTGATATCAGAGTGTAGTAAATGGTTAATGTAAGAAATTCACATAAAGCCTGAAATGTTTTAAGCTACATTACTTTAGTTTAAGAATTTAAAGTCAGTGAAAAGATCCCAGTATGACATATTATTCCTTATAGATCATGTTTACATGATATGTAAGCAATACAGATGTTTTACTGCATGGAAACTAATTGAAAGCTGTTTCAATGTTCATAAATCTTGGTGTGGATATTTGGGACACCGTGCGGATTTTGTTCTAAGTTAAGGTTGATTTCACCTCACTTTGTTAACAGGTTAAATACCTTTAAAGTTTTTTTGTCAATAATTATTAGAATTTCTATAAAGAGTAAACATCTATAAATGAATGTCTTTAAATGAGTGCACAGGTGCCTCAGGTTTATCAGGAAAGGAAAAAGTCAGAGAGGAACTTTAGAGTTTTCCTAATCTCAGGGTTGACATAGTGAAAACCCACAATCCACAGAAGACCCCAGGCATCAGAGTAATGGTAAACAAGATTTAAATCAGATCATAAAACTGGAGAGAGGGCACAATGAAGTGGAACTGATGAAAGAAGAAAACCTTATGGCACATTTCTGATGTGTACATTTGTCCACATTTGAGTTTCTGTGTCCACTGTGAGACCATGAGGAGTCCATTTGCTCTGCTTGTGTAAATGTGTGTGTGTGTGCTTTCTGGGAAAATAATCTCAAAGAACAAGAATCACCAGCCTGTTCTCATTTAGAAGGAAACAGGGGAGGGTGGAGAATGAGACGGAAAAAAGGGGGACACAACAACTGGCTGTAACCAGTGAGCACAGGAAACAAATAGCACTCTATAAGATGTGTAGCCCTCACACTGCACCCCGACTACCAACAACTGCCCCTAACACCAAATGTAATATGGATAAACTGGATTTCATCATTCTTGAGGCTACAACAAGGCCGGCAGAGGTTACCGAATGAGTGACAATGACAGCATTCCTGTTCTTCAGTTGAATCAAATAAAAGATCAATAAAACCAAAAAGCAGCACAGCAAGTGCTTCTATTAATAATACTAATAATTCAATTAGTTGAAATTTAATTTCAATTAATAATAATAATTAATTAGTGGGCCTTTTGTTTATTCAAGGCCTGACCTCACGTGGAGCTGTCTGTATATCAGATTGAGTTTTATAAATACTTGATGCTGTATAAGAAAAACATGGCAATCATCTTTTCACGGACATTGTAGTCTTTCAAAGCATGGAACTATACGGTGAAATGCAGCACAAATTCAAGGAGAAATATATGATGCTGAGCTGAAATTAACTGAAGAAAATAGAAATTGGAAAGTAGGATCTTATAAAACCTTTCCTAGATGTATTTTTTTCCTAATACTGGGCTAAATAGCACAGCAATATGCCTCAATAAGGAGAACCATGGGGGATTATTTAAAGCCAAAGACAATGTGATTTTCTTTTCTTTTTTTTGTCTCCTGGAGTGCAAAAATCAGAGCCTCAGTGGGGAGCAGAAAAAAACTAAATATACCTTGATTAATTTATGTAATTTTTGCTTCAATAGTCTGACAACCATTTTCTCTTTCATATTTAGTGAAGCCATAACTGGTTTAGATATGACCTGTGACATAGTTTACATAGTTAAAGGTGGAGGTGGTATGTCGTCCCTCTATGAAGACTGTGTAACATACAGTTTTCAGCGGTACTTAACTATTTATTTGAAGCTGCGGGGAGATTTTTAAACATTAAAATTTCATGCATATCAAAGAATAGATTTAATCTGTCTGTGAAAAGGGTGGAGCCATAGAGGAGGCAGATAAAGCAGGAGAACAACAGAAAGGCAAAAATACATCATTTGCACTTTAACAAACCTACCTTTCTTTTTTATTTATTTGCTGTGTTGCCATTGTCTTTTTTTTTGGGGGGGGGGGTGCAGGCAATATGCTCTTACCTTTCTAAGTTTAGAATTGAGAGTAGTGTTCCCATGCTTTTTATGGGTCTGGTCCAAATCAAATACAGACAAATGTTTCCAGCATAAACACCAGTCTGCGGCTCCCACACACCAGCAGACCTGAGCTTGGCTGGAATGGATAATCCAGTGTTTCCACCCAGAGCATCCCTATGCTTCTGCAGTCAATTCCAAGATGTTCAATACTTTAATACATGGCAAGCATATGTATTTTTACATACTAAAAGTTAGGATTGATATAATAGATGTAATATGTTATGTAGACTTGTGCAATGCCTGAGGATTTTATAATTCTGATAGTGAAACAGTAACTTTAACGATTGCTTGGGCCATGCACTGCAAATTAACCACTGACTTCCCATTCAGAGTGAGTCACATTGCCTGAGGGCATTCACACAGCTGTTGAATCTTCCATAAACTCAATGGCCCAACAATTAAACAGAAACTGCAATTTAAATCTGGGATTTTATTGTAAGCCATTCAAAGTCCTTAATAATTCAGACTAAATAATGGTTTCGTTTTAGTTTTTGGAGTTAGAGGTAGAGCTTAGAAAAAAACAAAACAGGTAATATTGATTAGAAAGAATGAGAAGCAACCTATCTTTTTTATCTATTGACTTTTGAGTGCAAAAACAGTGTAACTCACCCAGTTGAGGGAGTCATGATGCAGCCTCCACGATCCACTGTCACCCTGCAGCCACACCCCCTTTCAGGTGTGTCGTGGTTCATTCCAAAGTTGTGTCCGAGTTCGTGGGCCAGAGTGACTGCGGCACCCAGGGGGTTGTCAGAATGGTCCTAAAAGCAGATCAGTCAGAGAAACTGAGTGTGCCATAACAGCTCACCAAAATCTACTCTAAAAGCTTTTATATATGAGTCAGATTCATCTTTCTATTTCTAGGCTAGACAAGAAGCAAAGCCCAATCATGAAATGTGTCCAGTTTAAAGCGCTGGTACTACAATAATATCAATAGTTAAACATATGATTTTGATACCATACTCTGAGGAAAACATTAAGTAATAAAAAAATAATCAATGCTTGCCAGAATTGTGGCTCCCTATAGGACCCACTACAGCAACACTACTCAAAGGAGGATTTACTTGCATATTGACTAAATAAAACAAACAATTTAGTGGGATCTGTTCTCATCAGAGCGTTTCATCTGTTCAACATTGTGGCGCTGAAATGAGAAGTAGAAGCAGACTGTGTGCTGTCACCTTCAGATTGCTCGTCAAGCTCTGACATAGATGTGCTGCTTCATTTGCACAAATAAAGACATCCTCTGAGCAAAACTAGCTGCTGAGGACAAGAAAAAACCTCTCAAAGGACAAATCAAAAATTACAGGTAATTTGGCAAAGATACAGAATTAGAAATCAGATGATATAAGATGCAGCAACAATGACATGCTGAGTGAAAACTGCTATTGAGCAGGATTTCCTGCAAGGTGTGTAAAACATGAATGCATAAAGAGGCCAGTTAAATAATGTAGGGGCAGAAGCTATCAGCTTTTCACAGATGCAGAGCTGCGTGTTAGAGCACCTTGCCTTTAAAATCTTCAGAGACAGTGCATTATTCAATAGCGCTCGAGCTCACACTGACGCGCTGCTCTGCTGGGGGCTTTTGAAAGTAACAAAAGTCAGCTGTCAGCACTGCAATCCAACTGAGTAGCCTGGCTTTATTAAAAAACAAAAAATCAACCTCTGACTATGTTTCCTGGAAAAACATAGACACAACAGATGAGGCTAGAGAGCTCAAGAGGGCACTTCATGCAACTGCCTGTGCTTTTCATCACACCAATTAAATCAGTGTACCAATTACGGCTGGTACATGGAGATTCCAGATGTCTGAGGATGGATGTTTAAGATTTAACTGCCTCGTAGAATAATGATGAGGCTCGCAGGGAAAGTTAAACTAATGAGTAAACAAAGGGGTAAGACTTAAAACAAAATTGTTGTAATTTTGCTTGAAAGTCAGCAGCTGAAGCGCAATCTTTTCTTTCTGTAATCTTAAGTATGGGAGATTTTCTTTCTTTACCATCTGGGAAGATAAGAGTAAAGAGGAATCTGGGGACAGGCTGTAAACCAGCCAGTGGGGCCTCGCTCACTCAGAGACAATGAGTGTAAAATAGTAGCATGATTTGTGCTAATGCAACATGTCTTAAGGACATCGTACAAGGCTACAGATGTAATGGCTCTTCATTTACAAAATTCTGCTGAATTTTCATTCTGCAATATGCTCTCACCTTAAATTAATTCCTTTATTGCACCTCATTAAAAATCAGAACATTTACACTTGTGCAATCGATACACACTGAATTATTAGAAGAAAAGTGGAGGGTAGCATGCATACCCTCCACTTGGCCTTTCTGGAAAAAGACTCAATGATGGTTTTGCCCTCTAAGTGAAAACAAGTTCTAATCAGCACCAGAATCCTTTTCTTAACTTACTTTTACTTTTGTAAAACAGGAGGGACGTCAACAATTAATCAAACAGCACAGACAGAAAGAGGAAAGACATTAAACAGTATTTGATAGCATTTTGCTACATTTACATACCATAACGATCCCTCCTGACTGCTCTGCTGTGCACATGCTCATGATGGGTGCCATTCCAATAGTGGTGCCCTGAAAATACACCCCACTAGAACAGAGAACACAGTAGTTAAATCAGCACCGGCACACAGCCTGAGCTTACACTGGTCTTAAAGGTAACTCTAAGAAATTTAGTCTATTCTTAATGCCTAATGAACATTAACGAGGGCAACGTTTTAGAAGAAAAGTCTAAGAAAGGGTAAAAATGCATATGTGCACAAGCAGCTGGTTACCATTTTAAAATGAGCATATTCTAACATATGCAAAAGGACATGGAAAGTTTATCACTAGAATCTGATTATGTCTAAACAACTAATAACCCCAGGCTTTGATCATAAACAAGATAAAAAATTCATTTAGCTCTGAAGGTGAAAGAAATGATCATTTCTAAAAATAATTCAAAACTATGAACTTCAATGATGAAGGTCTCAAAAGTGATGCTAAAGTTATGACATGGGTGGATGACATTTGAGATGGTTGCTATCTCAAACACTGTTAACTTAAAGCCCTAGTTTTCAAACCGTGATACCCATGCTCCCTCCAATAACTATGCCGAAGAAATTTTCTGATATCAACCAGTTTACAAATACTGTTTTACTGTTTCTTCTCTCATTTGCAACAACATAACCCTACAAGAAAGAGTTCTTTGCACTAGTCGTAACAATGGAACAAGGAGGGATGGATGCAGTCACATCTGATATTGAAGCTAACATTGATTGATCCAAGTAATCCTTTCAGATAACTTGCAGGCCAACTTTAACATGACTTTTATGTGACTAGACTTTTTTTTTTTTTAACCTGTCCTGTCCTGACTAGACATTTTTTAAATAAATTGAGTTGTATACATAACGTTCTGACTTGCAGTAGTATGCATGTGTGAGAATCTGTTAGTGGTCTGTGATAATGCAAACTAAACACAGACATGAAAACTAGCTGAAATGAATGGATTCTATTATGATTGTTACCTTGAGGGAATCCAGCCATGTAAACCTGACTTTTCACACCAGCAAAAATTTTCTTACACAGTCACAGTCCTAATGAGAATTTCAAAGTCTTTATCAATGCCACATGATTTTTTATTTATTAAGTTATAGTCCTATTTTGAGCAAATATATTGTAGGGAGGGTTATGTACTATGGCATTTCTACTGCAGAATCTGTGGAAACCACACACTCACTCCAGATTAGCTCCACTCCTATAAAATTCTAAGGTGGCAATAGTCAAAATGTTAAACTTGAGTTTTCTAAGGCTGCTGCATCTGTCTTTTGTATATAGTTTAAGGGGAAAAACAAAGCACATTCTAAGAGATTAGGTCTTATAATGATTTTGGAAGAAAATACATTTCAAACAATGTTCTGGTTTACTATTCTATTTTAGGCGTACCTGATTAGCTGGGCGTTGTCATGTGGCTTGTGAGGCAACAGCTTCACCTTCCTCCAATCTAGAAACTCGTGCAACGTGGTGAAAGGGTCCTGGGTAATGGGACACTTGTCCACATCACTCCACACCTCCAGGCCCACCAGTGCAACTCGGATATTCAATGCCCTGTAGAACTGAAAGTTAGGGTGAGAAGGAGGAAGCAGAGAGACATGTGGCTTTAGTTTGTGAGCCTTCTTATTTGAGTATCTCCAGCTATTAAAATACAAATTCTATAAAATAATTACTTCAACTGACAAGGAGCCTATGTGTCCCATGTGAATAAATCATCTTTTGCCCTTATTTTATCAAAGTGACACACACACACACTACACGATCTGTTGCACTGGCTTCAGCTCAGTTCTGAAATTAATCTTCCATTTATAATCCAATCAGCCCCTGCTCACAGGTTGGATAATTCTCACTAGGCTTGATGTGACCCCTAATAAATCACATTCCAACGTTGTATTTGCTCATTCCTCTCAGCTGTTACCTTGTCCACATAATTGGCAATCTCAGTCAGTCTCTGCTTGACCTTCTCCAGATCTTTGCCTTGTTTCTGAAACTTAAAAACACAAGCAGACAGAATAAAAACAGAAAGAATGAAGAGATGAACACTCTTGACAGAATTTGGGACATTTTAGCACCGCGTTGGCTGTGGAAGTTTTGTCCCCGTGAGGAGGACGAGGAACAACTTCTATCACGTTAATTCTGCTCGTGCTTTTGCTGTGGCTGTTATCATCAAAGAGCGCCTCAGTGGAGCTTATAGGCTAAAGAGATAACCTTAACCATCTTCTCTTATAGCCAACCTTTATCCGGCTGCTCCAAATCATGCAATAATGACCTATTTGTCTCACACCAGTGAGGAGCCTCTTTGAGATCTTAAGTCTAGGATTTGTGATATTCAGAGAGCACATCAAATCTCATTTGTGAGTCAAGTGGTTCTATAATGTATGCAGAAAGATGTAGATGGAGCAGGAGAGGGAAACAGATGAGTAAGTAGACACATCAGAGACGACAACAAAGCCATGGTGGAGCCATCTTATCTACATCTCATGGGGAAAGGGCAGCTCAGCATATGACCTCTGAACCTGTTTCCTGTGGTATTCAGCAGGAGGGTGAGACTGTGGGACTTCTGCTTACTTCTCTGTTGTCAGCCACGATGATGAGCTCCACGTACTTGGTTGTTGTCTGGACGTGGCGTTTATGCTGGAAGAAAGAACAATAATTTAGAGTAAAGAAGAGGAAATACAAAAATAAAGATGGAGGAGAAGTGATTTGAATGCAAGGCAGAGAACAATAAATCGAGGAGGTGGTGGAGGGTGGAAGAGACAAAGTGATAAACCGAGAGATTAAAAGAAAGGAGCAGGAAGAGAGAACACAGAGAAAGGAAGAAGGGCATTAGGAAGGGCAGCATAAATTCATCAGGTGGTCACTCGATATTGCGAATCTCACCTACACTCCACTCCACACAAAAGGCAGCAGAATTGAGAATCAGCACAAAGCAATCAGCTACCCTTTACGTCTGACCCAGCAAGAGCTGCTAAGGTCACACAATCCTCTGATAACACCATACAAGAGCTAACTTATTAACTAAATAAATCACGTTTTCTAGACTATGCTGTCTGCACTGTTAGCACAAAATAAAGCACCTCTTTTCTTCTTTCTATAATTTACAGAGAATGTGATACTAAATTTATTGATTTTGGACAATTTTGCAGGAATGTTACCACCATACCAGTGTGATTTTTTTTTTTTTTAAAGTTTGAATTTGTTGCAAAATTAGTTGTTTATCTCTTTTTAGTGTGCCACAGTTCAACCTTTCTGAACAAGTAGATAATACACAGCCCCTGGCCAAGAAGCATATCTATGGTTCTCTCATGCTGTGCTAGGCAGCAACTCACTTTTTGCCACATGTCGAGTTAGAGTCTGTTTCACCTGCAAGCACAAGCTCAATCCTTCTACTATCCTGCTAGCTAAGGGTTCTGCCTTCCCTCCATGGCTCTCTTTCAACCTGAGCCTCTTTATCCTTGCTGGCCTGGCAGCTTTTGGCCCTTATCTGCCTTCTCCATAGATAAGCCAGGATGGGCAAGCATGCTGTAAATGCACCCTATGGTGATTACCAAGTCTCTAGGAGGACACTGGAAAGGAGATACATGAACATTATGCTAATAGGAATTGCAAAAACATTCATTTGCTGGAATAAAATAGTGAGTTAAAGCTTTACTTGACAATTTACAATCTATTTTACAAGACAATTATGTTTTAAAACATGCGATAGAAAATACAGGCTTCTGCATTCTGATCCAGAAGATTTTCATTTAATAAAATCTACTAAACATGTCTTTTAAGCATTTAAAACGTGACAAAAGGATCTCCTTTACAGAAAAGCTTTATTATGCACAGAAAACAAGGTGTGATGGAAACAAAAACTAATATATTGACTAATCAGCCAATATTGAGCTTGTTAACTGCAATCATCCTGTCTGCAAAAAGAGTAACATCAACTGATGGCAGTGGCTAATATTTATCTGGTGTCCTGGTTGTGTCACTTTGATTTTTCCTCGATACTGACGAAATTTATTCACACTTAATTTTGTTAGGCACAAAAAGATTTTGTTGGGGAATGTAAGAACTAAGGGATCTTTATATGTGAAAGGTTATATTAAAAGATCTTTGATACACCTGTGTTATTCAAGGAATGTGTGATGAATGGCTGAAGGGATTTAAAACAGTGCAGCTATTTTCTACAGTGCACATTTAATTTTTTCCCTGCCATTAAAGGGAAAGGATTTGCCTCCACAGTGGAAATAGATAAGAAATGGGGTAGGTGACAGTGATGAAGTAGCCTGCGGTAAAGGTTAAGGATTCTGTTGCTAAGGGAGTTTTAGTTTGTGTCGCCCACTTTGATGGGCCTTTGCAATATGATCATTTTTTCCCATCCTGTGCACTTTTTTAAGGTTTGAAGTGAATGCCTCACTTGTTTAAAAAAGATCTTGAAAGAAATTGAGGACTTTAAAAAGCATTCACATCTGTTTTATTTAGCCATTATTTGCACTATTTTCTATTTATTTTATTCTATAGCAAATGTCCCAGGCCCAGAATCCTAATCATAATCCATGTGGTTGATCTAATCTAGTATCAGCTGAACCAGGGATTTTTAAAAACAAGCAAGTTGTGAGCAAATTGTTCAGTGATTCACAATTTTATAATTTCTGGTGATGTATGCTAGGTTTCTAATCAAACTTTAAACAAGAATTTGTTGTTCCCAGTGCGTTTTAATAATTTTTTCTATAAGATTTAATGTTACTTCAATATTAATGTTTTTCTGATTTCTTTGAGAGATTTGGTTCACTTCGTATGTCAGGATTTTTGTTTTGTCTTATGACTTGTATTGTTTAAGTTGATCCTTGGCTTCTCTTACTTGGTTTTGTTTGCTGCTTTGCCTGCACACTTGAATTCCTTAAGCAAAATACCACCAACTGCCTTTTGTTAGCCATTAGCTTCCTTAGTATAAATACTTCCTGGTTTTTATTGACATGACATAATGTTGCTTTTGAGCAACATCTTTTTGGTATGGATGGTGAAACCAAAGCCTTGCAAAACACTGAATCATTTTGACACAACGGCTGTGAAATCAGCTTACTGCCCTGATGCAGGATTTTATTGACCACTTTTATCATTTTCTTCTGTCGTTGATAGAAATTATGAAATAGGGTTATGAGGTTACTTTGATTTAGGTAACGTAAGATTATTTAAAGTAACTAAACTATCATAATAGATTTAAACCCATTTTAGTGTTTTTAAAAAGGAAAAAGGAAGAAAAGGGTGCTTATGCAACTGGGATAGTGACTGTGTTACTGCATTGATGTTTTAATGTAAGGAATTGAAACTATTTTTAAAAGATTGAAACACTGACAAGCCCAGCCCCATCAAAATCCCCATAAAGGAGCTTAATATCTGTCAGATGCACAAGATGATTAAATTAAATTATATAACAAGGCTGCGGTTGGCATGGTTACTAGACTTTTAGCATGCTGAAGCAATGCATTAATAGTGCTTCAACAAGAACAATGTTTCCAATTCATAATGTAATATAAAATTGAGCAGATGAGCTCAAGCATAACTTGATGTGTTAGACATAATGTGTTCAATCATTTTCTTGTGTTTCTTGTTTTTTTAACATCTAAGCAAAATAGTTCATACACAGTATGAGCTAGTAATCTGGGTTTAATAAATTTCTTAATTGGAGCTAATAGGTGCAACATGCACATTTAAAGAACCTGCTGCCCTAAAGGAAAGAAAATCATTACTACACGTGTTGACTCAATTCAGATAATATCACATGAGAAAAGTTTACAGGATGTTTTAGAAAAGTAAATATGTAAAAAATGTTATTTTAAGAAGAAGAATTAATCCATCATCCATGAACTTGGCATCACATTTTTGCAGAGTTCTCTACCTTATCGGACTCTCATCATCCAGGAACACTCTTCAAATACCTCTTTATCTTAAAAGCCTCAAGCAGGTCACACTGTAGTTTATCAACGCAGCAGCGCTCACCTCAGTTCCCTTGAGTAACATGCTGCGGTGAGCTTGTTCACCTACTGTAAAGTACAACAAATCGTACTCAAGATACTTACTTTCTGGTGTACCCTTTCTTTCCTTCTTACAAGACTTCTCACTTTTTTTTCCCTAAAAAAAAAGTCGACAGCCTAATGTTCTCTTTTTTTTATTTACCTTTAGGATTGTCATTCTGTCCTAAGTCTGATATCTCTTGCTGTCTTAGAAGAAATAGCACAATTTTCTAAACAAATACAACAATGTGGGGTAATCAGAAAAATCAAAGTGCCTAAAAAACCCCAAAACTCTCACCCAAGGAAATTAAACCACATTTTTCACGAGTATTAGCCTTTCTTGTATTTTTTGTTCCCATTCCCACTCTGTCTCTCAAGAAGAGATTTTTGCTTTGTGTGTTGTCTAGTTTTATTCACTAATGCTGAATTTTTGCAGCCCTCTTACGGCTCGAAACGATAGTTGCGAGCAGTGCCAGCACTTTAATAACCAACAGAACTCAAGCTGTACAATAAAACATTAGAAAATTCTCCATTGGTGAATGACTAAAAAAAGCAATAAAGTGAGAGGAGATGATGGTTTAGCTTGCTTGCTCATATACCCTAAAATTCAGTTTTAATTCAATAGAAAGTTCGTTGTATTTAAAATGCATTGTGATTATGAAATGTTGCTCATCCTCCCTAGAAGTCCAAGAACATCTGTTTTGTCTTATACACAGACTATCTCTGTTTGTGCTGGTCTGCTAAATCAGCCATGTTTTTCTACACATGCCTTTCTTCCCAACTAAGATAAGGATCACTGGAGTCCGTGTTTTTCACTTATCAGTGCTCATCTTCTGTAAAGCCCTGACCCTTCTGAGGTTAGAGACTCCCTTGGGCCATGGCCCATATAATTTATCTCTATGCTCCGAGGGGCTGCAAGGGCTTGAGTATAGGGAGTATGATGGGGTGGGATTTCTTAAAAGCAATCTTTATCATTCTGGATGGACAGGTCCTGGAGGATATACAAGCCTGCAGTCCGATCTTATTTTCAGAGCAAACATTGCCGTTTAACAGTCAATGTACTCTCTGAAGGCGTTTAACAACTGCAGCTCCCCATCCACTCCAGGGCACTAATGGAAGCCTCAGATGGATGGATTCAGTGCATAATTCAACAAGTAGTAGCCTCTAAAATATATAGCAGACCACTTACCAATATCTACATTGCAAATGATCTTTTTGTAGCAGGTTAGGTGAATATTTTCTTCTATATATTCTATGTAGCCAGATACTAAATATACAGTAGGGGGAAACATTTCTCTCCTTGTCTGGTTTTTGGGCAATTTTCTGTCTTCTCATCCTTTTTTCAAAGTGCAAAGTGATTAAAATACAAGCTCAAAGATTTCAGTAGCAAATGCAAAAAGAAATGCAAGATTCAAATTTGGGGTAGTATAAGAAACCCTAATGTGCTCTTTAGTTTTAGAAGGTAAAAAAAAACAAAAAACATTCTTACTGAAAAATTGATATGGAAAACTGGTGCTGCTGAGATGATTAAATTACCATTCAAGTGTCAAAATTGGTTCAGGCTCAAGAATAACATCTTGTTCAGTCTCAGGTATGTAAATAAAGAGTTGATTAATGCAAAGTTATGAAGTTTGTGTCTTTGTTTCTATTCACTAGGTGTTATAGGCAGAACGCACCGCTGTTAGGAGGTGTGGAGACACATAACATGATGTGTTGTTTTAAACCCTGCAATGCTGATGGTGTTGCACATTATGTCATCAGCCATCTCAAATGGTAGAGGCAGCAGCTAGTGATGGCACTTATAGTCAGACCCTTGCAAAAAGCAGCTTCAGCTGCCTGTGTTCACTGCTACAGATCTGGTCACCAATTCAAAAAGTCTTCTTCCTTACTTAGATTGTGGCTTGCAAAAGAGCTCATTAATAAATCTTCTGCATTGGCTGCACTGAAGTGTGGATCTGAATTTTAATGAAACATCCACTTGGTTAATGACAAGGTAATGTTGCATTGATGGGTTGAGAACATGTTAACTTTAACAGCAATAAAAAACAGTATTTTGTAGTATTAAAGATTTACAAAAGAGGATCATGAAGAGACAACCTTACTATCCACTGCAAAAAAATAAATAAATCTGAATGCATTGACTGCGGTTGCAGTGAGGAGGTTGCAGAGCAATTCAAAGAAGCACTGCAACCACTGGGACTTGATCTGACCATGTTAAATCCGTGACTGAGTACTAATCAGAAAAGAGAAAAAAGTTTTGTTCCCATCCCCTATCCCCTTGGTAAAAAAAGGTACTTTTTTTCATAAAAGTAAGTGTATTTTCATCAACTGGTGAGTCCGCACACCAAGTTTGACCATTACATGAAACTACTTTGCCACTGATTTTTGCTCGAAGTTGTCAGAGAAATCTAACTGTACCTCTCTGCCAACAATCATCATGTGGTTCAAAAGTAAATGTGCCTCTCCATCTTTGCTGCACCGCTGCTACTAGAGTGCTCAGGATGAAAAATGAGTTCACAAAAATGACTTGAAGATTCACTTCTCGTAATCTGCTACCTCTCTAGTTTCCATTAAAAAAGAGCAGGTAACAAACAGGCAGTTTAAAACACTTACTCTTGAGCTGAAAGCCTTGAATGGACTGCTGTCTGCATGCGCTGTGGGGTAGGATATGTTGAAATCATGGCCACACGTGCCAGGAACAAAATTGAGGTGTTCTGTGGAGTAGATCCAGTGAGTCCCATCAGAGCGATCTGGGGATGGTTCCAGCACGTAAGATCTTCCTCCAACAGATATAAAACCCCTGCAGCAAGAGAAACAGATTGTCAGAGGTTTGAATTTTATGCAGAGGACTAATCCCGTCCAAATGAATCCCATATACTAGAATATTAACAGGTTTGGTCTGATTTAGGTGTGTGGTGTGATGATATGTGGTAAGGCTCTTAATAATTGATGATCAGGTCATAATTACCATATACTGTATAATGGAGGTTCATGTTATTTTGTCAACAGTGTGGTTTTTGTTCCTTATTGCTTATTGTTTCTCACATTTTACTTGCAGCCACTGTGATTTATAGTGATATCATCTTCCCTCAGTGAATTTGTACAAACAGGGGGGGGGTCACTTAAAACTTGCACGAGACCACATTAACTAAAACTAAATTACCCCCACAAGCTTGACTGCTGACAACTCAGGCTACAAACTATTTATCTTTGTGAATGGGTCACAAAGTTGGTGTAGCCTTTTGTCAAAAAGGGAAAAAAATTCTGTTGATTTGTCACTGTGGAGGCAGGTTTCAAAGAAACAGAAATAAATAAATGAATATAATGACAAAGGTCAGCAGTCAGGGCTACACAGTCATCTAAATCACTCTGAATGGGGTGTAGGTTTTTGGTTGATTTATGAAAACATTCTTGTTGGCGTCCAATGATATTGTTGCAATCACTTCTCCTGTTTGACATCTGCAAACAAAGTGTTTCCAACAGTAAAGCTTCTCTGCTGTCCAAAGTCCATCTCTGTAGTATAAACAAGGTGTCTACTCCGCTTACTTTAGTGGCTATCCATTATTGTCTGAAGCTATACTAACCAAATTACACTGCTGCTTCTATACTTCTTGATAAATATGATAAATATTACCTGAAACACAAAGTTAAGAAAGTTAAAGCAAGCTCAAACAGTGCAAAATATAAGTACTTGGGCATTTCTTTATTGAAAATTATTTAAGATTACAAGCATGTGAGTCCGTGTGAATTTTATTGAATGCCAAAAAGGGAAAAACATGGTATCATCCATGAGACTGCGCAGAAAGCATGAAAATGAGGCTGATTTGAGTTCATCCACTTCAAGCACCAAACAGAAAAAAAATAACCTCATCATTTTTGGCTGCCATCCCATCCATGATATTGATCAATATAGAAGATAAAACCATGATAATAGTTTCCAGCCTTATTTGACAACTGTAAAATTTAACTAATTTGAGAGATAAAAAAAAAAAAAAAGCTAAGCAAAGCTATCAATTCAACAAGCAGTCAAACAAGAAAGAGCAGGGCAAGCTTGTTGTTTGGGTTTCCTGACCTCTGGAGCAGTTCATTAAAACGTTAAATCAACAGTATTGACATGAGAATGTGGAAAACAAAAAGCTTGTGACACACTTACTTAATCCCAGCACAAGTACTAAGGCTGACATCTGAGTGGACATGACCCACCACATCACCATGGTAGTAGCAGTTTGCCTGAAGAAGAAGAAGTCAAGGATTCAAAATTCAAGACAAGAAAAATAGGACCAGTGTACTTGAGTTTAGGTTTAGGTCTGGTTCAGCCACACTAGGTGATCACTGTGAAAACTAAAGGGCTGGTACTCCTTTGCCTGGTAAGCAGAAGCCATTACTGTTCATCACCGCAGGCTAATGAAAGCTGCAATATTAGTTTGAGGTTCACATTTCCCAGCATAAACTTTGCTTTCTGTCACATTTCCAGGTACCCACTTTCACGCACCACCTGTCAAGTCGCAGCAGAGTTAGAAAAGTAAATTAAGTCTGTGTTTATTGAACAAGGCCTGGCAGCAAGTGGGTGGGGAGGAAGTGTCTGGTTTAGAGTGAAAACAGCCCCCTCGGCCTTTTTGCTTTAGTCATCCAGCCTCGCTCAGGTGAGGTCTGACCAACAGCACTTCTGTCACCCTGTTCTGGGTGGAAACTTTTGCTTGCCTCCAAATATAGAGTGAAGGTAATACATTTCTACATCTGGCCTCTTTTAGAGGCTGCTGATTTAGCGTGTTTAGTTTCTCAAGGTTTTTTGTGCCTTAATTTTGCATAATCTTCACGGCTATTTTGTAATGATATTCCAATGAGTGTTCATTCACTTCTGACATGAGCTAAAGTCCTCTGGTCCCATCATCAATATATAGCTTTTTTCATGAGAGGTTATTAAGAAATGTCTTTAAGATACATTTTTGTGAGTAAAATTTATTGCCTAACATGCTAATGTGAGAGAGGTGAGCTGTACTAACAAAACCAAAGAGAAATACTACATGAGCACAAGCTGGACAGGGTCCAAGCAGGCTTTTAGTATCTGAGCTGTTAGCATACTCAATGAACACTTAAACATATCACACGCAGAAACTGGTGCACTGCTGGCAAATGGACAGCAGGAAATATGAGATTCAAACCCTCAAGAAGATGACTTAGTGAAGTCAAACACACTGTCCAGAAAAACATAAGCAAAAACTTTAAAAGACGTGTTGCGCACGCTGGGTTCATATGCATCGAAATGTATTGTTTCTGTATGTCGAAGAAGGCTGTGAGGCCAAAATGTTGAATGATAAATTTAGATGAATATAAAACCAGAATGGCCCCAAAAAAATTACATTTCACATATTTAAACAAAGATCAGGGAAAACCTAATATTTAAAAAAAGATCTGCTGTTTGGAAACATTTTGCTATATTTTGTGGAGATTTTTTGTGATTAGGTTGCAGTGAGGTTAACATTTGTCACTATGTGAAACTTTGTAACAAGCACAACTTATATTTCTGATATTTAGAAGTTTGGGGAGTGAAATTTCAACTAGCCAATACAAAACTTTCTTAATAGAAAAAGTCTTGAACCTAGCTTTTGCTAATCAGATTTTGTATTATTCCAAGCAGTCTCTTATAAGATATTACATTTTCATATTTGTGAAACTCAATAGAGGAGAACCATAGAGAACACTGGTGCATGAGCATTGCCAAACTTGTCTCTTGGTTTTCAGGTCAGCGATTCTGGGTCCGTTTGCAAAAAACTTGCGAGGCAGAGGATAAATGGTCAAACAGTGCAGATACATTTTGATATAGTATTTTGAGTCTAGGTCAAGCTGTTATCAAGTTAACTACAAAACAGTAAATTTGATTATTGGAGCAACATCAATGGGTGCAGTCCCTACATTTTTAGGGTCTGAGTAGTCTGACAATTTGAGAATTTTTTTACTTAAACTGGGACAATGCATATTAAGTGGCAAGAAGTTCACCATGTAAATATGCCAGATTTAGCTTATCTGTAGTCCCATGAGACTATATTTTCATGTTTTCATGTCTTATCAATTTTTTTTTGTTTGTTTTGTTTTGTTTTTGGTAAAACACACACAGAAAGAAGAAGAAAAATGTCAATGTCAAAGTGGTGTTAACAAGTTGTTACACTTCTTCCAAAGTGGCCCAAAAAATTCTCTTTTGTTTACTAGCAATACAATTGTTGAGGTGGTCTCAAAGCCTTGAACACTTAAAGATATTTAAACACTTTTAGTGACATAATGTACCAGAACAATCCATTATGGCATAAAAGGTGCAAAGACAGGACAGTGCATTACATGAAATATGAAATTTTAGTGAGGAGGAACAGGGCTGGATTTAGTGCACTGAGTTAATGCTATAGCCTCATGTTTCTTTAATGAGATCATGACTGTGATGCATCGATATGAGTAATATGAATAGACTTTTTGTTTCTATCGTTTCTGCAGAAATGAGTAAGAAAAGTGCTCATGTGTTTATATTTGAAGATTAATAACTAAAGCCCAGATTATTGTGGTAGGCAACACTAGGTGTGAACATGACATTGTTGTTCCATGCATTTATTATTCCAAGTTAACAATCTAATATCCATGGAGGTGCTTCTTATACCCAGTAGAGGGTTTTTGTTACAGCTCATGACACTTATTTATTGTATTCTGTGTTGGTTTAAATTTTGGAGGAAATGGAGAGGGTGTAAAACAGGAATGGAGGGAGGGCTGACTCATGCTAAAGTCACTCCCAGCAGTACCTTCCCTTTGACACAGAACTGAATCCGCAAGATATCTAGCCCAGATCACTATATCAGTCTCCTCCCTGCCGGCAGGACAAATAAATTACCTACGGATCAGTCTCAAAGGATCTTACTGTTTCCAGTAAAAAGATCCTCCCATGAAGAGCTGGCCGTGGTCATGAGTGAGAAATGAAAGGCAAAATGGAGGTCAAGAGATGTCCATGTATTCCTATAATCAATCAATCATATGTTCACCCAGCATTAATTCATTGAGCACTTTAATGTAAACATTTGCTGCTTGCTTCTTAAGTACGAGAATTCATTGCTTTTTCAGTTGAAGTTATCAATTAGATCGGGTTATTGCCATAATAAACAATAGGGGGTATGCAATATATTAAAAAATGAATTGTTATCACAATATCAACATGTAAAATATCAATATGGGAAAGACAATAAGAGATAAAATGGGACAAGCATGGTGTATTAGAGAAAATTCTGCTTTTGGGCTTGTTTTACAACTAAGATCCACAATGGAATACAGCTCTTGCTAATGCACAAAATTTTAGCATCATTTATTTAAGTATTTATTTGTAATCTGCAAGTCATATCACTGGAATATTTAGTGGTATTACTTATTGCATATTTTTCTGATTAACTGTGATGGACTGGCCTCCTGTCCATAGTGTAAACTGGTTGTCACCTGATATACACTGGGAGAGGCTCCAGCACCCAATCATAAATTGGAATAAGTGCGTGAAGACAAAGGATGGATGAATGGATGTTTTTCTAATATGCTGCAGCCCCAACCTCAAATATCAACGTATTGCATTTTAGGAAGAGAGCAAATCCATCTACCCACGCTACAAATCCTTTATTGTCTGGAACTGCAGTAATTTGTACAAACTGGCCAAGCCCCACTAGTGAAGGTGCAGCTCTGGTCTCAGAGCAGTTTCAAGAGGAAAATATTCTTTTTGTTGTGCGGTTTGGACATTACTAAACTGCATTAATTCCCCTTTTTGGTGGATTTCAGTTATAAGTCTGCTGGGCGTTTTGTACACAGACCAGAGGTTTTCTATTATTATGCTTTCTTTGTATTCTGAAAAAAAATTTAATATTTAATTGCCTCTCAAATAACAGATGAACAAATCCATGAAATAAGGTAAGCTGGTGGAAGCAACAGGGCATATAAACTACTCCACATGGTTAAGCCACATCAAGCACATTCATTAGAGTTTACTATAATTGCCATTTCTTTCCCTAACCCCCAAAATAAATATGGTACGATAGAAGAATATTGATGTATCCATTTATGGAAGATGTTTTCAAAGAGCCATAGCATTTCAAAGCAGAACACATTTGGCTGGGACATGCCCAATTGAGTTTGATGAATATGAGCAATAATTATCATAGCAGAGAAGATAAATAGCAGGAAATATATATAAAAAAAGGTAATTGGTCCTGCAGTTGACCAAAAAATATGCATGTCGGCATACATCAGCATTGATCTGGATGAAAAATGTCATTTAACAGACCTCTCAGATGTATTTTAGATAAATATGCTATCTCAATTTAGCCAGTACAGAACTCATAAATGAAATTAATATTTCACAGTAAGCCTTACTTATGAAGTGCACTTAGATGTTCACTAATTCAGTATTTTTAGCAGACCTGCATAACAAATTATTTTTGGGGATGGTCTTGAGCTTATCCATTATAAAGGACTTGAGAAATGCCCTAAAACTGAGTCTATTCTCTGATCCCTGTCTGCCTTTAATTCATTAAATATAAATCTGGTTGCTGAAAATGGGCCCACTCACCTACACAGTCTTCTTCATAGACAATTCCAGGTGGTTCAAAAATAAGTCTAACTGCAATGTCAATTTTACTCTAACATCATCACAAAAAGCAGAAGTTGAGAAAAAGCCCGACATTCATAAGTGATGCTTGGTAGTTATACAGAGGACATAACAATTTGTATTTATGGTATCACTTGAAGTAAAAGAAGAAATACACATACTGTGAAGTTGTGAGGGTCTCTGACTGCACTGCCATCCTCCAGGTAATGGATTTCCGTGTAGGTACTTGCAAACAGGCCCCTAGAAAGGTTCAACAAAGACAACAAATGCTCAGCAATGACCCGAAAGGGCTTCACTTGAAAAGAATGTAATCAAATTTTCAATGCTATGTTCCTGCATGGGAACCCTGCTTTAGTACAGCATTAATTGATGCAAATAGCTGCAGTCATGAAAAAAGAAAAAGAAAAAAAAAAAGGAAAAACTTTAGTGATGTTTTCTTTTAAACTAGTTTCACAACATGTGTATGCAGTGTGTCATTGCATCTAATACCAATCAATAACTCATTTAAAGTGAGCAGTATTTACCTTAGACACAGCTGACAACAACAAGAAAGGAGCAGATGGATGTCAACAGGGAAATAATCATGTTTTGTTTCAGGAGGGGGTAAATAACTCAACACGTTTTATTAAAGTTTGTCAGGTTATCACATCACACCAAAACCCCAATCACACCAAAACACGATTTGATTAAAAATCTTTTTTTTTAAAGAATGATGGTTTCTTTGTTATTGTTGTTCTGTTTTGTTTGTTTGTTTTTATCCATTAAGTAAAAATCCAAATTAACAGGGACTAATATCTCTTCCCAGTTTGAGAGGACTAAGCCTTCTTGTTTTCCTTTTCCTTTCAGAGGACACCAGAGCAAATCATCTGCACCAGCAGCAACGGATGGTTAGTAAATACTTGATAGAGGTGAGATGGCTGGTGACGAGAATATAACATGATGGTCACTAGTTGAGATTCTTCATGATTATTTTTATGTAGCTTTAATAATGACCTTTGTATTACCTACTGTCAAACTTCCTTCTGTTGTTGCTATCTATCTATCTATCTATCTATCTATCTATCTATCTATCTATCTATCTATCTATCTATCTATCTATCTATCT
>JBAMHW010000024.1:9343516-9373170 GCA_037177495.1 Rhadinocentrus ornatus | reverse complement strand
TCTATCTATCTATCTATCTATCTATCTATCTATCTATCTATCTATCTATCTATCTATCTATCTATCTTTCTTTCTTTGACACCTGACACTTTGCTTGTACACATCTCTTTACCTCTTATTCATACTCTTTATGTTGCTTTGGACTGTTCACCTGAAGTACTTAAAATCCTCCTGAGTGGACCAGCCAATGACTTTGGATTATGTCAGCTTTATATTTATTATATATAGAATTACTTAGATGTTAAAAGTGTTAAAAATGTTAAAATGGCATCCATTCAAAAGATGGTGGTGTAACACTAAGATCGTGGTTTATAACCCATAGTCTATTGTTTTCAGTAATGTCATAGAGAAAACTTCAGTGATATGGATGATGGGTAATGGAAATTAATTTGAAACTTACTAACAAGCTCCAGCTTTTGCTGGAAAACTGTGCCAACACAGTCATTCGCACAATTATATGTGTCAGCCCTGTTGGGCATCTGTCTTACAATAAATTTAGTATCCTTTTTCAAAATATAGATACATAAAGTAAGGTGGAGGTTATTTATATAATTTATATTGAGGAACAGACAATGATTAACAAAGATTTATCTAGGTCTCATAATGTCTTTTAGGTTGCATGTAAAAACGCTCAACATGAATCCTGCTATAAATTAATATGATTGTGTATTTATTGGTGGCTTATCAATGGATAAACAGCAACAAAAGTCGTTTAAATGTTGTACCAACAAATTACAAAGGCAATGAAAGGCAATTGCCAATCACTCTTTACATGTCTTAAGGTAAGCAATCCTTCCTGTTTCCTCCACATTACAGAAAACATTTAGAAGTTGCCTGGTTTCCTTGTTTCTTACATAACAACCGAAGTGCTGCACCCTGCCACAAAACAAAGGCTCGCTATAATTACATATCTGAACAAAACAGCACAAATAATAACAGTATACAGAACATATAATGGCCCAAAGAGAGAAGTCATCTGGTTGAGGGAAAATGAGAATGAGTTTAAGATTGTCCATTGCAGCCACTGTCAGTTCTCCTCAATTAATGCTATGACCTTATCATGTCATTACTGAAGGGCGATACACTATTAGGTTTGTTGGAGAACTGCGTGCCAGCCTGGGTTCAACTTTGTTTGACTCATCCTAATCCTCCATAAACTTTAACTATAAAGCCAGCTTCAGATTTAGGTGTAGGTGTGTACTGCTATTCCATTTCAGATTTATGAAAAACAAATACACAAAATAATCCTGCAAGAGGCAGTCTAGCTTGAAATGTTGAACTATTTTCTTTTTGAAATCTACAGTAACTTCTGTCCAAGTTCTGTTAAAACAGCAACCTACAGACCTTTCAGAGCCTTTTCCTGGGCCTAAAGATGATTATAGTGTGAGGACACCAAGGAAACTCTGAGTTGGCCTATTGAGTCACAATAAAAGAAAAAGCCTTTCTCACCACCTACAGAGGTAATTGAGCTCTGCTCTTTTCTCTAGTGAAGGGAAGGACTCAGCTTCAGAGGGGACTTTGGATCAGCAGCAGAAAGAAAATCAATAAATGATCCCCAAAAAATGTGTGTGACCCCTACGGAATGATTATTACAGCGTGAGCATCTGTATTTGTATTATTATTTGTACGAGCAAGTACGAATCCCAAGTGTGACCGCACACTGTACATCCAGCTAAGACGTGTGCAGCATTGCGCTGCAGGACATCAGCAGATGGTTGGCTGGTGCTAATCCACAGCAGAGGAACAGACCTCAGCATGCAGCTGGATTCTCTTACTGACCTCACCACTGAAAACCCAGCTGGGAGTTTCAGCTGTAACAACCGGGATAGGGGGGTTATTTTGTTTGGGAGCTGTCAGCATGAGACACAATGCTTCCCCACCCTCCAGTCCTCTACAGAGCCAAAGAGCTGGTAATAATCATTGGATCAAAGCAAGGCCAAAGAGTGGAGACAGCCAAATAAAATTATGTGTTTCTTCAGACTTAATTAGGTCTGTGCTCTCACTTGGACAAACAAACTCAACATCTGCCCACGACAGAACATCCAGTGGGGTGAATGCGTGTAACGTTTCCGCCTCACTGCTTTTCTATAAGAGTGTGGGTATAAAAGAGCATGTTGTAAACACCCATGTGCCATCCATATGTTCCTGTACTCTGTTTTTAGTGACTTTAAATGAATGAACATTGGGGTCTTTCTGTCTTCCTAAAAGACAGCTTCCTGCTTTTGTAGTAAAGTTCTTAGTTTCTGTTCATTTTAGCTGACTCAGATGAAATTTTAAAAACAAATTCCCTTCTGGCTGCATCATTTAGACTTACAGGGATTCCACAAATCTGAATAAATGAAAACAACTAAACAAGTCTCCCATTCATTGCACATCACAAGCACAATAGCATCCAGAAAACATTTTTTTCTTATTAGATTATTCATTTTCATTTATTGTGTGGTCAATTTCAGGTACCAAGCTACATAGCTAGGCTAATGAAATGTGGTTCGTGTAAAGGGCTTTTGTGGCAAACAAGGAGCTTATCCTTGTCCGTAGTTACTACATTAATGAGTCCTGCAATAAAAAGCATCTGGGTGCAGAAACTGAGCAAGCCTTTTTCTAATCCAGTTCTTCATAACAAAACATATAATAGCTACAATGTGGTCCCCCAGCACAAGATACTGCAGTTTCACAAAAAGGGTCCCATAAAATGTACTATATGACTACATTTCCCCCACTCATTTCTCTTTGTCTGCTAGAGGTGCATCTGATGACATGGGTGTATCTCAGCGTGATGGTGTGGTTGAATTTTCATATTTTGCTACATCACAACATTTACACTTCATTTTTTGTTTTTTGTTGTTTACAGAAACGAGAAGGGAATGGTGGATGTTGTTACCCCACTGACTGTCATACAAAAAAGTTGCTACATTAAGACTCATCCTGCTAAATGTTTTCCTCTGTTCTTCCACTGCTTTTCTTCACTCTCTTTTAATATATAAATCACATAAAACCCCTCTAACATAGCACTTGCTGATGGTCCAAAAGTCTTAATCTGGTTATAGACAGGGGAAAAAGACAGAGATGCACTTATGGGTCAGAACATTAAGTGCTCTTTGTACTATTAATAGGAGTTTTATGGGTATGAGGCAAAGGTAAATGGTTCACTTTTTTTATTCTTGACTATGTTCTGTGAAGCACATACTTTCTCATTCATACATTAATGCACAGATTTCTTTTTGGTGGATTGTCATGTGAGAGTTTGCTAGTTTAAGATTCCTCCTGCACAGCGTCAGTGCCTGCATTTTTCTGAACTTAGTAACACAAAAAAGAAACTTGAGTTTAGTTGATTTTTCCTTCATTTATCAATACCAACTGGAGTTGTATTATACATCATTGGAAAGCCTGATTAGTCACTTTTACAACAAGGTATAACGGGTGAACCTGTGACTGGCACACTGCCTTGCAGCACTTGAATCTCAAAAAAATTGAGTGAATACCAACTGGAGAATATTGCAGGGGGTTGTACCACATTTTTTTGTTAGACACCACCCACACATTTAGCTAAGAAGCATAATCCTTGCACGTTATACCTCGCTTTAAAGGGGACAAAACAGGCTTTCCAATAAGGTATTATACAACAGCAATATGTATCATTAAAGGAGAGAAACAATCGACCAAACAATAATTTACTTTTTGTGTAAGTTTATGTGCCCACTTCTATACCTTCTTCTGCAAATGCTTGCGGGTATGAGTTAAAGCTACACTGGTTAGGGATCACATTAATAGACATGTCAGGACTGCCAAAGTACATATTACTATAGCTTACATATGGGTCACAGCTTTTGTTGTGTCTAAATGCTGACACCACTACATCCTGGACAAGTGACTGCATGTTTCCTGGTAGGACTGGAGTATTTTTTCTTTCTCAGTTCTTTTATTATACTATATTAATAAAATTGGTACCTCATCAAACACTGCTAGTTCCAAAATTCAGGTAGAGAAATGTAGAGCTGGCTCCTTGCAGCGCTACATTTGAAAAAGCAGCAGCCTGTGGGAAAACTCCAACACTCAGTTTGCTGACCAGTGGTACAATTTTAACACTCAGTCAGCTACATTCACTTTTATTAAAAGAGAGTGTTAGCCACCTTCTTTTGCGAATCAGCCAAAATTGAAGTGTTAGTACTAGTCAGCAGCAAAAACATAAGGTCTACATGATGAAGTGAAAGGACAAGAAAAATGTGGGACTTCTGTTCCTAATAGGCTCTAATTTTGACCAAATGAGGACTGTGGATCTTTCAACTTCCCTCACCGCTTACATTGAAAGTGCAAGAAATGTAAAGGAATAATTATACCAAACAAAGGTTGTATAAAACCAACCAGACAAAATGAATAAAAGCAAACAAATAGATGAATGCATCATGAAAGTGCAAAAACTGTGGAGGAAATTTCATACTGCATGACATCCAGCTGATAACACTTATGAGTGCAGCTCATCCACACCGAGCAATGAACCACCAGTCAACACACTCCCCGTGGCCTCAGCAGCTCATTGTTTATCAATCAGTGGGAAGTTAATGATGCATTGGGAAAGGGTGGGGTCGTGCCCTAGCCATTTAAAATGCATTACCTACTGGATGATTCACCATCATGGCTATGTGTGACTGACAGGCTGTCTGTATTGAGGGGATAGTTCTTTCAAATGTACACAGCCCGACATCTGAGCAAGTACAAAAACAAATTCAAGTGTGGCACAACAGCAGCTAAATATGTTTGTCCCGCAACAGCATTAACTTGTCTTCAAAAGGCAGAAAACAAAGTATTATGTGTTAACCTCTAAACATTGGCCCAGTGCACATAATTACAGTTATCATATTTTCATCTAGCTGTCTTCAAATTAACTTCTTGAAAGATAATATATAACGATTTGCTTTTCAGTATATTTGAATGCTAACAACTAACTTTTTTTGCAAATAATGAGATTTTTCTTTCACTATGCATCTATTTACAACACAGTAATCCTCCTATCCATGGGGCACTCATGCAAGAGCAAGTTCTTGTTTTGTTTTAAGTTGCAAACAAATATCAGTTTTCTACTGATTTGGACACAAAAATGTATTTGTGATGCATCTGTGACACAAATTAAATGACAAAGAAAGTGAGAGTTGAGCTGTAGTCACACACACAGACCCTTGATAAACAATCTCAGCAGTAGACACAAGAGTTCAAACTGCTTGGAACACTTATGATCAAACCTTAAAGGACAATAAATACTAAATTGGCTCACAATTTAACGCCAAAGGGAGGTGGAAGAACTTTACTAAGAAAAAGTGAGGTTTCCCCAAAAAACTGTCATCAGCTGGCTAGAAGACAAAATCATATGCATTAGTGAAAATTACACAACGGTAGAGCTAGGTTTATCCATGCTGTGAGCAAAATAGCACTGTTCGAGACAGAAAACATACGGCTTTCCAAGTTCATGCCCAGTGGGACTCTTGCTTACGGTAGCCCTGACGCATCACAGCAAGAGCTGCAACGGAAGTCCCGCCTTTTTTTTTTTTTTTACCTAGGAAATTTAAACCATGCAAAATGGAAAACAGCAAAATTTACGCCACAGGAAGTGAGCGGCAGCGGAAGTTACTGGGAGTGGAATAAAAGAAGAATGGATCTTTCAGGGCAAAATTGATCATACAAATAATAAAAAGTAAATAGAAAAGCCATATTTTTGCAAGCACTTCTTTAAGGTCATAGTTTGCAAAGTGTTACTGTGTCCAACATAAGGGCAATAAGTTGGAGTGGAACATAACGTCGCTGCCTAAAACAGCTGAAAAGAATAAACAAATCAGCAGAAGTTGCTTGAAGCCACACAACATTTTTTTATCAGGGTGAAGCATTTCACAAGTTTATCGGCAAACCGACTGATTTGTTTATTCCACCCATGTGTTTAAAAGGGCTGTTATCGCCGAACAAGCCATTGGATCTGAACGAGTCATCTGGCTGATGCCCTAGCTGATTACCCGGTTTAAATGGAGTGAAAACTCCGCCCACCCGGCTCACACGGGCGATTAATGGTGCGGACCTATTACTTTTAACTGGCAATAACACATTACAGTTAACAACATTTATAATAGTGCATACAGATATTATTTAACATCATTTACCATTAGTGTCTTACTCACTTCTTAAACATATTTTAAAAAAATATGTTGATTTTCCTTTTTCATGGTAAAAAGATAAAAAAAAGCCTCACCTGACTGGCAGTGACTGCCACACCAAGTGACATTACACTATGTGTTAGAAAACAAGTTGGATGTGCACCAACCTCTTAATCACACACTGATATGTCTCATTAAGCTCAGATATTCATAAAAAAGAACTTCTGGACAAATCTTTGAGTTAAGTATGATAAATGAGAGGCGAAAGCTCTGAAGAGGAAGTAGTACACTACTACTAACTCCGTAATGGGAAGCTACATAGAACAGCTGTAAAGATAAACATTAAGTGCACATGAAATCATCATCAAAGAAATAACGGTTTTCATAAAACTTAATGTGGAGCTCCAATTAGTAATGTCGTTATATTTAAACTGCAGGACCTGTGAGGCAATGTGGTACTAATAACATCCCTCTGCTTTAATGTGGCGAGTGGCAGAAACCCAGCTTTGCTTGGAAAAAGCAGGGAAAAAGTAAGATTGTGTGAGAACCCTTTCCCCTCAAGCCAAAAGAAACCTTGTCTCAGTAACATTTCTGTTTTCCCGGAGCAAAGGAAAAGGGCCAGTCTTTTTGGCTGTGATCTGTCTGACATCAAGCAGTGTTGCAGGCCAGTGCCAAGTAGAGCAGAGAAGCAGAATTCCCCCTGCTTAACCTGATCTCAATGCAACTCCCAGCCTCCATGAACCATGTCATGAACAGAGCTGCTAGAGCATGCCAGCCAATGATTCTTGCAATTGGAAGGGTGGAGGAAGTAGGGGAAATAAAGAGCAACAAACATGCAGCACTTGAACTACAAACCAACAAGTCAAAATGTGGCTTTTGGCCTGTGTCAAAAAGGCCAATTGCCCCCACAGAACAAAAACAAAAGGGTCTTGTATTCCCTTTACATTGAGTAAACCTGCTGGGTCTTTATCCACATTTGAACTCATCATAACAGTCTCATTATGATTCTTTACACCTGTGTGGCATCCCAGGGTGGATAATTGGCCAGTGAGATGGTCAAGCAGAATAGCCATTAGCAGCAGTGGCACACAATTACTGCGGTGACTGTCGCCTAAAGATTGATGTGGTTAAGCCCAGGCATGCCCTGTGAAATCAATAAAGTGTCATCTCTGTGCAATGTCTGTTTGATGGATTACTCCACAGGATCTCAATTACAGGGACGGGGTGATGAATACTACCCTAACAATGGATGAGATAATTGGAATAAGAGCAGGAATGCAACACTAATCTTTGATTAAGTGTGAAAGTAATGGAATAAACTGCTATGAGATATACAATTCTAATGGTTACTATAAACAAAAAGAAAATAAGAAAAGACAAACGTAAGATAAATTTAAAAAAAGTCTGCTTTGCAAAAGACTTGAATGTTGTGCTTTAATCTTTATGCATATGTTTAGCTACAGACTACTTTAAATAAGATCACTGGACTAAGAAAATAGGGAAAGTCCCAAGAGAAAACACAGTAAGGAATCATCTCGAGTGGACTTAGGGCTCATTAAACATTATGGTTAGGTGTGAAGTAAAAAACTTACTTAAGTTATCCTTGGTTACTCACTTACATGTTTGCTATCATTTCTATGTACAAATGAAACTACAAAGAGTCTCAAAGAGTTACAGGGATAAGACAGGTTCAAGACTCAGATGTAGTTTCCTGTTGTTCCCACGTAATGTTCTGTTCCCTCTTTTGTTCCTTCCTCTGTTGTCACTCGTTGACATGTAAAGTTAAGTCACATCTGGCTCTCATTTGTTTGCCTTAGACTGCAGTTATCTGCCAATCAAAAAGGCATACGTGCACACACCAAAATGGTTTCTGTGACAACAGTCAGTTCACTAATTAGTCACAACTAGGCATGCCTGTCTTATTTCTTCTTAAAAGACATAAATAGTCCTTTTATTGCTCATGATATTACTGATTCCCTGAGGGTGAGAGGAAAGCAATCTTACGTGAATAATTAAAGACAGCTGATCTGCACAGTATGAACTCTAGATGCTCTAGTGCAGGTCAAATGGAAAATTGAGAATTTTTATTACTTATGAATGCAATTACCTTAGTGATAACAATCAAGCTTAATCTGTATAAAAACAAACATAAAAAAAAATCATGTATGTTTGTCCCAGGTGGGAATGCTTTCGCTCTCTTTATCCCTGGTCCAGCAACATTGTTATTTGAAACTAATTATGCCAGGTGCCAAAGCAGCAGTCATTCCTATCGCCTTTGTTGCTGTGCATCACTGGAGGGGGAGATCCTTCATCCTGCTTTCTACTCCTATCTACCCCCGGGGCTTCTGTTCCTCTGCAGCAGAGAGCGGGCCTCTGCTCTGCCTTTTATCTCCCCTAGGACAAACTGTTGTTGTTTGTCTGCGTGCAAGGGTGCAGGAGAGAAGAAAAAGGGAAAGTGCGTCCCCAGTTGTGTGCAGACGTGACTGGTAACTTAGTGTGATTTATGTCCGGCTGTGTGGGAGCATGGGTGCGTGCACACACACACATGCAGGCATAGCTGCGGATTGTGTCTGGGTTTCGCACTCGGCTCCAGGCTTACAGATCACGCAATACATTCTGTTCTTTCAACATCAGCAAACCACAACACTCCCTGCCTGATTTCTTAAACTCAGCAAATCATAAAATTGGAAAATCAGGAATCAGTTATAGAACTTTGATATCACCATTAAATATTTTGCAAAACCCGCAGCAACTCAATTTTAAACGGGGCAGAATATCTAACTTTAGTGAAACTCTATTCTTGTATTAAAAAAAATCCCTTTAAAATCTCTTTACAGCGATGTCTGCTGGTTATAGAAAGCAACAAAGACATTGCAGCAAGAGAAAGCTCCTGGACTTTAAGGTGCTTTATATATTATTTGTGTCACAATAAACAAAATTCAAGTCAGCTCCTTAGTGCTGAGTTGGATATAGAAACTTTAGGATTGAATAACTCAAAAACTGATCTCATAAGTAAGTTAGAAAATCAAATTTTGAGAGATTAATGAAACAGTTCAATTACAAGATCAGCAGATAAAAAAAAAACCATACAGTTAAAAATTAGCCAGATGTAATTAATAAAGTCCTCCATGCAGACAAATGTAAAACAAAAAGCTTCCAAACAATTTATTCCTTCACCCACTTTCAAATCTGTTTTCTGCATAATTTCTTGCTTTGTTCGTCTTTTGAGATCATTATGTAGGTTAAGACCAAAAATGGGAGGTGGCACCGCTGAGAGGTCACTGAAAAGTCATTTTCAGGAAGGGTTGTGTTAGTACAACAGCTTTAAGCAAACCAATTAATTGAAATGCTTTGCAAAGGAACTGGTACATGGGGGAAAAGGTCACACATCAACTGCATATTTACTGCAGCCTTGTGCTTTGACTAATGAGCAACGAGGGAACTTCAAATAATCAAGCCTATCGTTCCCTTAACAAGGTAAAAATGAGTATTTCAATTAATTAAACTTGTCGCTGCTTGTACTTGTATGCCCCCATCCTTTCCCTGCCCCCCTCCACTTCTATTCCCTCAGTAAAATAAAATAATTAAGGCCTGAATACAAATCTACTCTGCCTCCCTTCATGTCTTTCAGCCCATTGATTGCAGTGGTGAGTTAGATTTTCTCCTTCTTTTAAGTTTATAAAAAAAAACAAAAAAAAACAACCAAAGGAGAAAAATCTGATCTTGATGCATTAACACGGGGCTGGTTTTGCAAGCAGACACTTTATACTTTAAATAATACTTCAAGAGATGACTGACGGGAGATGAAAACCATTTAAAACGATGTTAACAAACTAAGTTATATGAGAAATAAATCTGGATAAATTTGCAAACACAAGGTTTAAAATATTCATTCAAGTTGATTTCTGCTATATATACAGATAAAAGATTGTGGAATGTCACATGACGATTGATTTAAAAAGCCTGTTTCATTCAATATGAACTTGATGCATCAAGATAAAGTAAACTTTGTGTGTTTCTCCATCAACCATTCATGCACATGCTCACACATTGTTGACCACATCAGACGCAATGTGTGGGTAGTTTCTTGGCTGAAATTTAAGAAATGAAGAGGTTAGGGTATGAAAGTAAATCTGTCTTACCAGAGTTTGAATTTACAAACCTTTGAATCTCAAATGCCAAAGTTTTATGCAGTTAAATTACGTGTATGATTTTTTTTGTTTGTTTTTGAAATAAACTGTTTACTATTTTTAAAAAAAATTATTTAGACTTTTTTATTTAAAGATTCCAAAACTAAAGTTTAAAAAAATTCTAATAAAAAACTGGAATTGCTTAAATTCAGCAGAGCGAATTCAGGGCTTACAATTTCATAAATTAAGTTTTAACATCCAGGACACAAGGAAAACCAGTCCATGTTGACTGTCATCAACCCAGCTTTAAGCTAACCAACTGATGCTATGTGACGCCAGCTTTGCTTATTCAAAGGGCCAAAAATAGGACTACTAAGCCCCCTCTGGGGGGGGCCTCATTCTTGTACTAGGAGAACTACTCATTCTACCTAGGCAGTAACTCCTGAATCCAGCTTTTGATTAGTTTGTCTATATGTGTGTTAGCATTGGAGAGGCTAACGCCTATTTACCCTACTGTAAAAATGCAGCTTGCAAATAATCAGAGGCAGTTTCAATGTCCTGGGTTCAAATGGAGCAAAATAAAGTCTACTGCACATGGTCAGGTGGTATCCATTATATAACCTTCACATTTTTTTATTTCTTGCATTTTATCTTTTTCCAATGTAAGTGTGTAATAAATTAGTTATCTGTGTATTCGAATGCTAAGCCTGAATTTCTTACAGTGAATTTTGAGCGCTGAATTCATTTAACCAAATTTGAGTTATCTGTTTTACTTGAACTGTTTTAAATTTCAGGACTTGAAATTCAAACACTGAAAAATTAGTAATGAGAATACATTTTTTTAAAAAGTGTATATAGTTTATTTCAGATTAAAAAAAAACACATACAGATAGTTTCTTTGCAAGTAGTTCGTAATTCAAAGGCTTTCAAAATTCAAAATCTGGGTATGAAAAACTAACCTTGAATTTAAAATGCATTTTCTGGATTGTAGAAAGCTGTTTTCATAACTGACATCAGTAACTTAAATAATGGCAAGACTTGCTCTCTTAATATTTGTACATTATTGATGCGTGGGTCAAGATTTTACCCAGCTGACACTGCAACACTGAGGACAAAAGGAACAAGACTTTCTGCCACTTCTAACTTTCTCTATGTGTATAGATGATTATACTGTGTAGTTGTTTTCCTTTAGTAACTGGAAGGTGATTTTGTCATATGATGCTGTGGCTATAAAAGCACGATTTTATTAGAGCGGAGAGACCATCTGGAAATACTTTGTGATTCTAACTGATTGTAAAATGATATGTAATCTTAACAGGATGCTTTTTAGTCACTTTTACTAAAATAATACTAAAATATTCAAGGCTTGCTTGGTCTAAAACAGTTTAAGTCAGAAAAACATCTTTTAAAAGCTTGGTTTTGTCAATCTAACACATCTTTTCTACTGTCATGTAAAGTTTACTAGATGTTCTGTAGAGAGAAAGATGTGCACAATAAACAGATTTCTGATGAGTTTGGTGGATATTCAGCAATTCATACTTTTTATAAAAATTACCAGTTTGTTTTATTTTACTTTGCAGATTTTAACACATTAAATATAGATGCTAACCAGCAAAGAACAGAGCCTGCAAAGGCATCTGAGTCATGAACAATGTGTCTTTACACAATCATTTGTCACCCTATTTTTACACATATATTGGCCAACATTGACTGATTGTCTACGATCCATTGATTCCTGGAGGGAACATAGCGCCTGTCATTCTGCTGATGCTCCCTAGAAGTGGAAAATGATTGCTCTTTCTAAGAGACTGTTTGCAAACATGACATCATAGTTGAGTGCATGCACATATAGCACACAGCTGGGGCTTATTCATTTTTTCCAGCATCCATGACCCATTACACATAAAAGGGACCTGGTTGATTTAATTCAACATTCAGAACATCTTTCTTTTTTCTTTTTCTTTTAATTAAATCTTTCTTTGAAATGAGACCCATTCCCAGACCAAGGCTAGGCGGGCTTGTAGAAATCTGTGTCAGTAGGTCATACTCTAAGTGTCTTGACAGTTTTAACTGTTTTGCTTTTCCAAATTTTCCAACCTTCTCATATAACTCACATCAACAAAGCAAATGTGTTCCCACATTCATGTTGTTAAAACCTACAAACCTGAAAAAAAAAAACTTACACTGATGTTCTGTGAGTAACTTCAATGGTTGTATTTTCTGCATCTTTCAGCAAAAGCAGTTTCCTTCTAAATTGCATGTGAATTTACAATATGCTTGTGACCCCTTCCCTCCAAGGAAAACTATCATAGACTATGTGATACGGCTGGGTCACTGCACCCCCAAAGCTGTGCACAGTCTCTATATCAAACACCAGGAGCTCCAATTGTTGTTGACAGCTCACTCCTGCACGAAGGACAGGAGTGATTAGGTGAGTGTGGAGGAACACGGGGGCAAAGTGAAGGGGACCCCACGGTGTCATACACCCCAACTGGGAATTACTGGGAGTTGCTGATGACAAGAAAATATGTGTAAAGGGAGAGACAGGCAGGCTAGTGTACAGAAGAGGGGGGGACTGCCTTAACACCTCATCTGACAAAGCAGAAAACCTCTCCCCTGCCTTCTTGAAGTCCCTGCATGCCAGTCTCAGAGTAATGCCCTTGATGACGAGTGGAATAAAAACAAGGAACATCTGCTTTCTGCATGATAGGGGAGGAGGTTCCCGACTTTCTCTGCACTGTTTCCTTTTATCACTAAGCTAAACTTAGTGATGAAAGAGTCATCTGAACTCTAACTTTGACAAAGCTTTTCCACTGACTCCTGTGACGACTTGAAGTTTTAAATGAGTCAAGAGCACATACCAAACAGATTTCAAAAGAAAAAAGAAATCAAGACGAATTCGCCTGCTGATGTTTACTTGCAGTGTTGCTATTGTTTAAAGCAAAATGCTGCCTGTATTTCTTTTTTGTAATGTCACAGTATATGTGAAGATGTTTTTTCTGCTGTTCATTTAGAATTTATATTTGGCCAGGACATTGTTCTGTGAGAGCATGGGTAAGCCAAACAGAAGGGGAAGACATCTCCTAGATAAGCTGAAAGAGACGGGTTTCCGTCAGCCCACATCCAGCCGACTGATTGATGACCACGCATGGCTTCTTTGCTCAGTCAGTGACCCAACATACAGACAAGACAGGTCAAAGGAGGGCCAGTGGACTATGAGAATGTGGAGAACAGGATGGAGCACAAGTCGAGCGAACATTCACTCCCAGCTGACATTAACTCACACTGAAACTCCGGAAAAATCTATTTGTCTGACTGTCAGAGGAAGGATGCAAGCCAGGACTATGAGACTGGACTGATTATCGTCACGGTCAGCAGAAACAGAGGTCTAAAAATTTGGCAGCTTTTGTTTATTCCCTCTGGCACATCAGAGCCTTAATAAAATAAGATTTTACTTAAATTTATGGAAAGATTTTGATTGAAAAGGGTGAAAGGGGAAAAACTCTAAGCTAGAGAATTAAATTATAATCAGAAGGAAAAAGCATGAAAAAATAAAGATTGATATCCTTGACTTATTGAGACAAATACTAATTTTTGTAACACAAAATCCTCAGTAATTTTAATAAGGTCACATTTGCATATTTCAAATTATGTCATTTTAAATATTTATAGTGATTTCTGACAGTTCATATTTACATGACTTATCATTTTACACCTATGACAGTGTTTACTGAGTGAAAAAAATCGTGCATTATTCTTTATAGGCATTCAAATCAAATATCTGCAGACAGGGAGTGTGTTTATGCTCTACTTTCAAAGCAGTATTATAGCTGCAGATGAGCCTCTGGGGGTAGTCATTCTATGCTATTGCTAATTTCCCTCATGGCTACATACAAGTTTGGCTTTATTGCAAGCATTTTGAAAAGACATGGGAAGACAGCATTGTTAATAAAGAACAATGTTCACTCCCATAACAGTAATATGTTGATTGTTTTTCCATTCATTGTAGACCCTAAATTGGAATATATAGCTTCAAACATAAGGAAAAAAATAAAAGAAATAAATAAAAGAAAAAAAACAAGGTTTGTGCATATTGCTGTAATTTAAGGGTTACATTTTATTTATTTTTATTTTTTTAAAGCATTCTTTTTGATTTTGCATGGGAAGATCCGGTAGAAACAGTATTTAGATCCAGTATTTATAAAACATAAATTATTACAATAAAAAAATGCAAATAATAAAATAAGTTGAAGATAAAAAAAAAATCATATGATGACAGGTAACTGTAATTGCATTATGTATTAGCATGTTAAGATACATATATTAATGCTGTTTTTATACCTGCAACAGAAATCTAATTGTTGTCTAAAGGAAAATTCATCTTTGTGAAATCATCCGTAATCTCAAGTTCATCTGTGTAAATGATCTAATTATGTCAGATATATAAACAACCTAAATGTGTCTTTTAGTTATGGTGAAATAAATAGGTCAAGCTAATATTTAAGAGTAATGATTTTTCTCCACACATTCTCACAGAGGATGAGTTCGAAACAAAATGTCTATCTGCCTGGAATATATTGAAATTAACATTAAATTCTCTTAAATATTAGATAGCACTTATATAAAGGTCTAAAAATGAAACACATGGTATTCATTTAAAACCCTTTCATAATTTTAATGCTGTCTTATTCTAAGAGATGCATGGGTTACCTGCTTTAAATGACAGGTTACCATTTACAGGTAATATACCAACTCTAATATTCAGATTTTAGATTTGAACAAACTCCAGTCTTGCACATCATTTTCAAGATCAAAACAATGGATGAAAATGCTTTTTTTAATTTTTTTTTTTATTATTATTTTATTTGGATGGAAGTGCTTTTAACAGATGAATCATGCAGAATATGGAGAACAACAGAGGGAGGGATGTCACGTTGTCCTTCAAGATGCAATAACAGACTACTTTTTAGAAGTGTCCAGAAGTTCTTTGTCCGTGTCACCTTCAGTAAGCCAGCAGATTATTACTGCTAAAACAAAAAATCTTGGAGAATGCAGATTCCCATTGTCCATCCCCTCATAACACCAAACTCAGTTGCCCAGAGTGAAATCATAAATGAAGTGATTTGATTTAGCTAATTAAAGATTCATGTGCTGGATTTCTAAAACACATAAATCATAAAACATATCATGCTAATTTAAAAAACATTGCTTGAATCCACTTACAATAGCAGCTTCGATAACAACCTTTAACACAAAAGAGGGCATCTGTAATAGCAGCAGCCTCCATCATCTCTTTGAATGAGTGAGTAATGGTTTGTCCTTCAAAACAGACTGCTGCTTTCAGGAGATTTTGGTTGGCTGTGTTTTAAGTAGTGACTGGGAGAAGATGGAGGGGAGGGGGAGTCTGAGGAATAGATCTACCAGCTGGAGTCCAGAGACCCCTGTGGTCTGATGGAAAAAAGTTTCAGAGAGGGGAGAAGGCCTATTTTACTTCACAAAAGGTCTCTTTAACCAAGCCATTCCGTATAACCCTCATTCTTCAGTTGCTTGCAGTAAAGTCAACTTTTTTCTGCGAGTACTGGATATTTTCCAAGTATCATTCATGGTATCATGTAAAACTATTTTAAAATATTGATGCCTTATCCTTAACATAAGTGCTTATCTTAGTTTTGGTCCAACGATGCACTTTCTTGATTTTTTATTTTCGGCAAAGACAATATGAATTTGTGTTTGATTAGGCCAGTGGAGCTGAAGAGTGAGAGCTGAGTGTGCTTTTATGGGAAAATGCATCTCTGACTTTTGTTTGAACAGGAAACACGGAAATATGTAGAAACACATAAGCCTTAAAACGCCTTTAAAGCAGCATTTCATAACTTTCCAATATTAAAACTTTGTTCTTTTGACTTGTTTTGATAGCACATTGACATTCATTAGCCAAATTGCTAAAGCCATCATTGCCCTGCAGCATCCTCAGGCTTAAAGACAACTTGTTTTTGTCCAGGCTGCAGCACCATATAACAGCTGTGTTTTACTTTGTGGCACTGCATCACACGCCAGACGCTTGCTGTTGACTAATCCAGCAAAGAAATACAATAGGAGAAGGTAAGAAAAAAGGAGAGAAAGTGACAGAGCAAGAGATAAGACAAAAGTCTACATAAGACTGACTTTTACTGGCTGGAGAGCTCAAATAAGAGCTTATGTGCAAGACAGATGTTGCATTATCCTTTGTTGGGGGGTGTGAAAGTTAAAAAAAAAGTTTAGTAGTGCGGCTTTAAAGGCAAATGATGTGTGACATCACCAGTTTGGAGGGTGATACTGGTTTAATTTGTCACTAGCTTATACAGAAATGATGAGCAAGCTTGTAACCTCTAGCACATAAAATAATAATAAACTTGATTTAAAAAACAGATAAAAGGGTCAAATTATTTGTGGCAAATAATTTTCAAGAAGTTGACCAAATCTGAAAAAAAGCATCTTATCATGAAATACAACAGCATTTCTAATATACCAGTTAAAAACCCCATGTATACAAAAAGAAAAAAAGTTTCCATACATCTGTGTCAAAACCTAATCACCAACATTAAGTCAAACTTATTAATTACAACTCTAAGCTTGGAAATAATTGGAGCCTCTAAGAAGGTGATTCAAACGAGGGAAGTTCCTTCCAAAAATTGCCTTTTGAAGGAAGCAGTTAAAAGGTGCAGGCTCTGGATGAGATGAGCCCATTTCTAAGTCTTGTCTTTGAAATTGATGAATCACAGTATATCATGGCCTTGCAGCCGCAGGGGTACGTGAAGAGGTACAAAGGCTCGAGTTAAGCTTCAGCTCATCCTTTCTTTAGAAATAAGGTTTGGTGGCTTTGAATGAATGTTAGAGAATAGCCTGTTTGTGTGTTGTAATTCTGCAGATTAAAGTGAGAGTAGGTTTGTCTACGAAGGAGGAAACGGGAGAATAAGCATTCCCTGAAGGGTATTTTATTTTTTTGTTTTTTTATTTGGGGGGGGAGTTGTTCTGCAACTCTTCAAATGGTTTACAACCTATCAAAACAATTTTTTTTGCCTCTCTACAGCTCATATGAGTTATTGCTCAGATCCAAGATGACATGCTGAACTCAGTGGGTGATGTCACAATGGCTACATCCGTCTTTTACATACCAACTATTGTGTGTTTATACATGTAATTACTCCTTTAATTAGTTTAACTAGCAGTGTATGTTCCTTATATGAGTACTTTGATCATACTACACAACCAATCCTGCTTATTACTCTATTACAGTAAAACCTCGAGATACGAGTTTAATTCATTCTGTGACCTTGCTCGTATCTAAATTTGCTCGTATCTCTAAGCAATTCTCCCCATTTAAATTAATTGAAATCACATTAATCCGTTCCAGCTCGCAAAATGTCATTCCAGTTGTTTTGTTTATGTGTTTTGAATATGAAAAATGTACAGTACCTGTATTAATAAATGACAAATATTGTATAAAAACATACAGTAATAAAAGAGAATGTTAAAAAATAAACTGCTTTTACTATAAAGTGTATTATTTACCTTGGAGATCAGACATCTTTATCTAACGGAAGATGCGCATGGAGGTTGAGAGAGGAGTAAACAGGCGAAGGAAGCTGAGGCGGGGGAAACAGAGCACACATCGTTGTTGTGGGTTTTAGTTCAGCAGTGTCGGCTCGGATGTTCGTATCTCACATGTGGTTGTTGGGATCTTTGTTTGGGCTGTGTCGGCTCTGATGCTTGTATCTCAAATATTTGTTCGTATCTCAAGGCAAAAATTTGGTTGAATCACAGCTCGTATATCAAAAAATTTGTATGTCAACGCACTCGTATCTCGAGGTATCACTGTATTTATGTAGCTGCATGTGCTCCTATATATTTTTGGGAATGTTTGACTTTTAAATCTAAAGAAGTCAGTTATGTCCTGATAGGGGATGCAGATGTTGGATGTGACCAGTTGGCTGCAGATGAGATAATGGGGAGCTAGGCTGTAATTAGACATCATCTCCACAGTGATTACTGGAAAACAGCAGGAAAGGCACATACGCTTTTATTCAGAGTGGATGGAGGCTTCAGATCACCAGTTTTGTCTCCACTTTTCCTTATAATCTTTCTCTTTCCCATGTTGTGATCTTCTTTATCCAAATTTTCCTACTAAAGCTTTGGGATCAGTGTATATGACACAACTTGTCGGTAACTCGCTTATTGGAACATTACCTCCAACAGTTTTTTAATACAAGCAAGCCATTTCTTTCAGTTATGAGGTAAAATCACCTTTGAAACTGATGTTTTGAAAGTAGCTAACTCTGCCTTTTCTGCCTTGGCTTGTTGCATTCCTTTTCATACTGGTATAACACCTTAAAAAGAGTTTCTTAAAACTCCTTACACCGACAAATATGTTATACATGCAGATATTCAAAAATGAACATTTCAGATTTGCACACTTTCCCTATTTAAACATAAGTAATACTTTAAAAAAACACATTGTGCAGCAACTAGTACTTTCTTAAATGTATCACAAATATTGTAGAAGTACATAGAGATCTTTGAGATGCACTCAGAAAGTTGCAAAATTATGAACTATTCATTAGAGACATTTAAATCTCTAGTAAACACAATTTTCAGTGTTCAACTTGAATTAGCAGAGAAGCTCTAATTTGTATTACATCTGACTGAACTTCAGGAGGGTTTGATACACTTTTTTTGTCTCAATGCTGGCTTGATGACAAGAGGAAGCCTTTAAACTGAAGTGTCTGTGGGTTGCTTAAACAGTCTGTGTGTGGCTCAGCAGCCGAGAACAATAACTCTACAGAAGAGGTTACAGAGATGTACTTTATTTCCAAAGAGAACTGGTTATTTGTGTAGTGTCTTCAGCCTTCTGTTTATTTAGCTCCCCAGGAGAGCCTGCTTCCTGTCCATGTTTTTAGTGAAATGTGAGGACATCTTCATGGAGAGGTGCAACAGGTCACATGCTAACAGCAGTGCAGCCTGAGATGTGGAGTCGCAACATCCCTCAAAACCTAATATGCAAACTGGGACAGATTGTGTTTGGACTCTTCAAGCTGGATTTCATTGTTCTTCCAAACACCAGACAGACTTAGTTTGAAGCCAGGTCTTATATTCAGTAATAATTTCCTCTGTTTGCCTTCTGTCCAAGGAACAAGCTAGATTTAAGTTTAGGTGTATGCACATCTGAATGTGCTTTATGTCTGTTTGTCTCAGACCACAAAAGCCTTACAAGTTGGATAGTGTTCTTCCAAGTGCCTTATGCTTAAGGGAAAACACAATAAGCTGGGAGAAACCCCAAGTGCAAGCAACAAAAAACTTCTTCTATCCAGCTGATGTGCCCCAGGCCCCCTTTGCAGTGATCCTGCAGTCCATTAGAAGAGGACATCCGGATGGAGTGCATGCTGCCTGCTTGGCTTGGGACTCATCTTGATTTGCCTGGGGGCGTCACATTCAAAGCCACAAAGCAGCAAGGGTTGCTGGCCCGAAGTGGATCCATACCCTGTGGGAAAAGCTCACTAACGGTCCCTACTTGAATAGATGTGCACAAGCTTTAGGGTTTTCTCCCCCATAGCAAGCAAATAACAAATGAAGGACATGAATAAACTCCGAATATATAAGTTATTTGATGTAGAGTATTCTGACACATTCAGACATGCACACTGACCTGAACAAGTACATCTCACCTATACTTTTGATTACTTTAAATATTATATATGTTATTAATATTAAAAAAATATTATTATTATTGAGAAGAATCTTAATTTTTTCATGTGGGAATATATTAATCAGAGCATCCATGTAGCATGTGCAGAGGAATGTTCAACACTAGTACTGCTGGTCATCAATTTTCTGGGTCAGTTTATGAACCTAGTCAAACTTAGAAAACCCGGAGGCTGTTTTTGGAGGCAACTGCCTAATTTAACTTCTTACATATTTTTCACTTGGATGACAGTCTAGAGCTGAGCAGTGTTCTACGGAGCTTTTCTTTTTGCTTTTTTTTTCTAAAGACACATTAGTACATGGGCGCGTGAAAATCTTTCAGGCAGCCACTTTAAAAAATAGAGTTAGAAGATGCAGTTCACACAAGGACATTTAGCTCCAGGCAGCAGGCGCCCTTTGTAAGTGTGTCTGGGGATGTAGGAATTTTTAAAGCTCTATGTCCATTGCTTTTGCAGCTCTTTTTAACAAAAAGCAAACGTACTGAAGAATGCTCCACACTGGCAAACACACAACACATTTCAGGAATCAGGAATCATTTTCATCATCTTACAGGATCTTTAAATATGAGAGTTACTGACTATAGGCAGCTGATTACGATATACACCCCCAACTCTTAAAATGTTGGGACACTGTGTAAAATGTAAAAAAAAATAGAATGCGATAATCTAAAAAATCTTATAAACTCATAATAAATTCCCAATAGGCTGCACGGTGGTGTGGTGGTTAGCACTGGGGGGAGGTTTGAACAGTGGCCTTTTTTGTGTGGAGTTTGCATGTTCTCCCCGTGTACTCCCACCATTCTCCCTGTGAGTGTATCTTTGTCTCTCTATGTTGAACCTTGCGATGGACTAACGACCTGTCCAGGGTATACTCTGCCTGTACCCTGCCTGGAGCTGAGGTAGGTTTATGCTTCCCTGAACTAAGCAGTATAGAAAATGAAAGGACAAAAACGACATGTCAGATGTTGAAAGTGAGACCTTTTACCATTTCTTGGAAAATATGTGCTCATTTTGAATTTGATGCCAAAACATCTTAAAAAAGTTGGAATAGGGGGATCCCCTCTTCATCTATCAACTGTAAATGTATGGGAAGTATAAAGAGAGGAGTTTTCAGGAGAGGAATGTTGCCCCATTCTGGTCTGACGCAGCCTTCTAGCTACTACAGTCCTGAATCCTCGTTACTGGATTTTTTGCTTCTTGAGGCAGCAAATGTTTCCTGTTAGTCACAGGTCTTTACTGTACACAAGCCAGTTCAGCACCTGGACTCTTCTCTTATGAAGCCATGCTGTTATGATGGATTCAGTATTTGGTTTAGCATTGTCCTGCTGAAATATCCAAGGCATTCTGAAAGAGAAGTTTTCTAGAGCAGATGTTGCTTTACAAACAGGGATTGGTAAAGTGTGTTCTCAAGGGCTGATGTCCTGCAGGCTTTTAATGTTTCCTGCTACAGCACACCTGAATCAGATTAATCGGTCAACTTGCTTTATTAAAAGATGTTGAGGAGTGCTATTTAATTCAAATCAGGTGTGTTGGAGCAGGGGAACATCTAAAACCTGCAGGACTGTTGCTTTTAGGGATTGCCCCACTCTAAAACATCTGTACTTTTCAGCATTGATGGTACCTTCACAGATGTACAAGTTGCCCACACTAGTTGTCAGGGCAACCCCATACCATCAGAGATGCAGACTTTTGAACCATCCACCTATAATATACTGGACGGTTCCTCTTCTCTCTAGTCCATCGTTGGCAAAAAAGAATTTATCACTTTCCATCAGACCATGTTTAATCAGCTTTGGCCCAGAGAAGAAGGCAGCATTTCTGGATTACATAATGTATGTTTTTTTCTTTGCATGAGAGAGAGACAGTAGAGAATCATGCCTGTTTTTAAAGCAGTGCTTCCTGAGGGTTAGAAGATCATAAGCATTAAGGTTTTGACTTTTGGCCTTGTCCCAAGTGCACAGAGATGACTCCTTCTTCTCCTGAATTAACTGGGAATGTTTCCTGAAGTTGTTAACTAGCTGTTGATTGGGCTTATGGTTTATTGCCCCCCCCCTTAATTTTTTACAAACTCCAGTCCATTAAATTAGAAACAGCAGGGTCCAGATTAGGTGACAGTGATTAGAAGGAAACATAAAGCTGATCATAAGTCTGATTTAGGATAAATTAGTCCACTGGCTGCAAAATCATCTACTATTGATTTAGATGTAAAGGCACTGCTGAGTGTTCCATGGCTGGTTGTTTGAGTGAATTCAGCCCAGGAACTGACTGTTTGATGTAAAAAAAATAAATAAATTTAAAAAACTTTCCAAGAAGCTCAAATTTTCATTACAGGATTTGTAACTTAAAGTCTAGACTTGACTTTGCAGGTGTCAAAGTGCATAAGAGATTGCACCTGTTTGACCTACATGCGAGGTGTCCAAAAAGAACATCAGAGCACTTCCAAAACTCCTCTCTGCCTGCATAAATTAATTTAGCCTTAGTTCAGGTTTTTACTTTGCTTGATCACATCTCTCATGTTTCTTAGAGTTTACATTCCTTGTATTTTTTGTGCCTCAATGTCTTCCTCTATTTATTTCCATTTGGGTTGTTTAGTCTCTTGCTTTCTTTTCTTTTCTCTGTCTCTTTTAGTGGCCTATTCTTTTGCTTGACCCCTGTGATTGTTAGGCTCTCCTGTAAATGATTTCACCTGCCTCTTGTTGACTAACTAGCTCTTAGTGTAAATTAAGTCTTTTCTCTCCATTTTTCTTTTATTTGTCTGTTGTTCTAAGCTTGTTTCCTAACAGTTGTTTCTCCAATCTGTTAGTCATTGCTGGAGTCCATGCTTTTTCTATTCTTTTGGATGTTCTTTGTTTACCTGTGAATGATTTTTTTAGTCAGACTTTTAGTCTTGAATTTTCAGCCATCCCATTTTTCCGTGTTTTTCCTCAGTTTATTAGCTACTGTTGATTTATCTACTGATGAGGTGCATGGTGACAGAAGTGTTATGGTGTGGGTTGGGTTTTTATACTTTCACATGTGGAACAAAGTCTAAAAACCTGCACATCTGCTGAAACTACCATATGTTTAAATCAAAGTTAAAACTTTATTTACTGCTGCCTTTTGTCAAAACAACTGTTACTCCCTCACACTGTAACTTCAATTTTATCGTACTCCATTTTAGGTTTTTGAGTCTTAATATAAAGACTTTTATTTTAATTTTTTCTTTATGTGTGATTTTACCTTTTAATGCTTCTTTTGCATCCCGCTGTAATGCTTTTAATGTTTTATGTAAAGCACTTTGAATTATCCTATGCATGAAATGTGGTATACAAATAATCTTCTATGCCTAACAGGCATCTGTACGACCTATATAAGCCCAAGGATGTTCAAATATCTCAAATTCTTATGAAGATTTTGAGGTTGTAAAGATATGTTGCGTAGTTATGTAGACATTTCACTGTCTGTAGAACATTTTTTAAAGTTCCTGTCACTATTTAGACAGAAAACTGCAGTGAATCCAACATTCCTGAAGCATGTGTTAACAGCACAGTTTGCTTGCACAATGACCACTGAAGCATGCATAAGTCCAACTTAAAGCAGCTGTTTTACCACAGGCTGCCTTTAAAACTCTTGTAGAATCATTAATGTGAATTTAATGTGATCAGGGTGTTTACATTATGGTTGTAAGATCAAATATTCCATCACAGCTTCATATGAATACATCTTGATTTGCGTGTAGTTGATCAGAAAATGGTGAAAATGCTAAAGTCTTATTCAGATTAACATCAGTATATGGCTGTGAATATAATCTGCTTCAACAATTAATTCTGATTTTCCACAAACTAAAGTAAGAGACTAATAGACAATTATGCAAAACACACATATTAACCAATTCCTACTAAATGAGCAAATTTCAGTTTGCCACAAAAGGAATTCACTTCTTCCACAAAAGGATTTTACATATATGGATATTTTTGTTAAATAAATTAGTGAATTTTTCTCCTGAGTTGTTTTTCTTTTGCAGTCTCTTCTTATTCTTTTTTTTTATATTATTTGTTCACATACCACTACATTCTGTAGCAAACAGATAGCTGTCCTTAGAAAACAGAGGAGTTTTATGAGGAAATTTCTTGTGCCCCCAGCATTGCACAGCAACCTGCACTGCTCCCTATCACACTGATGTAAATTCAAACTGAGTGTCCACCGCTCAGTACTCAGCTGTGCTGCACACCTCGCACATTTTTGGTGCCCAGACATATTTATTAAGGGAGACCTGAGAAAACAAAGACAAATCTCTGCATTTAATTGACATCTTTTTATACAGGTCTGCATTTTTTCCCAGTCCTCTGCAGATGCCAACTGTGTTTCAACAACTGGATTTCATCAGCAGTGTGTGGTCAAGTCTGCCAGAAGCCTCAGACAAGAGCCCTTACCGAGACTTGGCACAGCAGGTTCAGTTCTGGCTGTGTAAGACTGAATCAGTCCATGTCCTTCAAGTGTTTTGTCTACTTAAATTTACATAAAGAGGTTCTTGGAGGTATTAATTTTTTTTATTATGAAATGCTCTTTTCCAAAAATGTAACTTTGATTTCCAGACCAGCTTCAAATGTTGACAGGAAATGGTGACATACTGGTATTTATAATACATTGAGGTTTGTTTGACTAAAGTCTTTCCATCAAACTCAAACTCATTACAAAGATTACACCTCTCCATCATCTCTGTTTGTTCCTCTTGGCTGTGGGTTCCAGCTCAACTTTAGATTTAATGCAATGGGACAATGATGACTATCATGCTGCATGAGGCTGCATGAGGATCATGGTTGGGGGAGGGATTGAAGGTGCTTTTCAAAGAAAGTGACTGCAATATGGCAATCTGCGCGTCAGCTTTGCAAAATCCCCACCTGTGCAAAGCAGGGATATTAAGCAGAGTACGATCTCCAATAAAAATATTTCCAGAGTAGGTAAGCCATAAAATTGCAATTTCTGGTGTTGAAAGCTTTGTCTCACAGTTTGCAGGTGGAATTTACATATATTAAGTCTGGAAAACAAGTGAAATTCATGGCTGACAGTGGCATGAAAACCCATTCGCTCTCCCCCTGTTTTGCTTCCCTCTCCCTCTTTCTCTCTCCATCACGAAGACAGCTCTGCTTGTTCGTGGTTGCTCATGTGTGGCAGCCGAGCTGGATGGAAAACATATTGCTCCATCAATCACGTCCTATTCTTCTCAGCCACACACTCAACTCCGAGACTGAGACTGAGGCCACGCTGAATTGTGTAAAAATGCAAATATGACAAATATTCTTCCAAATACATCAGAGCTACATCTGTGTCAAAGTGTGTCTGCACCGATCACCTGATCTCTTGCAAATGAAGATCCTACTATGTGCCAATCCCTTGACTAACACTGTGTTGACAGTATCTTAATACACAGTGCAGAGTGTCTTCAGTGTTCAAACAAAACCTCTTTCTCCCCTGTGTTATGTTGGTGGATCAAATAAAAAGATAGGGTGAGAAGAAGGAGAAAGATGTTGGTTTTCATCAGTGTCTAGCTAATGTATTCAGGAATTTCTGTCTTTCAAGTCTTTGCCTCAGCACACTGAAAGCGCTGCCATGCTCACACAAGCAGTGAAAAGACAGAATGACTTTCTTCTCTCCATCTCCCTGGCTACAGTTGTAGCCCCTGGGCACTGCATATGTCACTTATTTGTACTCCAGAAAGCACTCAGTTAGAAGTTCAGGTAGGACACTTACTCATTTTTTTCCAGAGCCAGGAGCAGCTGTTCACCTTCCACTTCCACCATGAGCTTCAGTGATGGAGGATGACTCTGAAGAGGCAACAAAAATAAGTTTCACTTTTATTAAACAAATATGGCTATAGCTTATCTAAGAATGTTAGTTGGCACTGTTAAACTTTTGCTAGATTAATCAAATTGATGCTGTGTGAGGCAATAAAGCAGCTCTTTCCATCCTGATGACTTTGACTGAGCCACTTAGCACTGTGAGAAAACATGCACAACTATTTTCACTTGATGAGAGGAGTTGAGCATCCTTATGAAGCTACTTTGTAACTTAGAACAAGGACTAAAAGGATTAGCTTTATGTTTCTATTCCATTTCACATAAATCCTGCAGAAAGCTGAGTATTCACAGCTCTGAGTCACAGAGACCATGTGTCTTTGTTAGATTCAGATGAAATGGCACAGCATCATATATATCACTTCTGTCAGTCACGCTGTGCAACAGATGCTGCTGCAAATGCACAACCTCTCTGCACCCATGTGTTGCACTCTTACTTAGGCCTTGAAACAGATAAAAAAAATCCTCTTTAGTCTCACGGTTAGCTGGACACACACACACATACAGTTAAATCTGAGTCAGCTAAGTAAAGAGCACCACTCAGGGTTAAGTCATACATCACCTCTTGTGAAGAAGAATGTTGAGTGGATCATAAGAGGATATGGAAGCAGAACACTTAAGGTTTAAGGCAGTATTACTGCAAACCTACACTGTCAGCTACTTTTGGTCCTAATAAGTTTCTGTATGAATATATAGACTCATCCTGCAAACTGTTTACAAGCAAGCCCATTTTTTCTTTGTCCATGCACTGCATATTTGGACTTCTTCAGAGAGTTAAATATTCAAATTAGAACTCAAATTCACCTTTGCTGGAAGTATTCTCTAATTCACTGATCAGAGGCTTTGTTTTTTTTGTTTTTTTTGAGGGGCTTCCCAAAGAAACTTTGTGGCACCTTATCTGTTTGGTTAACCCAGAAAAAATTAATTTACAAATGAATTGAGTCGATAAAACAACCTGGAATCTCAAGCTGTTTATTTTTTCATTTTTTTCTGGCAGCCATTCGTTTTTAATTATCCATTCGGGGATTTTAACACCAAGCAGAGCAAAAGAGCTCAGAATTTAAACTTTTCATTAATTTTCCAATGCGTCATGTTGAATTTACGTCCTCCTCAAGATATTGCACAGTTGTCCGCACTTGAAATATGAACACAATCAAAAGAAACAACGGCTGCTGTTGCTTCATCACTGTATGCGCTCTACCACTGTGTATGGAACTGAAGTGAAATGTTTTCCAAATATTTACTTGCTGTGGGATTTCAGCAGTTTGATGTTTCAGAGCTTGCTATGTCTTATTTTGCATTTTGAAATGCACCAAATGTTTTCAGTGGGTGAGAGGTCTTGACTGCAGGCAAGCCAATTTAGCACAGAGGTCAGATGCATGAAACTGAGTGGATATACAAAGGCTATGTTAATACATGTTCTTTTACCATATTTTTTTAAAGCTGTGCATTTGTATAGTTCGCTTTCACAAATCTCAATCATGATTGAGTTATACACATGTGAAAAAATTTAATTTTTACTCACATTTTTAGTCAAAATGACAATGATAAACAATAAAGAAACAACACTATTTTACTAAACATAAATGTGACACACTCAGCTGTAAAGCAGAGCAAATGATTCCTGTTCTATTTGTTTTCCTGGCTTGTGGGATCACAAACAGAACAAGAATGGATTTATGTGGATTATGTGGATTAAAAAAAAAGTAACACAGGTGATCAGCTATGAGTTCAGAACAAAGGATCCTGCAGAAGTAGACAAGAAATAGTTGGATTACAAGAGAGAATTATAAAAAATGCATCAGAATCAGAGCTATGTGAGGAGGGCCAGCAATCCCTGCAAATCAACACATTGCCTGCACAGAATACAGTTTGCACAGATATGATCAGGAGAAAAACACAAACGCAAAGAAACATGGAGCTTTATACGTGGCAGTTTTCTTCAACAGCCTTTAAAAAGCAATAAGCAGCCCATGAGCCATCTTGCAGCAGATAATCAGACTGCTCTCTAAATACTCATTCTTTTCCTATAGTTGCATTAATATAAACTTTAAACACCACCAGAGCAGTCTTCCTGAAGCAAGATAATTACACATGGCTGCATTTATTTATAGAAACCACAGTTAAATAATGCCATGTTACAAAACCTGGCCATTTGAAACATAATCAGAAAAAAACTGAGCTAGCGCCAAGGAATTGTCTATCTTTTATGTTAAAATATGCTGCCTTCATTTCCACCTCACCATGACAGTTTTTTTTTATTTTGGTTTGGCTTGGCGGCCGATGACTTTCAACCTTCCGTGAGGATGTGCGTTTCCCCAGCCAAACTGAAATTAACAGACTACAAATTACTGAAATGTTCCTTTAAACACTGAAGTATGTTCCTGTAATTTTAGTCTATATGGATTTGGGAAAAAAAACTGTATGCATTTGAGCTCTGACGATTTACACCTGAACAACAAAACCACATTTAACCCAATTTCCCCACATATAAAGGTGAAACTCAAAAAAATAGAATATCTTGCAAAACTTGATTTATTTCAGCAATTCAAGGCGAGAGTGAGATATTTCAAGCATTTATTTGTTATAATTTAGATGATTATGGCTTACAGCTTATGAAAACCCCAAAATTTAAATCTCAGAAAAGTAGAATATTACAAGAAGTCATTTAAAAAAGGTTTTGAATACAGAAATGTTGACAATCTAATGAGTATAGTCATGCATATGAACTCAGTACTTGGTTTGAGCTCCTTTTACATAAATCACTGCCATAATGTGGTGTGGCATGGATGTTTTCAGCATGTGGCCCAAGGCAGCATGAAGTGCTCTAAAATCGCCTGGTGGCTGCGTTGACTCTGGACTTAATTAAGCACAGTGGCTCCCCAAATCAACACACACTGTGGAAACTTCACGCTGCACTCTAAGTGTCTTGGATTTAGGGTCTCTCCATTCTTCCTTCAGACTCTGGGACCTTGATTTCCAAATGAGATGCAAAATTAGCTCTCATGAGAAAAGAGCACTTTGGACCACTGTTCAACAAACTAGTTCATTTTTTCTTTAGCCCAGGTAAGATGCTTCTGACATGTTTTGTTCACTGGCGTCTTGACAAGAGGAATACGACATTTGAAGTCCATGTCCAGGATCCATCTGTGTGTGGTGGCTCTCGAAGCACTAAGCCTTTTCCTAACGATTCTCTCCAGGCTGCAGCCATCCCTGCTGGTTGCGCACTTTTTTCTTCCACTCAACTTTTATTCATGTGCTTTGATGCAGCACTTTGAGAGCATCCGACTTCTTCTGCAATTGCCTTTTGAGGCTTTCCCTCCTTGTGGAGGGTGTCAGTGATGGTTTTCTGCATAACTGTCCGGTCAGCAGCTTTCACCATTTTTGTGAAATTTACCAAGATAGACTGAGAGACCATTTAAATGCTCAAGAGTCCTTTGCAGGTGTTTTGGATTAATTAGCTGAGTGTGGCACTTAGAGGCTACAGCATTGAACCTTTCACACTATTGTAATTTTCTGAGATTTAGATTTTTGGTTTTTCCAGCTATAAGACATAATCATCAAAATTGTAACCAAAAACACTTGAAATATCTTACTTTGCGTATAATGAGTTAATATAATATATTAGTTTACCTTTTAAAGTTGAATTAATGAAATAAATTAGGTTTTACACAGTATTTATTTTTTTTCACATGTATTATAAAATATTAAATATAAATATAATATAATAAATATAAAATTCATCCATCCATCCATTTTCTGTACCGCTTGTTCCCAGTAGGGGTCGCGGGGTGAGCTGGAGCCTATCCCAGCAGT
>JBAMHW010000024.1:9323441-9342383 GCA_037177495.1 Rhadinocentrus ornatus | reverse complement strand
CTGGAGCCTATCCCAGCAGTGTTTCAGGTGAAGGCAGGGTACACCCTGGACAGGTCACCAGTCCATCGCAGTAAATATAAAATTCCACAACATAAATATAAAGTTAACATTTCTGTTTAATCTGTTTATGTCAAGTGAAGATGTAATCTCACATTAATGAGTACTGGAGACAGTGTATATTGCCATGAAATAGCTGTGAATGTCATGTCCACCTCCTGGTCCATAGCTGTGGATGGCGAGTCCGTGACGCTGTGCTTAGTTTCCACTTTTTTTTATAATGTGTTGGTAGGATGTCAGAAAGCTTACTTGACGATTAAGGCTCCTCACCTCCTCATCTCTGAACCTCCTCCCAGGGCTGCAACATTCAGCTGATGTGCAACATTCCTGCTTTTTACATTAACTGTGATGTCTGACCCTTTTTCTTCCTCATTTGGACCGTGATGGTATGATGTGATTTTCTGATCCAGCTACATTTGTGTGTGACAGATTGTTAGAGGCTTGCAGCAGTTTGGGCTGTTTTGTTTGTTTGTTTATTTGTTTGTTTTTGTTTGGTGGACAGCCCACAGCAGTCTGTGTATTTGTTTTGATAAATCATTAATAACACTGGATCCCACTTCACAGCTCCTTGTTTAGAGACCGCAAAACATTAACAACGGAAGATCAGTTATCAAATAAAATGAAATTTCATCATGGTTTAAACATGTGCTGATGATCTGTTCCACAGTATAGGGTCATTGTGTATTTTTCATCATCTATCACAGTGTATACATATACATATATATAACATTAAACAATAGTAGCTATTCTGACAATGTATGTTGCTCCTAGGTATTGCTAACACATTTTTCCTGTACGTTCTATGGAAAATGTCTGTTTGGTTACTTGAAATAATGAATATGAAAAGGATATAAAAGTATGAAGTAGCCACGTAGCAAGAAAAAAAAACCCTGACATGTGTGAATTTTAAATAATTTAATAATCAAAGTACCTCTGAATTGTAATCAAATTGTAAAGTAGCTAAGATGGCACACCCCTAGAAGCTGCTGCAGTCCAGGGATGAAAGAGCACGGCATCCCCTCATTCAGTGGCAGCTGTGTTCCTTTGTTTAGATAGCTCACCCACTTTGTAGAGATGCTGCTTGTTTGATAGTGATCTGTAAAGTAATGCATTGTGTTTGACTTCTTAAGTCTTGCTGAGGTCTACTGCTGAGCCTCTAAGGCTTTTTGCTCGGTGTTTAAAAGATCATTGTGAATTGTTGTCTGAAGATTGGGCCAGGTTTAGATTTGCTACCGTGTCACAGTAATTTTCTTTGTTAGGTTATTAGTTAAGCTTCCAGCTGTGTTTTGTTTGTACTTAGTCAGCCAGGTTTTTCTTTTGTTGCTTTGTGCTCAATTGGTTAATTAGATTTTCTTTCCATTTAGTCCCTTTTATTTTGTTTCTATGAGTTAAGCAGCACCACCTGCCCATCCCTCCTGTTTGGTGTTGTTTGTGGGAATTTCACCTGCTACTTGGGACAATAAACTCCCTGATACTCCTCTTTACATCTGGGCATCTTATTTTATGTAACTTTCTTTTTGCCTAACCAAGCTGGGCTGTACCAGTGTGAGTGAGCAATCATTCAATGTCTCTTACACATGACCTTTACTGGCACTTTCATACACATAAAAGGTGCCCATACCTGTGTATGCCAATGCACTCCATCATCAACCTTGATCAATTTAATTTCCATAAATCTTTTTTTTTTTTAATTGCTTGATTGTTATCCCACACAGTCTTTCACAAAATGCTGCACCTCACATTGTTACCTCTGCAGCCTCTTTAGGATACTCTTTTTACTACACAGTTTATATGATGCAAATGTACAATTTATGTATTTATTGCATACTTATGACAATGATCATGGTAAATTTGAACTTTTGAGGTGTCATCTATGCACTATTTTCTATTAAAGATCTATTTTAAGCATTTGCAAATCAACATTTTTACAATTTACCCAAGTAATTTGCACAAGATTAGGAGGTGAATGCATGTATTATTTCCAGCTATTATTCTCCACCTGTGATTTGAGTTGGCTGATTGGCTTCCATTCTTGTCCAACAAGCTGAAGTGGCACCGTTGTCCCGTAATGTTTCTGCCTTGCTATTCGTCTCTGTTGATCAATTGTGCTAAAAAGGTTCCCTGTAAAAGAAAATATAAAACACTGTGTAAGAATACAAAGAAAACTTTACACAGTTTTTTTTATTTCTCTTTGAATTTGCAAAACCATGTCAACCCATTTATGGACACAAACAAGAGGAACTTACTTTACTAACAGCACTGATAATGAATTCCTCTGTTATAAATCCTGTGCCTAGTGATCATTAAAAACATGAGAACAAAATCTGAGCATACAGCTGACTTGTAATCTAAAGTGTCCCTTTAACAGAATCACAGTGTTTACAAATGCCCTGGCTTTTACGCGTCACACAACCCTAATAATCCTCTTTAAATGTATTTGTTTGTCATACCTAACGATTATCTATGCTGACAAGCTGAGCATGTGTCCACCTCCTTCTGAGAAGAGAAAAGAGCCTCTCTCCTTTGTTATAAAGACATAATTACAACACCACTAAACAGCACGCTGAAACATTAAGCGATGAGAAGCATTAGCCTGTGGCAAAAAAACAAAAAATAAATGTAACCCACCCCCCATATCACTCAATATGAATAAATTCTCCATATTTAAGGAATGGAGAGTTTTGTACAAAGAGGAGCTCAGGTTGCTGCCAATGTTGTATCTTCTAACACAGGGCCAGTGTCCAGGATGCAGTGTGGGGATTAGACATAGCTTTGGGGCATTGTTCCCAGCACCCTTTATCTTCACTCACAGTGTTCTGACAGGGTGTTAAGTGAGCCTCCAAATGGCTACAATACTAAAAGCTGTGCTGAGTTGCTAGTCATTTAAGAGTATATTAACCCCTAAATCCAATACTGTCGTCCAAAAGGAACCAAAAGATGAAGTGTTGGAAAGATGGCCTCTACCCAAAGGAAACCTTTACTTCAGACAGAAGCTGAAATTTATTTTTAAATTGTACAAATCATGAGCCGACACAGTAGTGAGCCACTGGAGGGAAGACGTTGCTGCTAACAGGGTTCCTGCAGTAATCAGCTTCCTACAGTGGGAAGTTATTTTGTTGCTCGGATGTTACACTAAAACAGCAGGGGTCGTTGCACACTTTTTATTTCAGTGCAAACATCCTAAATCAAATGTTTGCTTGTTTTTGTTTCCTTTTTTCCCAGTGATGTTCCATCAAGCATTTCCAAACAGCAGGGAAACAGATTCAGTTTGAGGGTGATATCAGAGGCCTTGTGAGAAATTGTACTCTGAGGATAATAAATGGCACATATTGATCTTGAAGCATTTCTCTGTCTTAACTTCACATAAAACATAAACATAAAACACTTGTGGAAATGCACTCATCGTAGATTTCTATTACTAGCAGATTTAGATATATTCCTTTATGGGACTCATTCACTGCTTATTATCCAGCATTAATAACCCAGTTTGGGCAGAAAGCTCCCCAGCTGAGCTATGGTCTGCTTATTCTCTGTGGCAACCCCCCCTCTGGCGTTCATCACGGAGCCATTCCAGCAGATAGCAGAGAGCAAAACGAGACCAGTTCTGCAGTCCTCATACAAATCATCCTGATGATGAGAAGCAGGCTACTGCAAGGATGGGACAGCACCACACAAACACCAGCAGGAGCAGCAATAAAATCCTATACTGTCTACCCCCCCCCTCCAAAAAAGCTTTAGGGAGGTGGCTATGTTGTGTTGAGAGACTATTATGTTTTATGAGTTTTGTTATGTTTTTTATGTTTAAGTTCTGACCTTGTCTTTTGGAATTTCATATTTATCCGTTTTGTTCCTGAGAGACAGGTGAAGAAATATTATGTAACTACTTCTGACTGTAGCCCAGACAGTGTTGTGCAAGTTCATGCTTCTCATGAACGTCAAGGTTTAGTTTAAAATTAATAGTTCACATTCATAGCTCACCATTTCAATTTTCAACCAGTTCAAAGTTCAGTTCATTTCAGTTTTTTAAAGTGAGACTGAAACACTGACCTTGAAACAGAGAATAAACTATAGTGTTATGTCTGGCAATGAAATCACATATACTAGACCTTAAATTCTGTAACACATGTGCTGCTGATCTCCTGTGATATACTGTATATCATTTTTGTCCAACCAGTAAATTGTAAGGCCCATAAATCCCTTGTTGACAGCTCACCTGCAGTCTACAAGTTCAGCTTTTAGGTTAGTGATAATTTAAGTGAATCCTTTATTCAATTACCCCTGCAACTGTATTGGCCTTTCCTAATGGCTTTTTTAAAAATTGTTGAAGACTTGCAGATATCCTTTCAAGCTGGATGAATGCTTCAACTCCACAGATCTTTCCAAATTATTAATATTAAGTCGACGAGGCAAACTTTTAAGTAGCTTCTTTATTGCAAGCGGATATAGAGATGTTAGATTTTTACTGGAATCTTTTGCAGACAACAGGTGATATTCCCATAAATAATCATAAGCATAAGAAACATGTGTCTGCAGCTCCTCTCCTTTCACCTCCCCTTGCCATTTCTGAGCAGGACTGCACCAACATTGCCATGGAACGTTGCTGGTTTGTTATACTAGATTGTGCAGTGCATTATGGGTAACGTAGTGTGAATAGAGGCATATCGCCGGAAAATGTAGGCAGTGACTGTTTTATAACCTCATAACATGAACAAGTTCACTTTAAAGTTCTTTATTTACAAATGTCTTGTGTTTAGGTCAGCCTAAACATAAAAACATAAGCATTCATGCACAACACTGAGGCCAGGACACATAAAGGAAGCTTTTTACGTAGCAAAGTTAGCATCAACATGCTCAAATCAGCAAAAGAATTTAGTCAATGACCATTTAGGGAATCGCAGACAACATAGTGTCTTGTTTAAAGATGGGCATTTATGGTGCGCTAAATTTTTACTCGTAAGTCGGTTTTTCAAGTTCTCAGTCGGAAACGCAACAAGATTGCCCCTTGAAGTTGGAGATCTGACTCGGAAAGTCAGGGAAGACTTACTAGCTCCAACTTCATTCATCAAAGATGCTGCTAATTCCCAGATCCGACCTCTGAGTCAAATCGAACGCACCATTAATCCCACATCCAGCTCCATTTTCATTCCTTCTTCTCTTTCTTAAGCCTATTGATTATTTGGGCTGCCATTTGGGTAAACCCAGGCTTATCCCATGGGAGATGTCACAGATCATGAAGAACAGCTACTATTTTTTTATTCCAGTTTAGAGCTGACTTTTCAGGTTCTGAACCAACTTTTTCTAAACGCACCAACCAGTTTAAAATTAGGTTTAAGGACTGGCACAAACCCCTGCCAGTGTCAAAGGGCTAATGGTGTCTTCTCTCTTTCTTTAGGAAAGAATCATGCAGGACACTATTTCTTTTCTTTTACCAGATCCTTGTTGGTGTATCTCTCTCTGTTATTGATCTTTTCATGTTCCATGTGTCTTGCTCATTTGGCTCTTGCTCTCTGGTCCCAACTCTTTGCATCTTGTTATTTTTGATCATCCTGCTTCCTACCTTTAAATCCTGCATTCAGGGTCTCTTCTATTGTTTAAGTTTCCAATGAAATGGTCAAAAATAAAATGTAACAAGGACAAACACCTTAAACTATGACTGGAAAGCTTGACAAGCCCTGAAAAAGGTACAGATAAATAAGTAAAATATGAGAATAAAACAGGAAATTATTTTTACAAAAGAAGGACGGTCCACATTGTTGTAGAGTTGATTTATGAGGCTAACACACACGCACACCCATACATACACCCAACAGCCAACGCCTTTTCTAATCAACTTTGAAGCTGAAATTCACAAGCATTCAGAATTCAGTCTCTTTACTTCAAAGTCTGCAAGTGAATAACCATTTTGCTAATGTGGTGTGCTCTGAGTCCTAATTTCATCTCATAAATGGTATTATAGTTGTGGAAATGGTCTGCAGGCTCATTTCTTTTCCACATGCTTGCTGGAGACATTTGGTAGACAAGTTGGAGCGTGGCAAGGCTGTACAAGCAGTGTGTAAGTGGCTTTTGTTAGCAAAAATGTTATAAGAGGAATCAGGAGCATTAAGGGAGCTTTAAAAGTGGCACCAGGACCCTAAGTTTTATTTATACGTTCAATAAAGAAGAGTGTAAACAGAGGTCTTAATAAAGCAGGCTCCTGGCCATGATCACCTCCCTTTACGCTCCACTGTACAAGGAGAGCTTGTGCAATTTATATTACCTCAATAAACTCAATGCTATGAGGGAGGATTGTATGTCTGTGTACGTGGACATGTGGATTGTGTGTGTGTGTGTGTATTTGCTTGTAGGTGTGAGAAACATGATACAAACCTCAGACTGTAAGCATTAAATGAGACTTTCCTCTGTACATAAGCCCTTTTTTTATTTTGTGGCACACCAATAATGGCTCAGTGAAAAGGCTGCTGCAAAATACTGTGTGCATAGTCTTTAAGTGAGTTGAACTATTGATTGACTTAAAGATCAAAAGAGCTTTGAGGTTTTAACCCAGCTTGATCCTCTTTCAGACACCGCTGCTTTTCATTAATCTGACAGCAAATGAAGCCGTCAGCATCATCTCTGACCGAGCTGTAACAATTTGCAGCTCCAATCAGAGTGGGTCAGGGAGCATGGGTTAACTTCATAAATTATCTGCAGTTCAGAGGTATCAGACAGTTTCCCGTAACATTTTTTTAAAAATAGATACAGCAACATAAATAGAAATATGTATTTACATGCCAGTTTGCCTTTTAAACCTCCTAAAAAATTGCACCTGGCAGATTTGCAATGTTCACAGCTCCAATAAATGTCTCTTGTTTTCCAAGTGGAAATATGACATTTTTATTTGGCTCAACCAGTTTTTTTAAAAAGAAGAATGAAGATAATTAGGATTATGCAGCTGTAATTATGATTATCTCTAACTGACTGAATCTCATCAGTATAACAGATCTATGAAGAAATTAATGTTTTGTATCTAATGTCTACCCATACTTAAAAAGGAATCAATAATAGTCCAGACGGGGTTCTTAACCTATGAACTGGGACTGTAAAAGATGCAACAATGAAATCTGTATTGATGTAATATAATTTCATTTTGGTTTTTCATGTGGTTTTTGTTTTAAGTGACTTGAAAAAGTATCTTTAATTTAGTTATACTATCTTGCGTTGTGTAATGATGAATAAAAATAAAAAACACTTATGCAGTTATAAATTCTTCTCTCAAATCTTAAGTCTGGAAGTGACGCTAAACAGCATGTTAGTGTGTTTGTAACGTGCGTAGGATGCTTTATTTGTGGGAGGCAAATTCCCTCTTTAGTTAGTTTAGTTTAGTTACTTTTGAAATTGCTTTTTATCTTTAGATTTTGCTGCAGGCAAAGAACTTTTTCCAAAACTAGTTAATTAGAAGAAATATCAAACTCAAAGCATCATTCATAAGCATTCATCAGCTGCATTAAAACTACAATAAATAAATAATCAAGAGCTGGCATTTTTTGTGATCTACATGTAAAGATATGCTTGGGCTAAATTCTGGCTGAAATACAAACACATTTTACACACCAATTTAAATATGTAGATAAGAACAACTACAACAGCACATAAATAACTACATTTGGTTAACCTTTTTCTTAAATATCAAACAGTTAAAACTTTAATATCGAGTCACATGGCTGTCTAGTTGGTTTGATGGAAATTTGACAGTTTCCTGATTGTATTTCACAGTGAAATATTTCCTAGTTTTTTTTATCAGATTTCCCTAATGAATTCCTCTCCAGAGATGCTGGTCCCATGCAGGGAACAGATGATTTCCCTCTGTTCTCTACAGATCTCCAGACACCCTTTGTTTTACAAGCCCAGCTCTTCTCATTCTCTCTCAATCTCTTCCCCCAAAACAAATCAACAACTGTTGAGCATTACTGAATCCCAGAGCCTACTTTGTCACTACCTACCATGACTTTCCTTGACAGGCAACCATGTAGTAAAGAATTCAGAGTAATCTTGTCTTTTGCAACACAAATGACATGCTGTTCTTTTCATCTGCACACTTGATGAGGCCATGCCCCCAACTCGTGTACAGCTCCTCGCTGAGATGGGATACAGGCTTCACATCAATAAAGAATACACCAGATGACATTCACTCTCAGTCTCATGACTGGCACAAGAAAGGACACATTGCAAAGTCACTTTGACAGAAAGTCTCTTCAGTACTAATTAAAAATTAAAAATAACACCTCAGAGACACTTTGACATGTACAATTATGAATTGTACTAAAGTAATTGGGAATAATTCCATCCCTGTTTTAGACACATGGAAAGTGATGGTCAATAACTAAGAAAATAAAGTTACATGTAACATGATACTATTAATTTGCTTCTTGTTCCTTTATAAATTAATTTTAACAGGAAACTTATGCACACAAATAGCTGAACTTTCCCCCAAAGTAAGTATTCAAGTCATAGCTACAGTATGTGATGAATATGAATTTAAAGTGCTGGCTTTCAATTTTTAATTTGCATTTACAGCCACTTTGGAGGAAGAATTTAGGATGTAAACCTCCTCCATATCTAACAGTTTTTTCAATTGATATAAAGTATTTGTAGAGGATCTGTGAATGTAAGTGAAACAGGTCATCCTTTGCTGCACAAAACAATGGAAATACATAAAGAGACAAAAAAAATTTTTAGGAGTGGTGTAACAACCTGGTGCTTAGGGATGTTCTGAAAAAATCATATCCAGGTGAGCTTGACTGCATATAACGGCCTAGACATTAACGGAAAACAGTGGTGGTATATGCTCACAGAAACACCATCACAACATATGGCCAAGTGAGGAACACTCTGCAGGAAGCAGACGGATCATTCAAGTCTATACAGAGAGGACTCTAAAGAGCCTACAGAGGGTCCATCACAAAACCCAAATCCTTCATAAATCTCAAAAAAGACATTCCAGATTAGTCTGATGAGACCATGTTGACGATGACAAAGGTCAACCTCTGCTAGGTACAGATGAACAGTGACTTAACACTTACCCCAAAACCCAGAACATAAGGAAGAAAACAAGAGTGAAATATGTTATGGATGAATCAATTTCCCCTGAATTTTAAACTACAGCAAGGAATTCTTTTTTCTTTTTGTTTTAAATTACAATTTAATGTTTATTGTATGTTAGATTTTCTTACTGCAACCAAGCCCCTAAAAGTTTATAAATAAAAGATAATTCCTAAAACCCCTTCTCCCATAAAAAATGAATACCCTCAAATTAAACATGAGTGTGAACTTTAGACTTAAATTCAGTCTATAACTAAAATGAATGTGTTTAGGAAAAAACACAAAATGACACAAAAATCTCTCAGTAGCGAAAATTAAGTTTTAGATATATAATCAGAGTAATAGGAACCTCAACTGCAGTTGATCATCAAATGTAACACCACAGTAACCGACTTGTAAGAAAGCCTGTTGAAAGGTTTCAGAGCCTTCGGATTTTTTTCCATCATGATTCCTAACATTCGTTTTGTAACAGTTTTGAACATAAATATATAAAGAAGAAGTAAAGAAGCTCTTATCACCTTTTTCCATCAAGATCATGCATCTATAGTCTTGGGATGTTATCCAGCAAAGCATCTTAACCAGAAGTCGGCGCTGGCATCAGTCCATGGAAGAAAACTTGGATGATGTTTATGGCTATTGTTCATATATAAATGGTAAATTGGCAGGCATATCACGAACTCAATTTATTCCCAATCAGAGAGGGCAAATGATGCTAATTCAAACGGAATGGTGATTGGGAAGAGAATGATGAATGAAGCAAAAATAGGATCCATCGAGCAGCCGTTCTGTCATAAATGACCTTGGAGGGAAAAGCAATGAACTTTTCTGATTTTCTTTATCGCTTGTCTTCTCTTTGCTATTGCCATATTTCCTAATCAATTATTATCTTTATTAATTATCTGCTGTTTGCTGGTGGACTCTGAATACTTGAGTGAAAACAAACAGTACAAGGCAACAAAAACCTATATTTAAAATAATGAGGGCCTAACAAGATACCAACTACCTTATTGACTTCACTTTGTTTCTTTAATTTGCTTCCAGAACCTAAATTTAGGATTCACAGGGATATCAGAGCAAAGGTGAAAAGTCCTATGCATTCTTGGCTTGACTCCACCATAAACATCTGACCCAGCTGGGTGACATTATATCAACAAGAAGCACAGAAACCTTCAGGTGACGCAATGCTAAAAGGAATCTACACATACTGTTAATAATCCCTCGTTAAGTTAAATCTCATACGGTAGCAGTTTGTCAGCAATAAAAGATGTTAATGGATGTATTTATGGGTAGATAACTTTGGTATTATTTAGGGGTATAATGAAACCATTTTAAGTTGAGCTCCCTCTACTGGTAAAGAGCTCTTTTGTGCCAGCACAAACTACTCTATGGGAAATAAATGGTCCTGAGGCATAAATTCCACTTGCCTCAGTAGGAGGTTAACGCTGTCCGAGAAGCTAGTACCATTATGCTCCCGGCAGGCAGTGAGACACCATTATGCCGCCCCCCTCGTGGTTTGTGCTCACTGACTGCCTTGAACCCTGTAAGCCTTCCTGGAGTAGCGAAGGTCAGAGTCAGAAATCCTCTGGAGCAGAGATGTGCGAAAGCTCATTACATGGTTCCTAGCATGGATTTCATTTACAGCTCTCTGTCATGGGAAGCACATGTCTGGCACACATTCAAAGCACCATCGTAAAGTCTCACAGCTTAAGCATTATAACAACAAAGAGTGTTTGTAAAATCTGAAGTTTAACACAGAGGTGTTAAATTACCTTACTTGTTACACAAGTATTTCAATACCCAGGTCTGCATTCACCTATAATACAATACTTTTGTGTCATCAGTTCTTTTTCTTTAAATAATTTGCCTAATGTAGTAAATGTGAAAAAAAGAAAGCATGCTAATTGTGCCACATAAGGGATGAAGACACATTGGCCAAATGCTTGCAACACTTGACAGAAGCAGCAACATTCAATGTCTGGGTGACCTTCTCGAACAAATGCACTTTTACTCTTTTTTTGGGGGGGATATTTTCAGTTCGAAATATTACAGAAGTACAACTTCTATTTTATTTCATTAAATTTCTTTCTTTCTTTCATTTTATTTCAACTTTTATTTTTCTGGTAACCAGGGTGACAACTCAGTTCATAAAATTGTTAACCCCAAAAGAGAAAATAACGAGGACACAATCACCATTGTAAAAGGCATGCTTGTGATGTTTGTTCATAACTTTAACATAATGTGTTAAAGTAAGTTCATGCTCAAGTTGACATCTTCTTACTTTTGACTGGTCATTGTTACTCTAGTTGATTGTTGCTTGTCAGTATAAGATTTAGCTGTTTAGCTACAGTTCATTTTACGTAATGTGCATGCAGGAAGTGGTAATGATCTTGCCAGTGATGTAGAAAGTTTTACCCTTACTTTTAATTCTGGTCTTACACCCACCACATTACAACTAGCACCAGAAGTTATAACAACCACTGGCCAATTTATTACTCCAGCTATAATGATTACAACTGAAACTGCTCTCAGAAGAAACAATTACAACTAAGTTTTATGACAGCTACAACAATGACAGCTTCTGTTACTCTTTGTATTGGTAATACGTCATCACTGCCACTAAGTGGACCTACTGGAATAGAGTGTATCACGTGAAACTTTTGATTCAAAGATGATGAAATATCATAACCACTGCTAAGATCTCAAATTTCAAATTTATTAGCAAGTGAGTGCTTCGCAGTAGCAAGCACAGCAGGAGGGAGCAGTGCATTCTTGTAACAACTTTGTGCTCCTTGGAGCATGTTGCTACACAAACAGCAGAAATTCTCCCATATGAGAGTATTTGATTGCAGAAACAGCACCATATTTATTGTGTCTGAATCATGTGCACACTCCTGATTTTTACACATTTCTTTTAAGACCAGGAGAAACTCATCTATGCATTTAACTCCAGTAGACTTGATTACTGTATTGGTCTTTTAACAGGACTTTCTAAAATAAGCATTAAACATCTGCAGCTCATCCAGATGCTGCTGCTAGAGTTTTAACCAGGACTAAGAGATCTAATCACATCACACCAGTTATAAAATCTTTACAATACGAGAGTCCAGACTAAACATTGAGTAGCAGCATCTGTCTGTTATGCTGCAAACAAGTGGAACAAACTGCCAGTGGAGATTTCACCAAATGTAGAAAACATTTATTTTCTTATGCGCATATGCATGAATTCTGCACAGTAACGTTTAACTTATCTTGCTTTTAATCATTTCAGTTTAATTAATGATTTTATTATTATTTTATTTAGCTTTTTGCTATTTGTTGCTGCCTTTTACTAATTTTTTATGCATTCTTTGCACCATCTGTAATGCTTTTAATGTTTTATGTAAAGCACTAAATGAAAATGTGCTATACAATTAAATTTGCATTGCCTTGTCTTAAGGCTACTAAAATGTCAGATTAGCACCAATTCCTTGACAGTGTTATCAATATTTAAGGTTTTCTAAAGGTTTCATACAAAGGTTTCAAAGCATAAATAGAAAATACTGTCTTTCTCTAGCTTTGCAAACAATGTTATAGTTGTGAAATGTTATTTACTGTCAACTTATCATTTATTGTGTTTTAATTAGGAATTTATGTTCCCTGCTTAAGTTGTGCACATAAATCTAACAGTTTTTTTCTATTACATTTCCCAGATGGCAGGGAAAAAATGGGAGGATTTATTGTTTTCTTGTAGCATTACTGTAACTTTAGTCACTTCTGCTGCTCAAATTAATATAGTTTAAAGACATCGGACTGAGCTCCTAAAATCCTAAAATAAAGGAAAAACTCCCGTTTTCAGTCTGTATTTGAAAATCTGAAAACAGTCAACCCAAACTCTTAACAAGGTTGGAATGGTCAAGGTTGTACTTGAAGCTTTCTCAGCTATTGATGTTCTGCTTGCTCTGCTTCACTTAAAAATACATCACAGGTTCACCTCATAAACAAAAGTCTAACAGACACAGGCGCTGCTACTGGCAGCAGCAGACCTTCGTTGGTGCCAATTTGTTTGAGATTTATGCAGGTAGGAGTTGACCTGTCTTGTTCCCGATAATGCGTGTACCCATTAGGAAAAATATTGTCGTGTGGTCTTTACTATGGCAGAATAGCTAAGTAAAATATGTGTGGATACTAAATGCAAGGCAAGAGGATAACATTATCTGAAGCTGAGACCTAAAATCTTGTGATTTTAATCTCAGTGAAAAACAATGACTGCAAGTTCAGATGGTATTTACTCAAAGTGGGGCATGTTTCCTTCCATATTCCTGTAGAACTGCAAGTCCTTGTTCTTTTCCACAATATAAATTGATATTATATAGATATTTGTATCATGCGCTATCTATTCTCTATTCTGGCTAGAGAGAGATACTAACAGCCAGCAAACATACTTGGCCAATAACATCCAATTCTACTAAGTGCCATTTACAGCTCATTGGTATAACTATGTACTGAGCACTGCCTATATGAATTGGAATAACTTTTAAAAATGTAAAAAGTATATTCTGAAGGTTTAAAATCTAGTAACAAGTATAGTCGTTAAAGCTAACATCAACAGAACCGATATAAAACACATAAGCTGCTTAGCAATAATTTTGCCCTGTCATAGGAACATCGCAGAGCTGAACAAATATCTTAAGCAATGACTCAAGCTCAATATTGGCCTAATATACAACTTTAAAAACCAGTAGTTGTCATTGTCATGGGTAACCCCAGTAAGGCATGTACGGTAACCCCAAGTAGATTACACACAGCTTGTACATAGGGGTTTTGTTTTGTTTTTTTCATCTGGCTGGCTCATGGAACTGTGCAGCTTAGTGTTGCACTTCTAGTATTGTGCACCATTTTAGATATCAATGTTAGCACTAGGAATATGATTAGCCCTAGGTAGCACTAGTGCATTAACATGGGGAACCAAAGTTAAATGGTAAATGATCTGTACTTATAGCGCTTTTATCCAAAGCGCTTTACAGTATACATCACATTCACCCATTCACACACACATTCACGGACTGATGGCGGAAGCTGCCATGCAAGGTGCTCAACCATGACCCATCAGGAGCAATTAGGGGTTCTGTGTCTTGCCCAAGGAAACCTCTACATGAACTCAACTTGGTCGAGGATCGACCCGGCAATCCTCAGGCTACAAGACGACCGCTCTACCCTGCTGAGCCATGCCACCCCAGCTACTAGCTAAGTCTTCTTAGCTTACTATTTAGTGCATACTGACATGTTGCCATGTCTGTTCCCTTCTCTTTCATTTTCATGCTGTTTGCAGTTGCACAAAAGGAAAAAAAGAAAAAAACATTTTAGTATCCACAGTTTCCTGAATCTATTTGTCGAATTAGCGTAACCATCTGTGGCAATATGGATTGTTATGGCGTAAGTTATCTCGAGCCACTGCATGCTTTTTTTGTCACAGGCAGAACCCCTAGCAAACATGTACATGAGACATCTGATTTGAGTGTTGTCCAACATTTTCAGTTCTACTTGAAGTTGTGAAGGATGCTAATCTTAGTTTCATTCTTTCTTGGTACTCCAGACCATGATTGTGGTAAACATGCTGCAGCAAACTGCTCACGTTGCTACAAATCTTGCGTTATTTAGACCATGTTCAAAATATCTTGAACAGTTTCTTGTTGCATCATATTCTGAACACTGTTTAGATTAATAAAATCGTATTGGAAGTTTTTTTAAGTATGAACCGATATACTGCACAGAACTATAACAATACAGTGTAATAAATAATATGCTAAATCCAAGTTTACTATGTGTGGCTCAAACTTCCCTAGCAGGACTCTTGAGAGCTAAGAATAAGCACTTGTTATCTAATTTCTTGAATATAGTATATTTAAACGTTAAATTTTAAATGTAAGCTATTCTTATAAAACAGTATTTAGAATGTTTATGGTACAACTATGTCTCTGAAAATGTCTGCTGTGAAAAATATTTGGGTTTTTTTATCTTGTGTTCCTAGACAGAACTGTCCAACATATTACATTTGGTAATAAAGTAAGAAATCCTGTACTGTGCATTACACCACTGCAGCAGTATATTTTAAGCAGTGGAGTGACTGCTAATCGACACAAAGGTGTTGCACTGAGTGATTCCCCTTAATTGTTTGGAAATATTTGTCTCGTGACGGGAGGGAGTCGTCTAACCCTCATCGATCAAATGATTTGCAGGTGAAACTTCAACTAATCCACACAGATTCAACAAGAAATATCTGAGGAAACTAAGCCTTCTGAGCAGATGAGAGAAAAGATGCTGAGGGAGAGGCATGCTGAGCTAAACTATGACCTGTTTGGGTGTGAACGTCCAAAGAGAAAGTCCAGAGCCAGAATCAAGTTTCAGCTCCAGGTGTTCCAAACTTGGAAAAAATTTAAGCAAAACATGAGGAGTGAAGCCAAATAAGTACAGTTAGCTATTTCCCCTTCTCATATACAAGTTTCTCCACATGGAAAAGTAGCCGGTTAATCAATCTGTCCTGATGCACATCCATACATCGTTTCTGCTTACCAGCCTCTTGCATATTTAATATCCTGGATAAGTCATCTGGAAGATACGAATCCAATAATACTGAAAAGCTATTAAACACCTTTGATTTGAGATGGCTTGCATCACGGTGATAATGTCCCTTTGGGGGAGGACACTGTTGGCTACAACAATGTTTTACAACAGTCCAAAAATATATTCACAGCTCACTTTTCATTTGAGAGTGCAGCAGGCAAGCTGCACGCAGCGCTCGGGGCTGAGACAGTCATGCTGGCTGAAGCAATACAGCTGACTAGTAAATACAAGCTGACACTGAGTGTGTCAACCACGGGAGGGAATCATTCACAAGCAATCTCAGGCTAGGACAGAAATAAGACAGACAGGGAGGAAAAGCAACAGCAAAGCTCAAGGAGAAATGACATATGTATGCAAACATGACATGTTGTTAAGATGAACAGCTCCATCATTTTTCAGCAGTCTTGGGTTGGACTAAGTGTGAAGACAAAGTGTTGATGCATACAAAGCAGCACCAACCATTTCAATTTGTTCTGCTTGCATTTTCTGCATTTGACAACTTTTTTTTTTAAATTACACTTTGAATTTCTTATATTTGAGGCTCATCTTAAAAATGATTTTCTTTTTATTTTTTTAATAAATCAACAAAATGATCTATGAAAGCAATAAAACATTTTAAAAAGGAAACTGGACATGTCTTATTAATAAACATATTAGCCTCAAGTCCTTCTAGCCTCTCCTATTGTCATTTGTTTCGCTTAAGTAAACTTCAGAGTACGTAAGCTTAACCAGATGACAAGTGTTAGTGATGGTCTTCCGGGTTTAGGTCCTGATTCCTGTTGAAATGCAAACCTCCCACCTTTCCCTCTAAACTGACGGGTTTTCCAACCCCATATAATGATACTGCCAACACCGTGTTTGACAGTATGGATGGGGTTAATCCAAAGATCACTGGTAATTGTGGTTTAATAGCCCAGAAAATTAGATTCTACTGCTCTGAGATCAATCTCCTTTTATGTACCTCTAACCGAGAAATCGATTCAGCCAAGCTAGCATAAAGGCCTTATCACTAGAGTACTAAACCAATTGTCCTAGTGTAAGTTTCATCTCTAACAAACTCTGCATGCCATTTACAGTAAACATTAGCCACTTCATCTTACTCCGTTGGGCTGGGCTGTGGTCAAGGAAGGCTGCTTTAAACTTCCTTGGGCACAGAAAAAAATGGACAATATATCCTTTTGGGTATTGCAAAATTGTTCTTTCATCCATACCAATTTCTGTGTTTTCATAAAATCCAGTCTGATCCATCTTTTAACACCTGTTTCAATCACTTTTTTACTGAAGAAAAAGGGGAATAGACTGACTTGAAAAATAGAACTTAATTTTAACATTTGTCTGAACAAAAAATAGAAACTCAAGAGGGTCTGAAAACTTTCTGTAAGCACTTTTCTTTTTTGCTTTGAATGATTAAAGGATTATTGAAAATGTAACTGACAGAGTTTTTGTGGGTTTTAAGAAGCAAACTTCTTCCTCCAATCCTTTGTCTCAGTCAGCTCCAATGACCGAGATGCAGATCATCTCAGACTTTCTCAGCCACACACACAAACAGGGTGGTTATGATGGTTTTCAGAGAGCCCGCACCCATGGGAGAGACACATCAAGGCGAACATCTGAAAACGATGAACTGTTGATGAATAAATGAGCAACTTCCTTTTGCTTCTGTCCTGGTTTAACACATTTGCCCTTGCTGGTAATTAATTCCCCAGGATTCCTAAGCAAAGTTTGGGACTGCCAGCGTTTTTAGATATGAAAGTTTATTGTGAGCTCCAAAACTGAAATGCAGACACTCACCACACTGTGCACATTCTTACTGAATCACACCTTCAAAGAATTAAATGCTTATGGTGTCATGAGCATCAGCCTCAAGGGTTGCCATCATAAAAAAAACGTGACACACAAGCACATTCACAGCAAATATTTTTTTTATTTGCTGCTGACCAACATCACATGCACGTTAAATAAATAAAACTCACATTATTACGTTAGGCACCAAAACAACCCACACAAATCACTCTCTAAATGCAGCACATGTGTTTTTAAACCCATAAAATCTCTAAAGTTCTACCAGGGATTACGACAGAAAGCTTCAGCTCATATCACTTCTCTCTTTAAAGGTTCACAATGGGAATTATTTGATTTCCAGGAGTTTGTGACTATGCTCAAATGCATGTTATAGATATATTAATCTATAAGAATAGGAACAATAAAATTGCTTAAAAGAAATGCAAAATATGAATAAATTTTGACATAAAAATGTTCTGATGACATAAAAGCTTTGTGACAATTACTCCAAATGTGAGATATAGGAATAATGCAATCCATATGACATTGATTTAAAGATAATAATAAAAAGCATTGCCTCTGACCTCTTACCTTCAACAGAATGCTCCTTGTCATACATCAACAACGAGACTGTTAAAGCCTGAAGTGCTGTCAAAATCACAAACTTCAGACTCCGGCTGCCGGGGTTCATGGTGCTGAGGCGTAGACGGCAACTCTCTACTGCAGCGCAACCATCATACAATCACAGTCCGACAACAGCTGATGTGCAAGAGCCTCCCAAAAATAATGCGACTTCCTGAAATATGATCAAGTATGAGAGCGGTGCTTGTGGAAATCCCAGTGACAGCTGATTCAACTCCGCGCGCTTTCCCCATTCAAAGACGTCCAGGTGTTGGAGAGAAAAAAGAAAAAAACGCCTCGTGCAAAAAGTGAGACAGTGCGGGAGTGAGGGGGAAAGGGGGGGAGGTAAGAGACGAGCGACGAAAACATTGACAAATTCACATGCCGCTGCTGTCGCCCACTGGAATGGCATCAATTCCAGGACAATTACTGGAGAGAACTGTTGTCTTATGAGTGAGGACCATGTGCTTCCAGAAGAAGCTCCGCGAGGTCCTAAAACCAGCTGGACAGCGAAGGCTCGTCAAGGCTGAATTAAGTAGGGCTCAACATCCTGTTTGTTTTAAAAATAAGTTGGAAAATATTTTGGGGGAAAAAACATTACGTTAAATGACTCATTTCAAAGAGAGACTTTTAGCTTTAATAAATTAATTTATTTTGTTTTTCATGACTTTAAGATGAAAATCATCTTAGTCAGTCATCTTTTGTTTGAAAAACTTTTTAACATATTTTTTGCCCTGCGATGGACTGGTGACCTGTCCAGGGTGTACCCTGCCTTCACCTGAAACACTGCTGGGATAGGCTCCA
>JBAMHW010000024.1:9297659-9322345 GCA_037177495.1 Rhadinocentrus ornatus | reverse complement strand
GAGAGAGAGAGAGAGAGAGAGAGAGAGAGAGAGAGAGAGAGAGAGAGAGAGAGAGAGAGAGAGAGAGAGAGAAAACATACATACATGGCATTTATGAAAGACTTCACTATGGTCCTACCATAGCAACCTATTTCTGTCTTCTGTTGAAATTTGAGACCTCCAGTCTATCCTGCTATAACACCGCGCACCTCCATTCTACCTCACTCTTCCTCTAAAAGAAGATATTTATAGAAGTGAATAATTTTTTTCTGCATGCTGATATAAGTAAAAACACAGTTTTCTTGAAGACAGTATAAATGCCATCTTCATGGATGTTACACTGCACCTCTGTTATTATGTGGATTCAATTTAATAGACAAATATTCAGTTGTGTTTTTACAGAGGATTTGAAGTAAATTTGGATAGTAGCCTTCAGCTACAATATGTCAAAACAATTCCTTTTAAATAAAGCCTTGGAGAGAAAGTCAATAAAAGCACATAGCTAAGCCTGCTAAAGTGTTCTTAAGTGTTTATTATTGCTTACTTTTTAGTTTCAAATTATTAATATGAGCACATTAATACAGGGCTGTCAATATATACTCACACATGCAAAGGTACTAACATGAAATGAGGTTTACAAAAATAGTCGCAAGCATCTATTTTCTGCCTGCCATCAGTAGAAATTAAGATAAATGTAACAGCTTGAACATGAAAGACTTCAAACTTAAAGGCTAATGAGAAAAAAGCAATCAAAAGTAATGAAAACAGCACTTGTTCCCTAGTCTATTATCCAAAAATAAATATTTACACATCTTTGTTAATTTACTCAGCTCCAGCATGTGGCTGAACATCATCCTCACTATCAGCACATTCACTCTGGATTAAAACACACAAATCGAGATTTACAACGGTGGGGGCTGAATCCATTATGAAACAAATAAGCGACAAAGGCTCCATTCAGGAGCACTGTCTATTAACACTGAGGAGAGGTCACATTCCTCCATCCAAGAGCTAATAGCTGGCACTGAATGATGGCACTTCAGGCTTCTCTGGCTGCTTATTGGATGTATAATGAGGATGGTGGTCGAAAACTGCCCTGGATGTCACTGTGAAGCATTATGAATGTCTTATAGCCCTGATTGACATCACATGAGATCATGTGAAAGCCACTGCATGAGATGTTACTCTGCATCCTATTACACGAACTACTCTAGGGAGAGACAATTTGCAATAAAATGAAAATAGAATGATCATACTGGTTTAGATGTCAGTGTGAGATTTGATGGAAATCACAATAGAAACATAAAACATGATTTCATACATTTGTCTCGGCAGCTTAATTGCACAGAAAGGACTTGATCAAGTGAGAGACTACCTGTTCTTCTCAGAAGATGAATGAATGACCGTCTCAAAAGCACAGAGAGTCATTTCATAGCACTTCCAGTTGATTTGAGGACATTTCTGGAATTCATTAGGACTCCTCTATCCAAATGCATCTAACATTCAGTCCACTGCACACATTTTTAATCCATTTAACCGGCCCAAACTGTGTCTATTGAGCTGAAGAAAGGTGTTAATTTATCTTAGCTTTTTCATCACATTAACAAAAAATAGGAAACTTTAATTTATCATCTTTTCTAGGATTTTGAAAAAAATTTAATAAAATAATCTAAGAAAAATAGGTAAAGCTATTTTCTTTAAAAAATTGTGCATGAAAATGTATATTTCTTATCCAGATGGGCAGAGAAGTCTTGAAAGTTCTGGAAAAATCTTTAAAACGGCAGTGAGAAATGTTAAGTGACCTCCTGGGTTTCTGAAGGATTGGCATGAATTTACCTCCTAAAAAACAGATGTTAGAATGTATAACATGAATGTAATACTCAAGAGAAAGAACGAGGAGAGCAAATAGTGCTGCATTATGAGCTATACTTCATTCATACAAGGACAGCTTATTCTTCTTCGGTCCACCTGCTTTTTAATGTCTTCATCGTCATGTGGCTGGTCGTTTAGTTCCTGCTCCTATGCAGAATTTGTGCCAACAGTTTCTGTAACAGAAAACAAACAATGAAATACCAAAACAGAATGATGTTTAGAGATGATTGTTCTGATCCACGTGAAACTCCCCTTGCTGTTCTGTGACCTAAACAAGCATACCAACACTTGGATCCTCCTCAGATTCAAACTGCTGTCTCATGCAGGAGGAGACGCCTCTCGTTCATACGGTTTAGATATCTAGCACCTCTTTTTAAAACCTGCTGGATCTTCTGGCATGGCCCCTCCAGCTTTCTTTATCAGCCACAGCAGCAGTGTGGGTGGAGCAGCTGTGTGTGGGCACCCACTCTGTTTGCAGCTCGGCTGAATGGTGGCACAGCTCTGTAGCTCTCTCTGTCACTGAAGGGCCTTTTGTTTCACAAGGAACACAGGCCTCATACACTTCACACAATGAGGCTGTTCACGCTTTCTCTTCATAATGAGAGACAGGGTGTGGGGTTCAGGGTGAGACCACAATTCCTATAGCAAATCAAATTCAGGTCTCTAGAAAGGTGGCAGTTGACTAAAGAGTGTTAGACTAAAACTTACTTTCCATGCTGAAATGCTTCTCAAAAGTAAATTTTTTTTATTATTAAATTATGCTTTCCCTTTTCAACTCCTGGTTTAGTGCAAAAGAATTTAAGAGTGAAAAAGAAACTTTGGCAGCAGCGCCCTCTAGTGAAATAACAGAATAATTGCTTTGAATGCAGCAAATTACATTCAACCATATGTATATATATAATATATTCCTGAATCCACACAGTTGTTATCACTACTTAAGTTTTGCTTTAGATTTATTTATGGTATCCGTGTTTTTTTTATTGACATAGGAAACTTGACAAAAACATGAATTCTCATTTCAGAAAGCAAAGCATTTGTGAAACCGGACTTAGAAATATTGAGAAGTTTGGGCTGGAACCAGCTTGTTTATTTAAACAGAGCATTCACAAATCATTTATGCATCTTGTCCTTCGTCTTGTTTTTTTGTTGCTGACATTTTGCATGACCATACTTTAAGCTTAACATCATGCATGCCCTTTCTAAGCTGGCCCTCTCAATTAACTTTAATGGAGTTGTTAGGACTCGAACTAATTTTCAGCAGCAAAATTACTCTGAAAGCAGAAAAAGCTGCTTATTAGCACATAAACCTTTTTATGTTGGCCATTACTGCAACATGAAGAGCCTGTAGAGGAAATGTGCGCTATTACTTGCTCAATTGCCTGTGGGTCATTTCCACAATTAATGTTCTGTTCAGCGTCTCACACAGGTGTTTGTGAGTGTGTCACAAGCTGTTTTACATTTACTGGCTTTGTTCAAAGACTTTTTTTTTTTCTTAATAGTTGCATCCTTTCTGTGCACATATGTGACCACTATCACCACTGCAATAGATGATTCAACTTGCTCCCACATACAGCTTTGCTCTCTCTCTCACAGCTCTTTTCTGTATGTGCATCTTTGACTTATTTGGCATGCTTTGATCAATTGAAACCTCCAGCAGAATTGCAAATTGAAAAGATTTGAGTTTGACTGATTTTTGGCAGCTGTTTGGTAAAAAATTAACACACTTATCTATGATAAGAAATGGCAGGAAAATACCTTTTTGAACAGCTCTACTCGCTGTCTGTTGCTCAAACACACCTCCTTTTTCTTCTCTTCATCATTTTTCCTCTTCACATCCATCAGTGTGCTGTAACAAAAATCACATTTTTTTACAGTAAAAAATAAAGTGTCACCGACAGTTTGTCTAAATGCTCAACATCTGGATTGCTTGAAGATGTGTAACCTCTTGTCTGACAAGGTTTCTCTCTTACGACTGATCAGTGGGGAATCCCGGACGTAAAAAAAGAAGTTATCAAAAGAAAACATTTGTCAGCCAAGAATATAGTCAAATGCTATCAACTAAAGTAATTTAATAGTTTAACTTAAAGTCTTAAGCCAGCATTAATCTCTTTTGCTTCCAAGGAGACGTTCCTATCTTTCAAGTAGCCCTTAAAAATTGACTCCACTTTCACTCATTTTCAGTTAATTATTGTTAGAGAGGCATCTTTGGTTTGCTAACTAAGCCACCAAACAAAGAAAAAAACAAAATATATATGTAAAAAAAAAGGTACCTAATTCAAGGACTGAACTAGTATTGTTTCAACACATAACAGACAATTTAGCAAAGACAGTATCTGAAATTGTATAGAATACAGTTTGCAGATATGATCAGCAGAAGGACACAGGCACTAAGAAACATGGAGCTTGCCACGTGCAGTTTTCTTTAACAGCCTTTAAAGCATAAATCAGCCCATGAGCCATCTTGTACAAAATAATCAGACTACTCTAAATAATCATTCTCTTCTTATAGTTGCATTAATAAAATATAAATATAATAAAACACCACCAGAGCAGTCTTCCTGAAGCAAGAGAATTAAACATGGCTGCAAATGTTTATAGAAACTACAGTTAAATAAGACCATGTTACAAAACCTAGCCATATAAAACAAAATCTGAAAAAAATCTGAGCTAGCTCCAAGGGATTGTCTATCTTTAATGTTTAAATATGGTGCCTCATTTTCTGTTTCCACCTCGCCGTATGAGGCTTTAACCCTTTAGGCGGCAGATTTTTAAAGGTTTTTAAGGCGTACTGTAAATGAGAAAAAATCTTGAATATGAACCAGAGTTTATGATGGCAGTAAAATAATTCATGTAATATATAGCTTATCATTGTACTGAGTAAAAATCAACACTTCACCCAGAAATATCTTTGCAGGAAGCAAATCAAGCAGAAAAATAATTAAATGAGGCATGGAAGCAATGAGAAAAAAATCTGTTTAATTACAGCAGAGGTCTTGAAAGATAAACAGGAGCAGCATATTTGGTATGGTGATGTCACTGATACAGGCTCAGCCTTCACATGCAGAAGCGATGCATAAGATAAGAATGGGCCAGCCAACAGAGATGAAGCATCAGCCACTGTGTTAAGGTAGAGATGGAGATGGAACTCACTTCGATCTGGACAGCATCTCTTTTCGAGAACTGGCTTTATCTCTGGGTCGGTAAAGGTTACCTGGAAAGATAAGCATGTACACACACATTCACACACACAGGCAAACACAATATTATTCAAGCTTTTCCTGGTGAAAGAAGAGCCATACACAAGGAAAACATTTAGATTTTCTAATGTCCACTTTCTCTGTTTAGGCATTTCCTGAGGTAAATAAATCTGCAGTTACAATTACTTCATCTGTCACGTTCCTGGCTGGTGTGGTTCTCCATTAAAGCCAGTAGAGGGCAGAGAGCGCTATAAAATCTCTGAAAGAAGATTCCAAATTCTTCATTGTTTACTGTGAAGCCCCACACAGTGCATAATGGCATTTAGAGGTCATTCAGATCTGTTGATGATCATTTCCTTTTTTTAATTGAAAATGTGCTAACATAGCAATGTTTACAGAATGTGGACAGTAAAGATATTTGGTCACTTGAGGCATTTAGTTACAACATACACTCATGGTGCCACATGATAATGATAAAATCAGGGTGAAAATGTCATTTTAGAACATCACAGTAAGGAAACATAGAGCTATATGGTTACCTATCTAGAGATTAACTAACAAAAAAAGAAAAAGGAAAAAAACAAACAAAACAGCTCCCTCAAAAACAACACCGCCTGCCAACCACCCCCACTGCTCTCTCTTCTAAATCTGCATATATGTGATTAGTCATGTGGCAGACTGCCACTGCAGCTGCACAGGGAGAATGGACAGCAGAGTGCTGAAGAGAGGTGAGGCTGGCTGCTGGTGTGTTACCGTTCACAGAGGTAAACCCGAGGCCGTAGACGACCCTCTGCCTGAACACTGAGCCTGCAGGTCGCTCCCTAGAACATGACCGCTCCCTCCTCTCCTGCACCTTTCGCTCCAGTTCTCGCACTCTTTCCTGGGAGCGAATGATGAAGTCTGGTCTGGATCTCTCCAATGCTTGCTACCATAACCAGAAACATATTGCTCTTCTTGACAGAATATTCAAGCCTCAACACTGATTTAAACACTTACAACTCCTAAAGCTGCTACATGTGTGTGGACATAATTGTGGCTCAAAGTTAGAATTTCCAGAACCTTTATCTATTTTTTTCTATCTGTTCTCATGAAATAAGTTACTTTTACCTATTAAAGAGTACGGGAGACTGCTTATAACAGACATGCACTAGCAACAAGGGGTTATATATAGACATTGCTTGCTTTTAAAAGTGTCACCCCAGTATTAACTAATATATTTGTACCCACTGTGTACATATACCTAGCATTCTAGCAGATAATGAAATCTCCATGTATTTCCCTGTTTTATTAACTCAGGAAATAATCTCTGAACTCACCTGAAGAGAAATAGTTTCCGCTGACCTGCTCAGTGTAACAAATGCAGCATGAGGCTGCTCGTGGAGTTGGCCTTTGCTTTGTTCTGTCACAGCAAAAATTTAAAAAGAAGAAAATTAAATAGTTTGTTTCATTAACAACTTGGTTGGCTTCACATTGCCTGAATGCAATGCACAGTTCCTCAACAGCCCCAAAGGCCTACCATGACATATCAATGAATCATACATGAGTGAAGGAAATTTCACTGTTTCTGTATCTGACATGTAGCTTTTAAAGCAATATTTGAACTAGCAACGTTTTTAGCTAATCACAATAAAAAAGAATTATTCTATAGGATGAAAAATGATGGTTACATAATATATATCTTCCATTCATATGAGCGTGAGATATTTGTTATTATACCAGTATTTCCTTGCGGTGACGCAGCAGAATCCTTCTCAGAATTGTCACTTGATGTTTTCTTCTGGCTGAGTTGTCTCTGGAGTTTGATATTTGCGATGATCGCAGCAACATTGTGGGCAAGCACCTCTTCTTGAGACTGATGGGAGCAGGGATCTGAAAAGTAAGAAGGCTTTCATGTAACTGAGGAGCAAGTAACAGTCTCATAGACTATTACTGAGCTTTCATTTGGCTGTTTTGCACAACAGGCCGATTTTAACACAATTTATTATACTACCCTATTTTGTGGTCGACTGTATCAAATTACAACACTGAATTCAAATTACGTTGCCTGTGGCCTTGTAATTAATTGATGACACCCTTAATGAATGCGATTAAAGAATAATTAATAATTTCATGCAGAGAAAAGACACAATGAATGATGGGAGAAAACACCCTCTACGTGTATTTGTGTACATATATATATATATATATATACAATATATAAAAAATATATATAAATACTTTCAAAGTCCTTAATTTATATCAGTAATTCAACTTAAAAGGGTAAACTAATATATTATATAAACTCAATATGTGCAAATTGAGATATTTCAAGCCATCATTTAATGGCTTATTGCTTATGAAAATCCAAAAATCAAACTCAGAAAAGATTCAATGTTGTAACCTTTAAGTGCCATACTCTGATCAGCCGAATAATCCAAAACACCTGCAAAGGACACCTGTGCATTAAAATGGTCTCTCAGTCTATTTCAGTAGAATTCACAATCATGGGGAAGGTTGCTGATCTGACAGTTATGCAGAAAACCATCACTGACACCCTCTACAAGGAGGGAAAGCCTCAAAAGGTAATTGCAAAAGAAGTTGGATGATCTCAAAGTGCTGTAGCAATGCACAGCAATTAAAAGCTCAGTGGAAGGGAAAAGTGTGGAAGAAAAAGGTGCACAACCAGCAGGGATGACCGCAGCCTAAAGAAGATCGTCAAGAAAAGCACATTCAAAAATGTTGGGGAGCTTCACAATTTTTTCTGATGAGAGCTAATTTTGCATCTCATTTGGAAATCAAGGTCCCAGATTCTGGAGGAAGAATGGAGAGGAACACAATCCAAGACACTTAGAGTGCAGCGTGACTTTTCCACAGTGTGTGTTGATTTGGGGAGTTGGTGTTGGTCCACTGAGCTTTATTAAGTCCAGAGTCAACACAGCTGTCTACCAAGAGATTTTAGAGCACTTTATGCTTCTATCAGCAGAAAAACTTTTTGGAGATGCTGACTTTATTTTCCAGCAGGACTTGGCACCTGCCCACACTGCCAAAAGAACCAAAACCTGGTTCAATGACCAAGGGATTACTGTGCCCGTAAACTCTTCTGACCTGAACCATAGAAAATCTATGGGGCATTGCCAAGAGAAAGATGAGACATGAGACAGAGCAATGTAGAAGAGTTGACACATCCTTGTCTTCCATTACACCCCAGCAGTGTCACAGGCTGATAACATCCATGTCATGCCATATTGAGCCAGTAGTTTATGGGGCTCAAATCAAGTACTGAGTTTATATGCATGACTATACTTTTCACACTTTTGTTTTCAAAACCCCTTTTTTAATTGATTTCATGTAATATTCTAATTTTCCGAGATTATGATATTTGGGTTTTTTAGCCATAATCATCAAAATAATAATGAATAAATGCTTCAAATATCTCACTTCGCATGTGATGAGTCTATATAATCTCCCCCTTGATTTACTGAAATAAAGTTTTGCACAATATTAAAAAAATTTCAGTTTAATCTTAATATAGTGTTATCAATATGGTGTTATCCTCTGTGAAATAGGAGGGAAAATTACAATTCAAGGATAGAAATTTCACATTTTTCCTCTTTTTTTATGCCAATTTACTCAGGCATAGGATTAATTGTAAAATATTTTATGCTGAATATATTCTCGGAGGTTCTAGGCGTCCCTAAGAAAATGGTTATAAGCACTATTATTGTGGCACAATTCTTCATTTACTTTGGGTATGTCCTTTTAGGCATTTGTTCTGAATTATGGCGAGGGCTTAAAGGGTCAACCTATTACCATATTTGGTTTTAATGAGGTCGTTGGGAGACAATTAAGATAAACACAAGTCACTGCAGTAGAACTGCACACAGCCATGTCTTATTTTAAGATTTATATGCACTTTGCAAATGTTTAGTCCTTGAGATGCCAAATAAAAAATGCATTACAGGAATTGCGGTTATCAGAAACACATATAGTTTGGCTGGCATTCTTACTGTAGCAGGTTACCTCAGTCAGATAAACCTTTGATTTGGTTAAATTTTACCCATTCTCAACCCCACTGGGGGAAGAGCTAACCTGGACCTTCCTGGTAGCTACAAAGCCCTCACATGTCTTTGTTTTGGTCAATAAGATCATATTCCCCTGATTTTTCTGCCAGCTTCTTGTCAGCTAATAAAAAGGATCAAGCCATCAGTAAAACCATGTCAAGCATGGACTCATAAAGCTGGAGCAGCTCTGCAGAACTGTTTCAAATATGCATGCTGGCACAGCATCAGTTGAAATTGCCTGACTGAGGAGTGAGCAGAGCCCAAAGGATAGACAATACCCTCCCCATTCACAGCCTCTTCACCCTGCTGCTGTCTGGCAAACGATACAGAAGTATCTGCTGCCTTACCACCAGACTTCTGAGCAGTTTCCTTTCTCAAGCTGTAAGAGTACATCCTCCACTCTTTACTGAGTAAAGGTTTTGCCCCTCTGACTTGATTGTTCATCATAATAATCACTAAATTAAATCTTGGAACATAAGCTGCAGATGTGCTTTGGGTGAATTTAAATTACAGTATGACTGAGATACTTATTAACCCTTAAGTAAACAGATACAGCCATATAACGTTGTATTTTGGACTCCGGATGGCACATGAGTTCCCCAAATGTGAGTTTGCAAACAGAGTTTTTTCTCCACATTCTAATTAATGCAGAGAATCACACATATGTGATTGATTCTTTGCAGGGTGTAATGCCAAACTCTATAGCTTGCCATAATACTATACTTTATTTTTATCATGTTTAGCAGCTTGTGACTTTTCCTCCTTCCTCGTGCTGCATGTGAAAAAGGCGGCTACAATAAATTATGCATGCAAAGAGATGTGTGGGAAAATGAAAGAAGTTGAAAATAAGAGAGCATGACTAGATGACGATGGAGGCCTTTGCACATATTACACTTGGTATTTGCTCAGATATCTTGTGTCAATTGCACTTGGCAACGGCAAAAGGAAATTTTCTTATAATGATTGCCTGTCAATAAGACATCACAGCTGAGAGACGGTATCAAACATGAAACAGTGTGTGCAAACTGTGAGTTAGAATGTACGACTGGCAGAAAGGAAGAGCATATTTAGACACTGCAATCCTTTGAAAACAGAGATCAGAGACAGAGGAAGCCTGTGTGCTGACAAGAAGATTGTCAGCGTGGGACAGGGAAACCTACCCGGGGCCTTGATGAGAGTAAGACTGGGAGATGCTCTCCTCATTCCGTCCACTGATGGTGGCAATTTCTTCTGTTCATCTCTGGGTTGTTTAAGGGTGTCTACCATTAGCTGACCTGCTTCTTTCTCTGCTTTTTCAGGACTGATGAAACTTCTGTTGGAGTTCACAGGGCTGATATTGGTCTCTTGTGGAAGCTCGAAGCTCCATTTCCTGGCAGCTGTTTGTGCAACATTGTCCTCGCTGGGCTCAGCATGTCCAATCAAATTGCCATAGCAGCTCAGTGGTCTCTGTGGTCTGTCCGATGTCTGTTCAACAGCCTTTGGAGAATCCTCTTGGAAATTGGGTGCTGCTATGACAGGAGAGCTGCTGACAAAAAGACTCAGAGTGGATTTGTGCATTGTGCCATGCTTATCTGCATTTGAAGTAAATGTTTTTGGTGTGAAAGCTGAATCTGGCATGGGGTTCAGATAATGATATGAAAGTGCTGCATTGTTTTCTGAACGATTTCCCTGACTCCATGTGCTGTTCTTATATGCTCCCTCAGTGTAGCTGTGTCTGTACTCTGGATGCCTGGACCCTAACTTGGAGGGGCTGTAGCTTTCCTTATGCTCTGTCACTTTGATGATGGTAGCCTTCCTTCTGTGGACCACTGTGTCCAAAGCATGGCTAGCTGGTGGTGTCTCTGCTCTGCTTTTAATTGTGCTTGGGCCTGGACTGGATATCACCTTTTTCTCTGTAACCTTGATTATAGTTGCCTTCCTTTGCACTGTTACCTGTCCTTTGGAAATTGGGTCCATGGGCTGGTTGTCTGGAGGAGGAGAAGCAGACTTGCTGGACTGGGAAGAAGTGTTGGACCCTGGTAAACTGGCCGATCTGCTCACTTTTCTGGAGGAGATTGTGATAGAGGAGAAGCCAGCTTTGTTCTGAGGGATAAACGTAGTCACAGCTGAACTTGTCTGAAGGTGTCGTGACTCTATATTGTTGTTGGTCTTATACAAAGGGGCTGTTGCCTTTATAGGCTGAACGCTGCTTGTCCTGTGGAAAGGAGTGTGTGGCTTGTATGCGTCTGTGAACTTTGCCTCTTGCAGTAGAGTGTGATGACAACTGGGATCAGCAGAAGTTGTGCGCCTCAGAGGTGAATGCTTGATAGGCTGTGTGCTCGTTGTTTTCATCAGCGGGGATTCCCTGTTGGGATCTGAGTTGGTCCCTGTGGGAAGCTCATTGAACTTATTGCCTCCAGGGAAAGCTGACACCCTGTTGGTCGTCCAGTCTCTCCTCAGAGCTTGCCAACCAACAGGTCTGTCCCCCTCATTAACAGAAGAGCTCAGTTTTTCTGGCACCTACAGCATGGGGCAAAAGAGATTGTATGTGATAAAGAACCTTAATTATACTTGAAAATCCCATCACACCCTTCTGTTTTTGCTAACATCTCATGCTAGATGTTTTGCAATCGATCAACAAACAGATGCAGTATTTTAATTTTGGCAATTTGAGCTGCTGCTTTAAAGAAGCAAAAACAAAATTTGGAGCAGATCCTAACTTGATTTGGCATGATATCAACAATATCACATCTCTCTAATACTGCATTTCAACCACAGGTCAGCTGTCTTGTCTTTCTGCAGGGCTTTGCTGTTTGTTCTTCAGTCAGATGACTCTCCCCATGCTTGACACACTGACTGCCCCAGTAGTAGTGGAGGCAGCAGCAGGCAAAGCCAGCACACAGCGTGACTTATCCCTCACAGAATAACAATGAGATTCTATCCTTACAAAAACGGAGTGGCAAAAAGGAAAGATCCTGTTCCTCAGGCTTTAGGATTCTAATGGTGTTTGTGGAACATAGATAACACTGACATGTCCTTGTGTCCCTGTTGGTTTATGATAAAACACACCTCCCTGAACGCTAATAAATCATTTTTAACATGGTTTTATATTAACCATTTTTATTTGTTTATTGTGTCATGAAGGTTATATTGTTATAACTGTTGCATATTGGTAGGCTCTTGATCTACATCAAAAAACCTGGAAGAGCAAACCCCCCCTCCCCCCAAAAAAACTTTTAACCAACAGTCTTGGTCAAATAATTTTCATAGAAAGCCTCACACATGCTACTTGATTTTAAACTGAAACTGGTTGCTAAAGTCAGTCACATTCAACAGTGAAGCTGCACAACAGGAAAAGAAGCCATATCTCATCAACAGTTTCAATATAGACACAAAACTTGGTGCATGGACTCAGCATCCTTTACTGACAGTTGCATCATTTGACTGCAATAGACTAAAAAAATTATTATGTATGCTGCAAAGGTACAGACTCTATTTCTATATTTTGTGTATAGAGATTTTGAGCTTGTTTACTTTGTTCCTTTGTTGTCAGCATAACCTCTATTTTTAACTAGATACAGGGTGGATGTAAACTGGATAAATAAAACATCTGTTGACTACTTACTTTCCTGTAGATTTTATTACTAACAAGAGAACAACTGTAGTTTTTTTATTGTGAAAATAAAGACATTAAAACCCTTATTTCTTGTACTACTGCACCAGATTACAAAAACATTGGCTAAACAAATTTGTTTCCATGGTTACATTGTGAAAAGACCGTGTAGCAGGTGCAAAAGCTAAACACACACAGCAAGAGACTGTGTTATTACTCACATGTCTCAATAGACCAAAATGAAGACCAAAATTAATCTAAAATGGAAGCAACTTATGTTTCAGACAAAACACTCCCTCCCATATGTCCTCTTGTCTTTGTCATCCATCTACTCTATTGTCTTCTTTTGGCTATCGTCTTCCGTTTAAAATTCTTGTCTCCTCACCTGTCTATTCTGCCAAAGGGCATCAAAAATCTTTATAATTAACATTTTCTACACCTTCCTTAGTTCATCTCTATGACTGACTTCATTTTAGATTTGACCCACAGATATATATATTCTAAATGATGACGAGTTAGTCATAACATATACATATACATATATATATATATATATATATATATATATATATATATATGATATATGAGTGATAAGAAGCTCAATAAATAAAAAAATAACAATAATAACACAATGTTCCTTATTTCCTCTTTGTTTAAAGGTAAGATGAACTTAGTGTCAATATATATTATTATCCACTGATTTGTGTCCTACCAAGCCAGCACTAAAACATTAAATCTCCAGCATTAAGGACTGAAAATATTGGATTCAGAGAGCATAACACTGGGATTACAAGACTTGATTGGTCATCAAAACAAGAGTATGATGCACTTGTCAACAATCACAGATCCACTGATCTTATTATCCAATGTTTGTAATGTTGTCCTTTGACTCACAAGCTGTTCATTGTTAAAAAGCAGTTTTTAGTTACCTCTTTGATAACAGGAGAGCGTTGATCAGGTATCTGCCACGTCTTCACACCCGAGGCACTTGAACTGTAATGACTTCTCTCCACCTCTCCATCTATGTATCAAGGCAAAACAAATGCATTTCTCACAGGACAAGTTCTCTCTATCTCTCTTTAACCAAGCATACACACACAACGATAGTCATACAACAATAGATAGGAAATGTTGACACTGTCAACAGTTTACTTTGGCACTGTAAAGTGAGTCTAGCACCACCCTAAAGTCACTTTTCTGCTACCTCAGGAGATGTAGCAACTGTCACTCAGCCCTGACTGGTACTCTATTGCCACCCTGTCCGCTTGCTTGGCTGCATTTCCACCTGCTGCTGTTACCATAGCGACAGGCTCTCACTTTGGGATAACCCTTGAGTGCTGTGAGGATAATCCACAGTGCTTTCCGTTTTAAGGGAGAAAATGAGAGACAAGGTGAAAATTGCACCACTTTGCAAGCCTGAATGCAGCTGGAAAACAGCCCAAAAAAAGTTTTTTGAGAGCTTTGTTAAGTGACCCTGGCCTTAATGATACTTTGATCCACATGGAGCCATCACTGTGTGTCTCATTTAAATAACTATAAAGGGTCCCTTACTACCTTTGCCTCCCTTTCCTCCTAAAGAGCTTATATTGTTGCCTTCACATGCTGAGCTGATATCACAATTCTCTAAATTCACAGACTTGGATGAGAATAAAGACACAAGGCCCTATTAGAACTACCCTTTGAAATCCTCACCTTTCAGTTATTTTGTCATTGCATTAAGTTTTATCTAAATAGTATGTGTGAACAGGGTGAATGATAAAGCACAAGTTAAAATTTTATTGTCATTTTCTCATTAACATCAGGGCATCTTGTTTGCCAAATGTTACTTTAATTGAGGCAGAGGGCTGTAAGTCTCTTCAATAAGAACTTGAGTTCGATTAAAATTACCTCAGCAAAGGTTGACAGCAAGAACCAGAAAAAGATAAACAAGCTGCAGTGCAACCTGTTCAGTACTTGCTGATATAATTGTTGTAAGAATTTAATTTGGTTTCAGTTATAGAGCTGTGGATTTACATGTACTGACAGCTGAGGAAAAGCAACAAGCATCTAAATAAATTAAGCAGAGAGTTTTGCTTCATGATGTTCAGCTTCCACCAACTCATTGCTCTCATTTCAGTCATCACTGATGCCTAAACCAGCTATTGCATATTATGATTCTTATTCACAGTGACACAAGTTGGAACATGAATGTGCCTGTTTGACTGAAAACAAAGTTACAGATGCTACGGATACCATTCTGACATGTTTGAACTTATTATTATGTCACCTCAGTTTGGCTCTGCATGTATAGCTTTTAACTAGCAATGTGCACGGTGTTAGCGAGGTTTATGAATCTTAAAACATCGGCACTACCTATCAAACCACCTTACTGTCATATAGATAGATAGCTTTGATTTCTGTTAGCAGCCTGAGCCTTGCTAGGATAATCTGTGCGTAAACAAGGACGGGGTTGAAAGATCAAGCTTCAGATCAAATCCAGAGAGTGTGGGGCTGCCATGTTTAAAGATTAACAGGCCTCCTTCTTCAATCAGTCAACATCTCCCCTTATCTTTTTGCTTCTTCCCTCCATACCCACCCTACCACTTTTTTTTTTTTTTTTTTTTTTTTAGCATTTCAGGCCTAATAGTCTCAATTTCCTTTCCCTGCTATGCTGGCAAAAGCTATGGCAAAGCAGTCAGGACCAGCTGTATGTGAAAATGACCTTGTTTTAGGGAATGTTGTTTAAATGAATGTTGTGTGAAGATTTTGTGAGAGGACATGGATAACACTTTTGCAAGGAGCTGACTAGAAGCTCATAATCTGTGTGGCAAATAAGCCCTGAAGTGAGTTCTGTTCCCCCTCTGCTGGGGCTATATTTATTATTAGACAGATCAAAATTCAAAATGGATCAAATCAGAAACAAAACAAGTATTTGTGCAATAGCAAACGGCATACACACCCTGGCCCCAAGGTGTTGCTTGATTCCTCTGGAATGCTGGAGTTATGGGTTGTTTCATTTTCATCTGTAAAGAAAAAAAGAAGAAAACAAACACAAATGATTTGAAAGAGAAGTAGCTTTAGGTTGTATTAATATGACCGGATCCCAAAAAGTTTAACGATTCTTTTCTGTTCAAAATTGTTGCCATCTGTTAGAAGATTCTGCCTTTTTGTCAGAAAAACCTTTATATTCGAGTAAGAATATTTTATGGTGTTAATAAGTTAAGCAACATTATAATGTTACAGTGTGGAAGAAATCTGACTTTTTTTTCTTGAGTAAGAAGTCACAAGGGAAGGGATGTGCTTCGAGCAAATTAGTCAACTCTCTGGTACAGCACAGCAACTTATTGATTTTTAGCCATATTATCAGTTCACTGGGTAATACAGTGCTCCCATTGAATTATCTTTGTACATTGACTTGCATCGTCTCAGGGCACAAGGCTCAATCTCTGCCTGTACAGCTCCAAATTAGTCGTAAACCTTTCAAGAATGCATGGGGTTCCTGCAGCGTAAGCTGTTTTCAAAGGATGCCGGAGCTCTGCCTTCTCCCTGGGTGACAGAGACTTGACTACAAATGGCTCTCTGTGGCACTCTGTGTGTTACTCTGTCTTGCCAGGCTCCGAGCACCATCACCTCCATTACACAACACTTAACTTCAGACTTACAGAGCTTACAACTGCCTCAATAACATGTAAGAATCACAATCACACAACCTGTGGGGATGTCCCTTACAAATCCAGGTTAAATCAGCTCAAAGTCTTGCAAAGTCCTGAAAAGAAACACAAATTCTCAATATCTCCAGGATAGTTAACCAGGATTAACCAGGTTGCTTATAGTGATAATAAATAATTATTTTTAGACCACTTTTTTTCTTTTTAACAATCTTACACATTATTACAAAAATTTATAGGATCAGACAGGTTCAATCTATGTTCAGAAGAACACACAAATAAATAGTGTGTTAAATGTAACAGACATTGCCAAAGGCTTTCTCAAAGACGATCATTTTAATCGGGGATCTGAAGGTCAAAAAAAAAAAGGCCCAATCTCCTTTTGTCCCAACTGCTATCTGGGGATTGTTAGCAAATATTAATCTTTGGATCTCAATGGTCAGTAGTCCACATACCAGGACACAACGTCTGTGATGTGCTAACTTTAACGGTGAGCAGTAAGATTTTAAAATCAACACTAAATCTAACAGGTAGTCAGCAGAGGGAGGCAAGCTTAGCAGTGACTTCCTCACACCATTTAGTTCCAGTCAAAAGCCATAGCTGCAGTATTTTGAATCAACTGGAGATGATGGAGGGAGCTCTAATGGATAGCTGAGTATGAAGTATTGTAGAAGTCAAGCCAAAAATGGATTTTAACAATACATTAGCTTAAAAAAATTACCAGATTTTTTTAAATAATCTTCAGCTAGAAAAAAATAAATATATAAAAATAAATAAGACTGAATGCCATAATTGACTTGTTGTGGTGTTGTGATAGCATGTGGCAAAGGCAGCACTCAAATTTAAAAGAACTGAAATCAAACAGTCAAGTAATCATCAAATGAATGGTGTAAATGTTGTGTGCGCTTTAATTTTTACAGATCTTTAAATTTAAACTGAAAAATACTTTTTTGTTTAAAAATTCTACATTAGTCTGTTTTTTTTTGTTGTTTTTGTTTTTTTTACAAATTCGTAATTTTTTGTGATCTTTTAGTAGAGTGTTAAATTGTAATTTTATAATCTCTTGTCTGTTTGATAAACTTGTGTCCCTTTCAAGCAACCCTTGGTTGCATTGATTAGATAGTTGATTTGTCAAAAATGACAGCGAGCACTTGCACATAATTTGTTAGCGGTGTGCTAAACTAGCTCCTTGACAGGTGTTATGCAAATGTTTTTCATGGTGATGCCATGATTAAAAGGAAATAAGTTCAAACTATAAGTTTTCAGGTAGTTCAGGAGCAGTGTCTTTTATGGGAAATAAAATAACTTGGTGCGGTGGTTGAGTTTGTAACTCTGCAGATGTTTTACAAGCACAAAAAGTTATACAAATTCCTAAAAGTCAGTAAATACTCAGAAAAACAGAAAATACAATATTGTCTTAGTCAGAATTAGGTCTTGTGTGTCTTACTTGGCCAGCAGAGTGGTCCAAAACCTGATTTTGGCTACTCGCATCTGCAACCATCATCACTCTTCTCTGAATTGGCAGCCATCCTATCTTGACTGGAGTGAGGTAACTGAGTTGCGCTTGTTCCTTTCTTGGGGCCTGCATGATATATGCTCGCTCCCAACTTCCTCTGCACTCTGGAGGGGAAAAAAGCCCGGTTTGGAGGGACTCCTGGCTGTCCTGTGAACTCTCACAAAGGCTTGAACTCCCACATGAAGACGAGTCCCTGCTGAATGAGGGAAAGCCCATCTGTCTCCAGGCATGTCTGCTCGGCTCTTTGTCAAGGACAGGCATGGATGAAGTCCGATGATTGAAAGATGGATCACAAACTGGAGCTCTGACTTTGCTCTGCATTGTCCGTAGGTGCTCCAGCCAGTTGTTCAGCTGGCCTCCTTCAATGGCACTCTGAGGCCGAGGTGCACGTCTGGGGTGAGAGGCACCTGGTGAAAGCTTCTCCTCTGACATCAAACTCTCCCAGTGGGACTCATCTCCTGATCTCCTCCATCCTGAAGCTCCTGTTCGGTGTGCAGCTGGCCTGCGGAGAGTCATCTTCTCAGATCTCAGGTAACCACTAAAAGGTCTCAAGTTTCAGCAGATGACAAAGCCTCTTTACAGCAAAGGCATTAATTGGACATACTACTATGAGTCATTCCAGAAATCCATGGCAAGAAATGATAAGATAGAATAGGAATGGGGGTCCTCTTTGGTACAGATCTGTTTTGAAAAGGTGTCAGACAGAGTTCAGGATGAGAATTGGATACAAATTGTTATTGATCATAAAACACACCACAATTTCCTGCTTTTACAACATTGTGTAGCAGATACTCACCATTTACTGACACACCATTCTTTTCTCTTGACTCCAGCTTTCCTCAGTGTAGTACTTTGGAATTAAACACTCTCTGTCTTAATACAAAGTAGGTGCTGGTGGGTACTGTCTCCAGTCAGGCATGTAGCAATGAGAGAGACGCTTTGGCGAACAAAAGAGTTACTGAGAACAACAGCTGAGCATCCAATACTGAGAGGAAGAGAGAATGAGAAAAGGGCAGGCTAAAAAATAAAGATAGAAAGAAAAAAAAAACCTTGCTCTGCTAGACCTAACAAGACCATTAAAACATTTAGCATTTAATTACCAAACGATCTCATTCTGAGTTTATGCGAGTGCAAAGTTTAAAACAGCAGCTCAAACTTCCTGACATTCAGGCGTCCTTACAAATGAATGAGCATCACTAATTAGCAGATTATCCATGTTGTTCCATGACTCACTTACTGTGTTGGAAATCTTCTCTGTTAAATTCCTCCGTTTCTTCTCCTCCCTATGATCTCGTGGTTGGTGGCTGATGATGAGCGTTGCTATCCTCAAGCTTCTATGCGAACCGTGTGACTCTTGCAAGACAGTTTTAAAATGGACCAGTGTCCTCTTGGATAAGTTACTGTGACCCACATGATGTCCCACGATGCATGAGTAAAAAATATTCACAAGACAGAGGAATTTGCTTCAAGCTGGAAGGAAGATTTTATCTAAAGCCAGCTAAACACAAATCTGTAAACTTCTCATAAAAAAGTAAAAAATATCATATTAAAATGACACTTGCTTTGATATTTAATGAATGTCAATGTTAATCTGTGGACTCAGAGTCTCTGTATGCCTTTCAAAGCAACTTTAGCATTAGTTGGAGAAATGACATTTTCTGAATATGTCTTTAAAAGATGAAGATAAAACATACTGTAGAAATTTGCCATGACCTCTTTTTTTTTAAGCAAGCCTTATTAAACAAGGAAGCCACATACAGTATTAAGATTAAAGATCTGATAGCACATTACACCTTATATTCTGCTATACCTGGGAGATAACTTTAAAAAATGATCTAACTTTTTTAAAATAAGAAAGAAGAAGAGGGAAAAACCAATTAAAACTTAGTAACTATGAAATGAGCAAAGGCTTGAAAAAGAGGCAGCCCCCTCTGCTGGCAAAACTCCAACAGGACAGGGAGGTGCCAGACATAACAGCGGCCATGGGGTCATGAGCTGAGAAACTGGTGACGTACATAACAACAGAGTTCCTTTCTGATCCAGTACCAAGTAAAATTCAGGCTGGTAGTGAGGATACTGAACTGATACAGGGATTTGGTTCAAAAATATATTCTTATTCTCTGTTATGAGTGTTTCTAAGATGTGTGATGATGTTCATGGTGTTGCTACATGATCTCACTGTGTTTCCACACACATCACATATAAACTGGGTATTATTTAGATGAAATCCTGGAAGTATGGCAACTTTCCACTGTTTTACTGTTAATGATAAACCACATATATACTTTATTAGGACAATCAATTCAAGTAAATAAATGTTTGGTATTGGAGGCATTGATATTTCTGTATTAATTCACACATCATACACATAGAAATGAGTTTTCTACCGCAGGGTGGCCGGGCTCTCTCTTAGAGATAGGGTCAAAAGCTTGGTGATCCGGCAGGGGCCCAGAGTAGAGTCACTGCTCCTCCACATCGAGAGGAGCCAGATGAGATGGCTCGGACATCTGGTCAGGATGCCTCCTGGACACCTCCCTGGTGAGGTTTTCCAGGCACGTCCAGAACACGCTGGACGGACTACATCTCCCTTAACTTTCCTGGGAATGCCTCAGGATCCCCCTGGAGGAGCTGGTGAATGTGGCCAGTGAGAGGGAAGTCTGGGTTTCCCTACTTGGGCAGCTGCCCCTGCGACCAGACTCCGGATAAGCAGCGGAAAATGGATGAATGCATCCACATACCACTAACTTTTGTAAAAGATGAGACACAATCAAAGACATGATCAGCTGTGCAAACAAAATTAATAAAAATGACAGGATTCAAATATGTGCACCACGTGCGTCCCTCTCATGCCTTTCCTTTAGCACCTGTAGTTTTGAGGAACAACTAGATCTTGCAGCCCAGAATAACCGGCTCAGGCTCTGTGATAGGGTGATAGGCGTACTGATACTCTGGACTCAATACTTAAATATCAGCAAGTCAAAATATCGGATTTGATACTTTTTTGAGTATCCAGATACCACTGCTGATACAAAACATGCCATTTGTTTTTACTTCTGAGAGTTTTAGACAATAAAATTGCATCCAAAGACCAGGAACAGTGTATTCCTTCTGTGTCACATTATTAAGATAGTCAGTCAGATGTCAGGATGTTATAATCATGCTGTTACTGATGATGAGGTGTTGTTTGATATTTTACTCGCTTAATGCAGGTTTTTGCGCATTATGTTTATTATATTAGTGTTCATTATTTAGTTTAATTAACTCATCAGTACAATTTTTTGCTTTAAAAGCATTTCTTTCTTGAGTTTTATTTATATTCCATATTGCCCTTGCAATAAAGATATTAATGCACATGTTTCAATCCTGCTTTTCCTTAAAGGGGCAAGAAGTATCGATTCGATATCAGTATAGATGAAAAAGTAACATAAACTAATAGCATCTTATCGACAGAAAAATGTTGGTTTCGTCCATCCTACTCTGATAGCTTTATCATTATTTGTTAAGGAAGGAGATGGGGGGGTCATATCTGTTGAATACTCAACACTCATGAAAAACACAGAAATGTTTACTTAAAATTTTCAGTAAACTAGCAGTTTTAAAAAACTTCATGAAAAATAGTGTTTTGGCAGCTGTGACGACGTAATGAATCGCAGCTCAATTACTACATGACATTATATTGTCACACTAGTGGCTGCTTAGAGTTAAACAACCACTCAAGCCCTTATTCATGCAACAGTTTCGGCTGGTGTGCAAGTTAAGCAGGATGCCAACAGCATGAACGCCTACATGGTGAAAAAGTTGTGTTCCCTTCCTCCCCCTTGCGGAGCGTCCTGTCACTGGTGGAAAATGGCTGCTCGGAGCAGCTCCTCAAACCTCAGAGAAAACTGAAAAAAAAAGTCTACATTATTAAAAAGAAGTCACATCTCGAGTTCTTCCAACAGGCGAAAGGACACCTCGGGAAAGCCTCGGCAGTGACAATGTCTCGCTGGGTGCCTACAAAAAAGGAAAAGTATGGAGTTGGTACGTAAAGAAAACTTGCACAGTCCATCGCTAGCTCGTCCTAGCTCTCTGCTCTCAGATTGCACAAGTTAGGGAAGAATTGTGATTAGAAAACGGCCGGTTGAATGGCTCTTTCATAAGGAGGTTCACGGTATTTACAAGGTACATTTGCCTTAAGTGGAGGAATGCAAATCGTGTGAGTTGGGAATTTGCCCGCTAGTTTGCATGGAATGTTAACCATGGATTGTGTGGCTGTCTTTTGTAAGGAAGAGGGCTGAGTGTGGATTGGGAATTGTTAGAGGCGCGCCTAGTTTGCAGCGCTGTTTCCTGTGTTGTGGGGCCTCCGCTACAAAGTAACTAGTTAAAGGCTACAAATAACTAGTACTTGTCTGCTTTGTTTTTCCTTGTTTTCCGCGTAGTCTTTATCGTTGCTCATCTATTGTCAGTGCTTTGAAACCTGGTCCGAAACCACTTTCCCGTTTAGCTTCCACTTTCTCAAAGAAAGTAACTAAACAATGTGTGGTTCTTGTGTTCAAGGTAAACTGAAGTGATCCACTAAAAAAAGATACTAACTACATTTATTTAGCAGCGTTCTTTAGAAAAGCCGTGACTTTGACAGCATTTATCAGTGTTGAAGTATTGTGATAATTAAAAAAAATTAAAATACGAAAACAACTATGTTAAGCATCTAAATGTAAACAGCACAAAATGTAAGGACGTTTGTGCTAGGTCGCTTGTTTCTCCCCTTCAGTGATACCAATTCGTATTGTTTTATACATTGTTGGAAAGTCTGTTTAGTTACCTTTACACAAGGTGAAACTTGTAAAGTGTTTCTGTGGTATGTGTGATCTGGGATGATCTTCTGTGGGTGAGTGTTGTTATCCTGGAGGTCCCAGAAACTGAAGTTATGGAATCACCACTGGCTCCAGAATCTCAATTTGATATGTCTATCAAATAGATGCCAACACACACCTGGCAGCACCCGAATATCAAAACAAGACTGAACACCAAGAGGAGAAGATTGCCATTTTTTTTCCTTCCCACATTCTTCTGGGACAGTAACCACACGTTTAGCTGTGTTCCTCATTCCACAAAAGCATTCCTTTAAAGTTATACCTTGTTGTAGAAGCGTTTCAACTATGTAATACAACACCAATTGTTAAAGGGGAAAACACAATCAACCAAACATACATTTCTTTACTTTGTGTGCTAAATCTAGTTAAAGCATGGGAGCATGTTGGCAGCATGTTATTATTGCAGTTTCCGTCTGGGATTAATAGCTATTTTTCATTTCATTTCATTACTTTTGGGTGGACTCGAATAGCACTTTATGAAACTATCAATTATTTACACGACATCATTAGTTCACATGAGGGAATTTCACTTTGTGAGAAGCATAAAAAGTCACTTTGAGCAGCATTTGCCATTGATTGGGAGGAATATAGCAGTTTTATTGGGACAACAGATAAATCCAACAGGGCATGAGACAATAAATCAAAGAGGAAAAAAGAAATATCAAACCTCTAACGCACAAATAAGTCCTAGGTTTTTGAACTTTTCCTCTAAGTTTTTGGTGATATATAAAGATTGGGAAACAAAAAAAGCTTGTAAATAGGAAACAAAGCTGTCCATTAAATGCAATGGAGTAGAAACTACATTATCCTCTAAATAAAATGAAGTGGAAGCATAAAGTAGCATTACTGAATCATAGTACATTAACTAACTTCATACCTCTGGTTATGTTCATGTCTTTGCCTCACGTTTGGAACGATGAGGGCGCTTTGCTTCAGCTGTTTTATTTCCAGGACTTGTTGTTCACTTTAAAATACATTTCATACATATGCTTCTACTCAGAAGGGTCTTGATTTTTTTTCTACTGTCACTTGACAAGTGTGCAGGATTGTTTATGAAGGGACTACTTCATAAACCACTTTGATGAAGGCAAAAGAGATCAGTAGTAAAAAAAAATTAAACTTGCACTATATGAGAAGCGCTGCAAACATTATTGAATTTTCATGAAGGATGGTGTTAAATATTGGACTAATGTAAACACAGTTAAACATTTCCACTTGTCCCTGAATATTAATGAAACAAATATAGATTTTCCCGGGGAACCATGGAACATCAGTTCTGTTAGCTTTTGAAGCCCCGTGTTTTCCAGGTTTCATTGCGGTGGAGTGTTATTTTTAATGCTTGTGTCATCATCCCTCCCCACCCCCCACCCCGACAGCCAGAGAACTGAGGCCTTTGCAGCTGTGTGACAGTTGCTGATGCTGACTGATGGATGATTTCAGCAGGTTATGCTAAAGCTTTGATTGGTGTCCCAGACTGCCACTCTTAAATATGCTCTGGTGTTTTCAGTCTAGTTCATGCTGTAGGAGCGCATGGTATGTGTGTGTAGGCCTGTCGCGATAAATTTTCTCAGAAATTATGGCGATTAGCGATAATATTGTGCAAAGCTAAGATGTTGTAATTTTGAGACCATTTTCAACTAAAATAGGGATAATGCCATAATAATGCAAGTACACCCTTTCAAACGGAGCTTAGACAGGAAAAACCGGCAAAACTGCCAGTTTGCCAGTATTAAAAAAAAAACCTAGAAAAAAATCTACTTCGCATCGTTGCTGTCTGTGAAGCTGAAATATCTCCCCTCATTACTGCGTGTCAGACTGATCTATGAGCAGGAAGTGAACCGCGCTGCTGCGCCGCGCTGCTGCGCTTTTCCACTTATGCTGGGACACCGACCCAAAAGTAATGCGGCCCACTTGGAATCCTCCCAAACCTCTCGATTAGCCGGCATTGCTCTTGATGTGTATTTTGTCATATACGGTAGTATATAGGCTG
>JBAMHW010000024.1:9267072-9290325 GCA_037177495.1 Rhadinocentrus ornatus | reverse complement strand
TATATATATATGTGTGTGTGTGTGTGTATATGTATATATCATATCAAAATGTGCAATGGCCACCAGTACAAAGATGTTCAGAACTGGTTACAACTTGTGCAAGCTGTTCATTGAAGGACATTAACAGGTGGATGATCAAACCTGAGGTTTTCTTTCCCCATGAAGCCACACAACCATTCAGCCAATCTAAAATACAGCTCAGTGCTAAAGTGCTAATGATTGCAAAGAAAGCAAAACTTGCTACCTTTGGAATAGTCAAAGCTATAATTCCTAAACATGCACATGTGAATTGCTGAAGCAAGCATACATTCTTATTTCAACACAAGATATGTAATGTTATTGTTTTAATAAAAAAAATGACTCAGGATATGGTGTTAAGTTCAGGTGTAATAATAAGGGCTGCGTTCCACTTTGTCATTCCACCTCTGTGATGCGCAGTAGCATGACTTTATCTAAGTAAGATGCAGCCCTTCCTAACACTATGAGCTTGTGTTACTATTAGAAGTCAGCAAGAAAGTCTTGAGCCTAACATTTAATGCAGTCCAAGCAGTCTCTTGTAATACTGATAATGTACATGTTGATATTACAATAAATTCTCAATTTATTGTGTAGTCATAAATTAAGTGATGGAGAAACAAATATTTGGAAACGTTTTTGGGAAAACATTTGACCTTGTCCTATTAGTACAGTATAACTGTGGAGAATTATTTTTGAATTTATTGTGTGTTGACATTATAGTCACATTGAGATCCAAGTTTCTGTTTAATAGAAGGTTATCAGTGTCTATTTTCATGTGCAAGTTGTACTTTCACATTTGTCTTGTTTCACAAGAGTTTCATTCAGACAATTTCTTATGTTACTGTTCAGAGGAGACAAAACATGCAGCACAGTTGCTCATGGGAACAAGTGTCACAGGGCATGTGCTTGCAGTGAGCTTGAGACTGTACTCAGCTGGAATTTAGTATTCTTAACTTCTTGCTGACCACTTTGGCTCAGGTTTTTTCCCTGTAAGAATATTGAGCCTGTACCTTGAGGATGCCAGTGGGTGAGCTCAAACTGGATAACCGGATTGTTTTGGTGGGTCAAGCATGGGCTAAATGGACCAAGTCCATGAGAGAACTCACTCCTTAAGCATCCCAAGGGGCAGCCCACATGAAAGCTCTTGGCAGGTGAGACTTGGGTGTATGCTAGCCCTAAAGATAACTGCCAATGGCACTGACATGCAAACTTGTTATTACAGAACCATAAGCTGCGGCAAATTCTCCACTCAGATTATGTATTTAGCTTATGTAAATTTCCTCAGAGGTAAGTTTTCTGGTCATTATACTACATTGATTTTGACTCCTCTAATCCCATGTTGACATTCATGCATAACAGAATTCCCAGGAAGCAACATCACGAGGCTGTTCAGGTTCTAAAAATGTCAACACTAATATCAGCTGCAGTCCATATTAATGTTGTATTTGTCACCTTTAAAATGTCCCATGGGTTGTTTCAGAGACTTGTAATTGAGGTGTCAGTCAGTGATTGTGGTTGCGGACGCGATTGGGACTGCTGTGTGCTGCAAGAGACAGCCTTTCAGTAATGCTGGCATTTGATGAAATGGCCTTTTGTGTGTTTGTATATGTGTGTGGGGGGGTCTAGCTAAATACTTGATAAAGTCAGAGGAGTCTCCGGAGGCAGTTTTAAGATTTCAGTGAGTGGCAGCTTTACTATGTGACCAACCTTTAGAGTTTTAGATGAAGTTGTCTCACTGATGTAGGTGACACCCCAGCCTCATTTTTAGAATTGAAAATAGATCAATGTAGTGAATTTTTCGTCTGGCCTTTACCTTTTCTACCTCAACTTAAGCACATTTCTTTATTTAATTGTGTATTCCAGTGCCAAGTGGTCAATTAAACCTTTATTCACATAAGTCTGCAGAAAAGGGCTTAAGCCTGTTTTAGCCTCTGTTAAAGAGTTGAGACTACATTTTTTTAATTTCTTTGGATTTCAGTGTTTAATGATTGAAACTCTTAAAGCCAATTTGGGGCTGTTTATTATTATTTTTATTTTTTTTTTTTCTTAAACCTAACCAAATTATCTGGATGTCTAGACCAGATTGAGAGCTTTGATAAAGATGGTGAAAAAATACTTACAAATAATAATAAATGGCTTGTAAATTAAGTCTATTTAAATATTTAGCAAAATTTAGCTAACTGAATGAATTGAATGTTATTTAATGATAAAAAGAAAAGCCCAAGCACCTCTGTCTGGAAGTTTCTGATGTTACCTCCCCCCTGTTGAGTTCAGTTGCTCAGTCAGTTAGAAACCACAAGCTATAACTTTTCAAGCAACCACATAACCAATGACAGTAAAAGCAAATTAATAAAAGCCCTGAAAATGTGGCAACGGAAGAAGCTATTCTGCATTATGACATGCGTGCTATTTGCTGTTGCTGCGCATTGCTATTTGTGTTAAAAAACTCATGTCTGGTGTTACATACCCATTCAGTTAGTAGTAAAGTTTTTATACATTAAACTTAAATAAGCAAATAATGTCAGTCATAATTCTCTTCTTATTTAACATTGCTTCTGAAGACGTTAACACAAGGGCCTGTTTCATCCTGATGTAAGTTGTGTCCAGTAGGGTTGTCACGATGCAAAAATTTCAAACTCGATACAGATTCTAAGGATGGTGCTTGATAATACTATTTTTGATAATATAGAGGAGGAAAAAATTATTATTCCTTTAATCAAAGTCAGAACACCACAAAAATAACAAGCAAAACAACAAAAATATATTAATAAATCTAAGAAAATATATAAACAGCTTAAAGTAAATGCATAATTTTAAACCTGCGTTAGTTTGTGCAGAGATAGTCTTCATACAGTCCAACAGTGTTCTCAGGCAGTTTGCTCACTGTGGTGCAAAAAATAAAAAATAAAAAAACATTTCAACCACTAGTTAGTGTACTTGTTTACATATGTGTCCTTTTCTTCACAATGCTTGAGACGAGATCAAGTAAATAGAACGAACACACTAGTTAAGACTATCTACTTTTTAAACTAGATTAAAAAGATTAGCTTTTTAAATGTGTTCGTAAACTGTCTGCATGAAAAGGCATTAAAATCTGACTGTAAGCCAGGGTTTGATCAGCCAGTAGCAGCTTTGTCCAATTCATTTTCAGGCTGGTTATGGAGCAGAAGACATGTCTCCTGCTCGTCCTGCAGCTCGAAGACGAGCCTCTTGTGAGTGCTTCTGGACCCCTCGTTTACTACACAGGGCTGCACTATATAGCACACCACATAGTGCACTCATTCTCTTGGCGATTCGGACACGAAGATGCCAATTATTTTCTCGCCGCAGACCACGTGACAACCAGCCGTCACCACAGCAACCACAACTCGAGTCAAGATGTCATTCAAATCAAATCCAAAATTGTGTGTACATATTTTTATTTTTATTCCTTATGTTGTATTTTATTCTTTGTTGCATATCTATTCAAAAAAATTTTTTTTGCCTCCTTGCGCCATGTTGAGCTTCTGCCGCAATGCATTGTGGTCTATATTGACCAGTCTAGTGACCATCGATGCTCACTACTTTTCAAGATGCATTGTGGGTAATTTTGAGTGCCCTACTTTTTTCTCTCTGGACATTAGGACACCCGCACAAAATGGCATGACCCCTATATAGGGCACTATGTAGGGAGTAGGGTGCACATTCGGACACAGCCTCGGAATATGTACAGACACTCACTTTACGGGACCGTGACAGCTATTTTAGAAAATTAGATGGAAGCAGGCTGGCTGATCCATACACCTTACGGGAGTGGCATAAAGATCTTTTGGGACTGGCAGCGGTGGAGTGGCCAGACATGTACATGTACCTAATCGAGACACCATGTGTGTACAGCAAAAAGAAACTCAAATCATATAAATCACTGGTTGCTTACAACTGCGTCATAAATAGCCACTGTTCGTAACATTATAAAGAATCTCCCTGATCTGTTTCTTGAGGAAGTTTTAACATTTTGACGCATTGCTGCTCTGACTTGTGACTTCTGCTTCCATAAAAAAAAAAAAGCCTCTGCCTTATGATCATAAATAGCTTCAAGAAGAACAGGTCCTAACCCTTTCCTGTTACCTTTGTCTTTTTTCCTTCCTGCTTGAGCCTCAGCAGATACCAGCTGATAAATGGCAAACCTGTGAAGTCATGTCAGTGGAGTCACATTAGTAGGAGAGTGCCATCAAAGAGGTGTCAAAGTAAACTTGCTGAGTCAATTGCAGTGCTTCTCTAAATATTTTAAGGAAATTATCTAATCATCAGCTTTCTTTTCACAAGAGATGTAACACAAGGAAGGAAATAATTGACTACGTCTTTGTGTGCAAATGGCTCATTTGTGTTGATTTTACCAGTTACTTCATCATTTTGTGGACTGGTGCAGAGACGGAATAAATACAATATAACTGTCACTGATATCATGTACGGATGCAGTTCATGTTCCCTAAAAGATCAAGATTATTTAAAATAATTTTCCTATTCAGTGAATAAGTAAAAAAGAAAAGTGTTTCATAAGGTTTTACTTATTGGAAAGCTCAAGAGATGTGTGGGTGCGGAGTGCGGAGAGCCTTGCTTTACAAAGCCAGTGCAAATACTCATGTATCACCACAAATAACACCAGACCACTGTTTAAGAAATTCTGTGTGAACGGCTTTGCTCAGTGCTCTGTAATGAGCTGGGATCTGCTCTCTCTCCCTGTTGTATTGCAAAGATGATTTTCAATTAAAGGAATAAGTCGGCTCTACAGAGGCAGTGCGATCTGAGCTATTAGCCTGTGTTAGATTGCTCCCCGAGGCCTCTAATGCAGGATCTGGGTGAATGGTAGTGAGTTGTGCCAGAAGGTATCACAGCTTTTGGCATCTAAAGCTAGCACTTAGTAGTTTTCAGGAACTGCTCCTCTTCTCACCTTACTACTTTTTTCCCTCATGCCTTTACTCTGTCCACTTCCCCTGGTGTAAACAATTATATTTTTACTGTGTTCTCTTACCACCCCCTTTTTTTTTCTTTTTTTTTTTTTAACAAGGTATTGTTAATCTTCCTGGCAGTTATAAAAAGCATCAGCATTTCCTCCTGCTTACTGGAAGGGCCCCATCTATTGTGATGCAGTAATATCTTGTGGAGCATTTTCTGCTTGCTTTTTTAGTAGATTTTACCAGTGAGAGAAACACCCCTGCTTTTTTGTTATCTCCACTTTTCAATTACAGACTGAATTAAAAGGCAGTTGTGTGTAATAGGTATTAGTGAAAATGGAAGCATTTTTTTGGTATTTCACAGTCCTGAGATCAATGTCTAAATTGGCCTGTAAATTAGAGCCATTGGGCCTCTATGTGAATGCTTAAAGCTCTAATTACACCCTTTTAAAGAGAGAATTGAAACTAATTATGTGTTCCTTGCTTTGTACATCCATAACAAAGCTCTATATCCGAGTTAATATTTGTGTATTTAAATATTTCAGCCAAATATAGAAATTGTTTATTTGCCAAGAGTAGGTTTAAGGAAAATATCCCTTGACGACTGTAAGAGTTTTAACTCATTATTTATCAACCTACAATAATGCTGCAAATATTTTTACGACATGTTATGTGTTTGTGTCCATCTTTTTTTTTTGCCAGCTAATGTACTACAGTCTCTACTTCTCGAGGTTTAGTCATAGTTATCTCATGCTAACAGACTGCTCACACTCAATTTGAGATGAGAAATTTGCAATGTTGGCACACAACTTTCAAAAGCATCTTCTCAAATAAGAAGATTAACTAATTTTATTTCTATTCTTTTCTTGTTTTCTTCTTTCTCGTTACTTTGAATTAAAAATCCCTAAGTAGTTGTGACAAAATACTATATTTGAAGACAACTTCTTAGGGTTGGAAGTAGAGATATACCAATCCACATTTGTGGGGTTACAATCTTTGTGGAGCTGATTTACAAGAACTTTTAGTTCAGTTTGAAGATAATAGAAACATCACTGTGCTAGTTGTAAATGTTTAAAATGTTTTACGTTGCTAAAGCTGCGCTGTGAAATTACCTCGTCATGCTCAACAAGCTGCAGCAAAGCAACCCAAGATTCCCACGTCTTCCATCACCTTCTTCAAATGAGTCACATTGTTATGCATGACTACATCATTTTTATCCAGCAGACTTTCCCAGAATTTTTACTTGACAGATAGAGACTGATTGACCAGAAAAATGATTTGGAGCTAATTTTCTGTAGGCTAATCCCTTCAGTTTTCACATTATCTGCTGGAAGTTTACCACTCTGCTGGAAAGCTTCAGTGAGCGTCTGCTGCACTATTTTCTCTTCCCTTCTTAGCTGAACAATATTTTTATCCTGGAAACCTCGTCTGTTTACACATTTCAAGTTGCTGACTTGCTCTTTTCTGTTTCCAGACTAAAATCTACATTTGTGACTTGCTATAAGTAATTAGAAGTAATTGTGTTAGTGTTTTGCAGTACAGCTCAGAAGTAAGTGCTGAACTCTGCACTGCTTCCTAGTGGATGCATTACCTAACAACCATGCCAACATAAAGGACGCATGGGACTATGTGGGCGGGAATGTTTAACAATGCTTGACATACCTGTTTATGTACGTAAATGGAGCATAAATGAGTAGAGTTGAGTTTAAAAAAAAGTTTTACTGATTTGAATTGATACAAATCCAATTAATCCAATATTGATTCATAAAACTTGGAGATCGATAAAAAAAAAGTTTCCTTTTCCACATAAAAAAAAAAGAAAAAAAAAAGATAACGTTTCCGACTCGTGTGATTTACCGAAGCTGGGCGAGATCTTGGCATATATACACAATTGAGAAGTCGCCTGTGTTGATTTTGTCTAAAATTAGCTTCTTTTTCTGAAATAATGCCAAAATTGGAGTTTAAAATAACACTATAACTTTTTCTGTACACCTGATGATATAAATTATACATTAGATCCAATCAGGCTGTTGGAGTCTCATGTCCTATTTTTTCCGTCTTGCATGTCATTCAAGTAAGACAGACACTAAAATTCTGTGCTGGAGGAGGCGGGACCTTGCATCTCACCAAAAAAATCAAAATACAGCATTAAGACCTCCAGTGTGAAGATAGCCTTAGAACACATGTTCCTCTGTTTCATGTACAGAGTAGCATGCCGGATAGCTCTCCGGCTAGGTTGCTGCTCATACTGGGTACAGTATGAGTACAGTGTGAAAGTTTACCAAACCAAAGGAAGGTGTGACATTTCTTGGCATTCCCTGCCCAATTGAGTTCCCCGGACTATCTTGTTGTGAATGCACCCTTAGAGACCTAAAGCTATATGGTATGTTGATATTTGTTGAAGTTAAATATTGTACATGAAAAATTCAGTAGGAAGCAGCATCTCTGAGTGACTCCTGTAGTCTGACCTCGCCATCAATATTCACATTGGTGAATTGATCCATACATGGCCTTTATGTGCCTGGGTATGTCCCTGTATGATTTGCAGAGCAATAAAAGATGTAAATTTGTTTTGCTACCTTAGAACCCTTGTTTTAGTGTGTGTTAATGTCACGATGAGAGAGACAAATAGAGGTGTTACTTAATCTCTGTAGGGCATGCATTGAGATGTGGACGATGTACGTGCTCTATCTGTCCCACAAAGCATTGTTGCTTCAGTTATCCTAATATAATCTGGTGAATCATCGAAGAATACCTAACATTTCTGTAGCAGATTTAAGTGGTTGTTTTGCCTCAACACCAACAAGGCTCTTAAGGAAAAGATAGTAAATTCCTGCAACAGTTTCTCACTCAGTTTACAGTCAGTCAGTCTTGATAATCTAGTCTTTGATAATCATTTACAGTCAGACATATTCTAGAGAATACAGTGTTCTGTGTTTGGTTGTATGCAGCTTTTCTCTGCCAATTCCTTTGTTTTGCCTGTGAGACCCAAAGTGCAGCTGGAGTAGGATAGTCATCTTCTATTCATTCTAGCTGCGTGGAAAAGGGTGTTCTCAGGCCACTCTATGCTTGTTTAAAGTCCTCATCTTTCATGTTAAGCACTGTATTAATCTTATATTCCCTCGCTCCGTTTTTCAAAGTTCACTATTTTTTTCTATTTTCTCAGACTTGATTGCACTATGAGACTGGCTGATTTCTTCCTAGTTATTTTCAATTTGGACATCACATGAGTTTCAGTTTGAATGACTTTGCATTCTGTAGAATTGAGAATTGAAACTTTACAGAATAAGCTCAGTGGTTAGCAGCTTTGTAGTAGAAACAAATTGACAAAGCCTCTGCTGCCTTAGTACAGCTGCTTTTGTGTCTTTTCTTTGAATTCCACAAGTAATGTTTAGCTTCTTTAAATGCATACAAATAGCATTAAAAAATCCAACTTTTTTCAATGGTTAGTGAATGCATCTCCAATCCAACACTAAATAATCATATTTTTTTTTCTTTCATCTCAGTTCTGGCTAATTTGTGCTATTGTTAAATTGACCCTTAATAGTATGTTGTTTCGTTTCTCTGTTTTTATTATCTAATCTTTCTAAAAACTCAAAACACCACTTTATTTTAATTTTTTAAAAGTTTTCTTTTTTGTTCTGTGATACACTTCTGTATTTTTAGATAAGTTATAAAAAGGAAAATGTTATAATTTGGTGCATCAGTGGGTATTTACCTTAATTACATTTTTGTTGGATTTTGTTGGTGTTTTGAACGAATACCTCTATCTGGTGTCCTGGAGTGAGTGCTGTGGCTATGTACAATTTCAGACAAAAAGTAAAGATTATTTATGGTCACACTTTTTATCACTTTTAAAAAAAATACAGAAAATTGATTTTCTATGTGGTTAATTATATTTCTTAGAAGAAAAATTGGAACTGGCCAGAGAAATAGAAATCAGTGCATCTCTGTTGGGCACTTTTTATCTGGCAGAGCTGAAAACTGCAGATCGACTACCAGGCTTTAGATGCAACTCTGCACCTTCAACCTTGTTTGATATTGCACAAATCTAAGAGACTTTCTCTACCTTTATATCAGCCATTTGGCTGCAACCTTCAATCTGCTCAAATACACTGGGATCTTTGACATGAATTTAGGAGTGTAACAGCTCCCCAAATCCAGTTTGAGTTAAACCTTTGTCTTTGAAGCAGCATCAAAAATTCACTTAAAACTTGCTCGACAGCTGGAAACACAGCTATTGTGTTCTCTGAAAACTCTCTGAAAGTAGTTTGCACGAATTGCATATTATTTGCATCATCTTCGAGTCTTCTAAACTCAAAAAGGCACATAAAGAAACTTTGAAAATGATCAACTCTACTAATCCCCATTTGCACAGGAAGATAGACAATTAGGCTAAAACTAGAGTTATATGTCAACGTTTCTGCAGTTTTCGTTAACTTGCACATTGACTCCCATGAGCCCAGCTCTTCCAGAGAGAGAAAGAGAGAGCTGCCGCGTTCTCTATGCTTGCCTTTTTTCTACTGTAGTACCCCGTTGTCTGGGATCTCCTGGTTGACAGTGGGCTTACTGCCCATGGAAACCTTATATAAAAAATCTGGCTGTTTCTTTTCAGTGAGCTGTTTCTGCGGGCTTCTCGTTTTCACCCCTCCAACAACATACTGTATTATCATCTGAGTGTAATGATGTGTTATACCCTGCGTGGATTAGTGCAGGTCATTAGTGAGCGCAAAGTGTGGAATTACAATCAGTCTAGTGTTTGGATGAGGCTGCTTATTATTGTATAGAGGGCGTAGATGTGCTAGCTAAGTTTATAGGTCTGTAATCTGATTCCTCACTCTTTTCAGATGAGGATAATGTTCTCTGAGTTTTCACACCCTTATGTAAGAGGTTATGTATGGTAATAAGCCCCCGCCAAATGATGCTACTGTTTATCCCGTTTCCACAAAATCATTTGCATGCCACACTCGAGGGAGAATATGGTCCACTTCTTCATGTTCTTCGTCTTCGTTCTCTGATGGATTTTCTCTCCCTCACTGCTCTCTAATTGACATCACCTTACTCGGATATGCAAATATAGGTTTATGAGTAATCAGAGCTGTCATTTAGTTCCCTCATGACTGAAATCACTTTGGTTTCTGTGTTAAATTGCACAATCATTGCCTTAGATGACAGGGCTGTGTGTGATGGTCGTCATTTAGTCGTCATTTTCCCAGAGTGTTGTTTGTATTCATTTTTGAAAGTCTTTCCCAGTGAGGATATTCCCAGTTCTTTGAGCTCTTTTTTGTTTGATATTACTATCTCATTGGCAGAAATGACAGGCAGAGTTTTCGTTCTGATAAAATATAAAATTTTATGGTTCTGTTAGCGGCGGTTATTACCTGTCATCATCTGTTATTTAGGTAACCTGCTGCATCAGCTGGGCCCAGTTCAAAGCACACAGATGCAGCCTTTAGCTGAACAGGCTTTTTTCAGCTACTCTTAATGACAGTTTAATTGGAGGTACAATTCTGTACAGCAATGAGACTACTCTAAAGCCTCAACAGATTTATCCCTCCTCCTTTTTGATTGCTCTGTTGCTTTCTGCCCCTGGTACCGTTTTGTATTTGAGTGTGGCAGACTGAATACATTTCCTGGGGTCTTTGTTCTTTTGTCAGCCCACAGCTCGTGTTCTAGTGGATTCGCTGGGCTGGTTGGATTGTACTAGGGGATCACAAAATGCACCATGGACAACATAACAACACAGAGCTGAATAAAATAGTTGACACATAGGATTTCCTCCTTACCAGTAAATGATGAAGCAGTATGCTCTGCTAAACTTTAATGAGACCGACAGCTCAGGTTATGGCATCTGACATAAGTTACTGGTTATGAGCAGCGTTAATGAACTTGGTGGGGATCTACTTTGCTACAGACCAATGCTTCTTGTTTTACAGGATTAGGGAGGCTTTGTATATGGCATTTTTGTAGATGGTTATTTGTCACCATTTTATTAAGATGTCCAAAATTAATTTCTCATTTACTTTTCTTTCTTTCTTTTTTCCATTTCGTTTTCATTTAAAATACCAAGAAGAAGAAACATCAGACATTGGTTATGCTACACAAACCTTTTGTAAAGGATAGCTTTAAAGTAGTTTTTTGATGAATTGAATGCTGAAAGAGGGGCTTCTTGTTTATGACACAAGTGAGTTACCTATCTACCGTGATGCTGCAATATGTTTGATGACTCTGGTGACAGGTCGCAGCGGGACATATTTATAGAACTGTTGTGAAGCGGCATGACAGGATTTTACGGGTGTAAACTAAGGGAGTACAACATCAGGATAGTCTGGGGGGGAATCAGTTTAAACGAGTGGGGAATTCCTGAAAAATTTGGCATCTTCCTTTGATTTGGTTTGTTTTCCCAGCATTATTCAAGCAGACTGAACCATCTAATCAACATCCCACGGTTACAACCGCTTGCTATGGTCAATATTCCCATATACATTTGATTATCTTTTAAATTACTTAATTGTTTTCATTATTTTAAAGTGATTTACCAGTATAGTTACTTTTATATGTTATCTATGCATGTTTATCCCTACTGCAGTATTTTGTCTGCTCTGTAATAAGAGATTCTCTGAAACTGTGATATGACACGCTTAAATCTGAACAGGGTAAATGTTCGCATGTTAATTCTGAACAGGTTAATGATTTAAAGTAATATTAAAGTAGGTTGATGGTTTAGTGGTATTCATAAAGATTATTTTGTCTCATTGTTAGCTGACTGAACGTACATTAATGATCTGTTACATTAAAGATTAAGAATTTTCTGTCTTGGAGCAGAAAACATAAAATAGCTTCACTTCAGTAGCAAAAACAGTAAAAGCAGAGAAACTTTTCCAACTAAAGCACCCAAAAGCTTATTGTGACAAACATACGCAAATAAATTAAAAAAAAAAAAAAAAAAAAGGAAAGAGAAAAATACTGAGCCAGTAGGTGTTTTATTGGATTACAGTTCTTCAGGTGGCAGATGGTTGTTGGAGAAAATGTTTGATTCATTTGTGTTACTATCAGCATGCTGGAAAGGCTGCAGTGCCTGCAGCAAGGGTCTTTTTTAATTAAGCAGCCACTCACCTTTGGAAACCTCTGAAGTGGCTCTGCATGTATTAGTGCAGCAGGACATGCATATAGATGCTCCCATACACCCCTCTTCCACAGGCCCTATCTGTGTTGATGTATATTGTATATAGGTTCTCTGTGTGTGTGTGTGTGTGTGTGGTGGAGGTTCTTGACAGATGTTGAGCATGGTTGTTGGACAATGACGTGTTGTTCACCTCTCACTTAATGAGAGAACAAGTGTCACCACCAGTCAGGATTTTATTGTCTGAACCTCTGACAATGAATGTGTGATGTTATGTGTGTTGGCTGGTAAATCGATGCCTTCAGGGAATGACCTTCATTGTTGTTCTTCAAGAAAAGGGACCTTTGCTGAGTGTAAAATAAACATTTTTCCATGTGGTACTCATTTTTTGTTGGATGTTTTTTTTTCTCTAAATTTTATGTTCTTTATAAATAGTATATGAATAGTACCCAAAACCACTATAATGTAATTTAGTAGGTTCCATCAGACTTAAGCCATAGAGTCCAAGCTGTTTATGTTACATTTTAGGCCACAGCCTGTTACCTCTAACCTCTAACCAATCAGATTAGATGTGGGCGGAGCTAGAGGTTTCAGCCAGATATTCTTATCTAAAAGTAAGAGGCCCACCTGGTGGTGTATTTATGCGCTAATAATAGTTGGCCAACACACCTAAACTAATCATAGTAATGAATAAACAGTTACCAATGACAAAGTTATTTACCTTGCCAATATGTGTGGGGTACTTCAATAATTCATTTCGATTGTATGATGTTTTTAAATTTTTTTGTGATAAACAGTATTATTGCAGTTTTAAAACTAAAACGATAGCACAGCATTAAAAAGAAAACATCACAAAGATAAATTGAATTTTTTTTAAAAGAGCTCCTCCAAGCCATTGTAATTTACTTTTGCTAATGATTGTGGCATTATTTTTGAATTGGAAGCTCTAATGGCAAACTTAGCCACATCTTCCTATAGTAAAGATTCCTTAAAAAAATTCCTGGATCCAGGTGGTGCTCTGGATCACCCCCAAAATGTAATCACTTGTCCTTTATTCAATTTGTGACATTTCTCTGAAAATCTTATCAAAATCCATAGCATTTTGAGTTATGTTGCTAACAGACAGACAGGCAGATGCTGCCGAGCACATGGCAATAAAACAAAGTAAAAATTATTTCCCAGCTATTTTAATTTTCTTTTTTTGTCCCTGTTCCTTTGACATAGCCTTGTTGAAGAACATGCTACAGTGATGCGTCTAAAGTCGTATATTGGTTGTGAAAGCTCTGCTGTTTATTGTGCCACAATGTTGTCTCAAATTTAGATCGGATAGGAGACCTTTGGTGACCTTTTGATCTAACAAAAGCCGTATCGTCTAATAAAGCAATTTTATAGCTTTGTGCCAAGAAAATTGCATTATAGGATGGACACAATGGGAACGTAAAAATTGAGAAAGGCCTAAAACCATGCAGCTTTATTATTATTATTTTTTTTAATTTATTTATTTAGAAATAAAACTAAGGTTGTTGCTGCATTGTTGGCTATAAAATCAAACACTTTTTTTCTATTGGTTTATATAGAAGCATCCAAGAAAATCAGGAGCATGTCATCATTTTGTCTCATCCTGTTCTAAGCAAAAATGTTTATCAATGTTGATTTGGTGTTATCCATCATTATTGATTTCTCTTCAGTAGGTGGTAGAGATGTGTTGATATCACAGCATGGCTGGTGCCTTGCCCAACCGTGACAGCGTTAGACTGCGTGGGTGGACATTCTGTGTATCTGTGATGCCTCTAATACACGTTCCAATTGCACAAAATTAACGCCACAAGGGAGCCAGGCGCTTTATTGCTTTTGTTTTTCCCTTTCTTCTATTGTCTCCTCCTCTTATTTTCCTCTCTCATTGTTTTTAAGCAATCTATAACTACGATGCCCGGGGAGACGAGGAGCTGTCACTGCAGATCGGAGACACAGTCCACATACTTGAGACATATGAAGGTGAGATCTGGCTTACTGATGCCATGAGAGATGAAAGCTGACAGGCCAGAGTTAAATTCTACTTTCCTGTGTTTAGGAATATGTTTGTTTGTTTTTCTTTCTATTTAAAGATAATGTTTAAAGCTGATAGCAATAAGGATGATGGTCTGATCCTGTAATTTCAGCCAATTACAGCCCTGGAACCACAACTCTATCTGAAGTCTGGGGTTCTAAAAGTTTTCTGTTATTTTTTTTTTTACTCTTTAATGTTTTTGTAATGCTTTACTCAGTAAATGTACTTCAGTTTTAGCCTTTTCCCCCTCTTTTTTCTTTATCCTACTTGTGTACTTGATAGGTAAAACTAAACAAACATTAAATAATAATACTAATACTAATAAAGTATTAATTCTCTTCTCTACTAGACTGGTACAGAGGTCATAGGCTGAGGAGAAAATCAAAAAAAGTGAGTGGCTCAAAGATTTTGAACACAGATTTATTTCTGTCACATTTGTTCTTTATGATTTCTTGTTTATTTATTTTTTTCCCCCCATTTCTTTTAAATTTATTTTATGTTTTATCCTCCAGGGCATATTTCCTGCTTGTTATATACAACTTAAGGATGCCACAGTTGAAGGCAGCGGGTCAGTATCTAAACAAAGTTTAATAATAAGTTTTATAAAAAACAACAAAGATTTGTTTTTTGTTTTTGTTTGATGAAGATTACTTAAGAACTATTATTAATTAGGCCACTGATTAGTTAGAGAAAAACAATAGAGACAAAACGTTTTCTCTCCCAGTGTAATGTCGGATCTCTAACATGTAAATTGTGTGCTTACCCTCTGAGGTTATTTTAGGCGAAAGGTCTGGGCTTGATTTAATGTGACGCGTGTTTGTTGTGGCACAATTTGTGTCTTTGTTCTGTTGTGATCAGTAGGTTACATTTAATTTGCACCAAAAGAGATAAAGTCTAAACGTTTAAGCCCTTCAATTTTTTTGACATTTCTTTACAGGAAATGATAATATCCTCTCTTTGGAGGCAATCATTGATTACTTTTTGATTTTTATTCACTGTTGCTGTAGGCAAAAGGAGACAGTCATCCCTACTGAGCATCCCCTGGTTCAGGAGGTCACCACAACGCTGCGAGAGTGGGCTACAATATGGAGGGACTTATATGTGGTAAGCCGGCCTGTTTCCCTGTGGAAAAACATGCTCACATTAATTTTACCATTGTACAGTGAATATGAGAGACTGGGCTGTATGTGTACATAATGTGCATAAATGCTTCATATGTTAGACTTTGATGTGTGTTTAAACATTGTTTTTGTTTTTTTTAAGGCATTTTTTTAGTTTGATTCGAAGAGGGAGTGTGGGGATTTTGTGGCCGTAGTGGCTTTTATTATATGCTTGTAATGACAGGGAAGGTCAGAGAGAAAAAGACATACAAAGAGCCCCAGGCCAGATTTGAATCTGGGCCATTGAAGAGCTATAGCCTCTGTACATGAGCTAGCTGCTTTACCAGTTGAGCTAAACACCGGCCCAGTGTCTGGACCTATTGTGTGTATTTATAAATGGGCAGAAAAGACTTCCTGTTAGTATGTTTTGTATTTGAAGTGGAGCTAAAGATTCCTCTGACTTCAACACTTCATTATTTGATTGATCTATGATGTAGACGTTTTGGAGCGATTTCCACTTGCAAATCGAGAAGCTTCTGAAACATTCTTCTTTGAGGCACGAGAGTAGACCTCAGAACAAAGCCAGCTTTACTTATCAGTTTATTGATTTACAGTCATTAAAGGTTACTCATGGAATTTAGGCAATCAAATGCTCATTTAGGTAAGCTATGATCATGATTGGTTATGAAATTTGAATCAAGGTGCAATGCTTCCACTAGCTCACATCAGATGCTAGCTTACATGAAAAGGCATTTTTGCATCCTTAGGGTCTAATAAACATCAACATAAATAAAATGTTCTCTTCCTAAAGTGCTTGCAAGCCAGATTTACAGGCAAGCTATCTTCTTTCTCCTTACATTGTGTATGTAGATTCACCTGCACGTGTGATAAACATAATGAGAAGTTACTTGCTGGCAGGGGTATAACACAACACAGATTTCCTTTGGTTCAACCAAAGTAGCACTATTCCCCCGAATGTCTCAGCTGTGCAATGTTCTGATTGACAGGGGGACAAGCGCGAGATGTTCAACTCTGTCCGGGACATGATCTACGACCTCATTGAATGGCGCTCGCAGATCCTTTCAGGCACCCTCCCGCAGGATGAGCTCACTGAACTCAAGCAGAAGGTCACCTCCAAGATAGACTATGGCAACAAGTGAGCATCCAGATATTGGAGTATTTTAGACTCGTTTCTTTCCTCCCTATGGATTATATCCCCTTATACTCATATCCATCTGAAAAAATGTCTCTTTCTGGAATAGGTCAGCAGTGTCAGTCAATAGAAAATGACAGGTCATCACTTACAGCTTGAGAACAAACTGGAGGGATTTAGCTTCAGCCAACTGCATCGCATTCCATCATGAAATGACACTTCTCACGGTTTCTAAGTGATTCCAGAAAATTGGCTGAAAATGGAAAATTGTGAAGCTCCATTCTGCTCCTGTGATGAAACTTTAAACCTTTGCCCAGATAGAAAAATGGCTTCGGTAAGCTAGATGGAAAGAATGATGAGTCGATGGGCATTCAGTTCATGTAGGCAGCGTGCTGCTGTCTCTGCTGAATTCCTCCAGAGCAGAAAGACTTGAACAAAACAAGAGAGCTTTGAAAGATAGCAGTGGCGCTAAGGGAATATTATATGAGGAGAAGATAAGAGAGCCAGGGTTGTGGGGCACAGCTGATATGCACTGTTTTTCTTTTAAAAAAACCCTGCATGTTTACAATATTTGCCTTTTTGCTTTGCATCATTTTTCTCGACCAGTCTTGCACTTGTTCATCGTCTCCCCCTTTTTAATGCAAGGTACCTGGATCTTGATCTGGTGGTCAGAGATCAGGATGGAAACATACTGGACCCAGAACTCACCAGCACCGTTAGCCTATTCAGGGAACATGAAGCAGCCTCCAAACAGATTGAGGACCGGATTCAAGAGGAAAAGGTAAAGACTGATAGGATCTGGTCTCCCTTTTAAAACCAAATTCAACCAAACTCTGCTCTAAGTCCAGATAGTTTATTAAAAATTCACACAGTTGCACGAGTGAATACTTTATCCTTCTAACCATACCCTATAAGACGTTTACTCAGTTCGGTCCTACAAGGGCTGCAATTCAGCAGATTGTCCATGTATTACTGCTTCAACTTACCTGAATCAAATTAAATAGATTGAATAATCTATCAATTTCTGTGCAATGATACATTGATTTGAGTCAGGTGTGTTGGAGCAAAGATGCATGGAGAAACCTGCTGGATTGTGGCCCTCGTAGGACCGAATTGTAAAGCTCTGCCCTACAACGAAAAAAAAAAAACCAAAACATTTTCGATTATTTAATCAGCAACAAATATCAGTAGATGTGATAGTTTTCTGGTACAGTACAAAAGTACAAAATATGCAAAAGCAGAAGAATACCGTACAGCAAGGATTGCTCCCTTAAGCAAATATGATCTACCTCCAGCTCGTTTCTACTTCCGATGGCTTAACTTTGTCTTTAAGCACGTTTTAATATGATGATCAGTAACTGCAATCTGCCCAGTCCCAGAGGCAATCCTAGCTCATAACATTTTCACCATCAAAATTCACACTTGTTGTGCAGTATTTGTCTTATTTTGGGCGACCCAGTCTATCTTTTATTCATCTGTCCAGAGCACTCAATTAAAAAATAAGTGTTTTTTTATGACAAACTTTAGTTTTTTCCGTTTTTGTTTCTTGGCATGTTATTTTTGAATACTCATTTTATGATACTCTCTGTTTGGCCATTTAAATAAACTAAACCAGACCCTTACACCAGGCTGAATATGTGACCCTGATGCACTACGTCTGCTTACATTCCTGCAGACTGTAAACAACATTTTGTTGAGTCAAAACAATGGGGTTTTATGCGTCTCTTTATTGATATTAAAAATTTGATATTATCTTTGACATTGCTTAGTTTATGCCTGCAGTGTATAACCAGAAACAGGGTGTTTAATGTTGGTGTGCATGGACCTGATTAAGCTTGACAGCATTGTCACTGTATTTATTTAAATGATCTCTATGCCAAATTAAGCAAAGCTAGGGGAGCATCCTGCAAGATTGTAGTTATTATTTTAAAAATGTTGCACTTTTGTTTACACAGATGAAGACACTCAGTGGGAATTAGTTTATGTGTAACGACATTGTCACCAATTCAAAAGCAAGAAAAGTGTTGTAAAGCTATTTGCATAAACTTCGGAGCATGTTATGATTTGTTTGGTTGCTGCTTCAGAGTCAGAAACTCAGCCAGATTCCATATTTACTTTCAGTGACATCCTGCACCTTAATGTCACTTGGCAGCACGTTGAAAGTGCCAGGCAGTCATGTGGTCTCCTCACATGTGACCTTTTCAATCAGAGGTCTTAATTGAATATGCATGGGCAATAAAAAAGTGTTCAGGTCAATATGATAAATATTAATGATGTGGCCCACAACAAACTTTTAAAGGACAACCAGTAAAAAATGGCGTAAGAACTTTTACCTTTGATGCAGCCCTGGAGATCAAGTGAAAGCAAAGGCTTTTTATTCAGTGTGGAATACATTAGATGCACTGCTGATGTATTTGTGGGAATTTTTAAATTAAATCTTTATATTTCCAGGAAAAAAAAAAGCAAAAGCAGTCCAACTTCTGGTACTTAAGTCCTAGCTAGACATGGCAGAAAACAGAGAATGAATATTCAATATTCACAGTAATACCCATGTTTTTTCTTTTACAGTCTCAGAAGCAGAATATTGATCTGACGAGACAAGCAAAGTTTGCTTCCACGCCATCCTTTGCCCTGTTTGTGACTCTGAAGAATGTAGTGTGTAAGATTGGTGAGGATGCAGAGGTGCTCATGTCGCTCTATGACCCAGTGGAATCCAAGTTTATCAGGTAAACACACGGGGATTATATTTAATCATCTCCCTCTCACACACACACACATGCCTTGCAAATAATGTAAGCTAAAGAAGCCCATTTTCTTTTCTTTTTTTTGTTCTTTGTGTTTTTCTTTTTTTTTTTAAAAAAAAGAAGAAAATAATGTAAGACTAAAATATCACAAGCGGAGCTCATCTTTAAAGAGCTATAATCTCATGTCACCAGATAATTTTCCTGATGCACCATCCAGACATTCTAGGATTGGCCAGTGCTCTGGTTTGTCTTTAAACTAGTCAGTCTTCTTAGGTGGTACTAAGCCCAGAATCCAGGAATATGCCACTGTAAAATACTAAAGTATGGATCCGATGGAAGCAGCATACCTTGAATTTTGTGAACACATTCTTTGCAAATTTTTATATCCTAATGAGCCAAGTGGGCTTATGAGATGATCAAAATTTGTCACTTTTAGCTGATGTAGGTTGAAAGCACTAATGTAGAGCAAAAAGGAGTTGAATGCAGACTGAAAGAAGCTCCTTAACAGTTCACGTATAACAAGAAATGTGATATGTTGTGAACATTTTGACAGAATCTGTACTGGATCCAACAAATTTAGAGGGCTGGAGTATGGAGTATACTTAATGTATCTCAAGATGTTCAGTGTGCGATATATTAATAACTATATTGGGATCATTTAGTACAAATTGTCATGGCAACATCTTATGCAATCTACAAGTGGTTTTCTTTGTATTTTGGCTTCTGCAACTTTCCTAATGCTCCTTTTACAGCAGTTGGTACACTCCCCCGCCCATCCTGAAAATGCACATGCGTTTTATTGTATCTAAAGAGACAGAAAAGAAAAATAAGTATGCATTGAGTGAGTGTAGGGGCATTCATTGACAGATGTAAAATGTGATACAGACAACTTGGTTCAGAATATAAACACTGGATCTTTCATCTGGTAGTGGTTGAGGTTTTGCAAGCAAGACGTTAAAGAGAACACTTTTCTGGAAAAAAATGCCCAAAACCGAAACAGCAAAGGCAGCAGCGCCCCAAATTTGTTTCACAACCTGAAATTCAAACTTTGCATGGCAATGTCGCCACTCGCCCTGAAGAAAACGTCAAATGAATCAGCCACAAAGTAAACGACTACTTCCTAAAAAACTAATTCATAATAGAAATGGATAAAAGATAAACATGGCCCCAGTAACAGTCGTGGAAAACCCTGAATTCAGAAATCTCATTAGACACAAAGTATGGTTTGGCCGGTTGCACACACTTTGCAGAGAAAAACGCTCCCAGGATCAATATTGTGTATTGCGATAAGGCCCAAAGAATTTGTATAAGTATTAGTTATAGGCTAAATTTAGCACAACCCTGTCGTGGAGAAGACCTTTAAGGATCTTTGACCTCAAAGATCTACATTGCTTTCTAGAAAAGGTACAATCCAGAATGGCAGTGGATGGAGGAAAAATCTTGTAATGCGTCATAACAACTGTTTCACTGCTCTGAATTTAAATAAAAGTTTTTCCATCAATGCTGAGGAAGAGCATAAAAAAATTGCCTTTACTCTGTGGGATCAATGAGAAACTGTTGACAGATTTTTTTTCCTCACACCTTCTTTACAGTGAGAATTACCTGGTGAAGTGGTCAAGCTCGGGTCTAGTGAAAGACATTGACCAGCTTCATAATCTGCGGGCGGTTTTCACGGTGAGCCTGTTTGTTTGTTTGTTTGTTTGTTTGTTTGTTTGTGTGAAAGTGCCTGACTGTGTGTGTGCACATAAGTGTTCGCCTAGAGTTCACTGTTTATTCAGCCATGTTATGAGACATGTGGGAGCCTATTTGTAGAGAGCCTGTGTTTGTTAAGCTCTTCCAGAAAGAGCCTTGCTTGCTGTATGTATTTGCCAAAGCAGACACCTTCATCTAATGGAAGTCCAAGTGTGGCAGGGTTAGCTTGCACCCACTGGGCGCTCTTTGTTGGTTTTGGTAGGTATCGCTTACAGGAAATGAATCTGTGGAAGCAATCGCTGTTGTAGCATGCTCTGGTAAAAAGTTTTCCTCTTAGTTCAAACTCATCTTCACTTTAAAAGGTTTAATTAATTGATCTGTTGTTGTTGAGCACAGCAGCATTGCTGTAGCCTAGAGGAAAGCTGTTGTGAAATTTACATGCAAATGGGTTTTTAACATCAAATCTGATTGTAATTTCCCAGGATTTGCCCGTGTAATGGGTAAGTCGTCGTGTTGTGGCTTTTTAGGCAAAAGTGTCAGCTGGGTTTCACAATTTTTCTCCTTTTTTCTTTCTTTAGGACTTGGGCAGCGAAGATTTGAAGAGAGAGAAGATCAGCTTTGTCTGTCAGATTGTCAGAGTAGGGCGCATGGAGCTCCGAGACAACAATGCCAAGAAGCTCACCTCAGGTCTGAGAAGACCCTTCGGAGTGGCAGGTAAATCTTAAACAGCCAATGATAACCTGTTGAAAAGAACTGCATTGGGATACATTGGTTCATTGGGGAAAATATATTTAAGAGACTTTCAACATCTTTTCAGAATCAAATCTTAGAGTAGAACCAGTACTTTGATTCTACTTTGCAGTTCAGAGTAAAATCAACTTACATTAATTGCTAGAAGTGGGATGTTTGTCACTGGACAACCAAGGTTTAGGTATATATAGGTATATATATATATAAAAATGTGGCTTAAAATGCCAGCTGATACCCAGCTGAACTAGTAGTAAATATTTGTGTTTGATTTATGTCCTGTTGGCAAGCTTCCAGACATATAGTAAACTAATTAGAGTGTTTTTTTGCCCACAGTTATCCAGCAGAGAAAATTATGTCTCCATTTCAGCATCTTTTTTTTCTCAGTGTTACTTGAAGGAAAGGTAAATGACATCTTACTATAGGAATGCTCTAGGTGTGACCTCATCAAAAGTTCCAATTGCACTACTCCAGCCAGGATTGGCTGGAGAATGTCTGTCAGTGCCAGGAAGGGCGAAGACCCTTCCCTTATATAAGGGGCTGGCACTGGACAAGCAGGTCATTCGAAAAACGCTCACCTCTTCCTCGCTACGAAAGAACAAAGAGGGTGGCTTGGTGAGACGCTCCCTCAAGCTACTCAGAGAACCGGGGTTACGCAAGTAACCTAAAATTCTCTTTCATTGCATTTGTTTCGTGTCTCACTACGGGAAAAATACTGACTCCCGGATTGCATGAGCTGAAGGTTATGCATAACATACTGTTGAATTTTTAGAACCTGTCACCCACAACCTAATGCGGCAGGAGCCAGACTGAGCACCGAATGGGCCAGTGGTGGCACAGTGACGGCCAGCTTGTAAAAGCGCGTAAAAATGTGGGGGGAGGCCCAGCTAGCTGCGGCACAAATTTCCTAAATGGATACTCCTCTAAAAAGAGCCCAGGAGGTAGTGAGGCCCCTGGTAGAGGGGGCATGCAAAGCCCCCTGGGGGACGAGGCCAAAGAGACAGTGCCCACAATCCAGTGACACAGCAGCTGTTTGGACACCAGCTTTCCCAAATGGGCTTTAGCCCATGACACAAAAAGTTGGTCACTTTTCCTGATGGTTTTAGTTCTATCCATAAAAACGAGTTCGGACCAGGCAAAGTACATGTAACCGCCGCTGCTCCTCAGACAGGAAAGGGGGGGGGATTAAAGGACACCAAAACAATTGGGGAACATGGCCCCAACACTTTACGCAAAAAAGCGGGGTTAGGGAGCAAGCTCACCCTTTCACCACCCACAGAGAACTTTGTACATGCTGGGTGTTCTGAGAGAGCATGTATCTCCCCCACACGCTGAAGCAAGAGCCAACAGCAGCACTGTCTTCAGAGTTGCCACCTTCAGATCCTCCTGATCCAGCGGTTCAAAAGGAGGATCTGCAAGAGCATCCCGTACCGATGGGAGGGCTCTGGTTGAGTATTGCCACTTGCCACTCTACCAGAAGTAGGGCTAGTTGTGAGATTTTTTCTTCAAAAAACTGTGCAAGCCCAGCGACCCAGTTTGCGCTTGTGTCTGTGGACAGTTAAGCTAGGTTCTGAGGGAGACAGTTGAGTGGAGAGAGATTTTTGTAACCTTTGCTCGTAGCGAGAATAGTTTTTTGAATGACCTGCTTGTCCAGTGCCAGGAAAGGCCCTTCCCCTATATAAGGGGCTGGCACTG
>JBAMHW010000024.1:9217784-9251208 GCA_037177495.1 Rhadinocentrus ornatus | reverse complement strand
CAAATACAAATTTGCTGCAGCGCACAGGTCTTTTTTTTCTTTAAGAAATTGATTGGTCAGTAAAGTTGTCAATCATCAACTGCCAAGCCAATCCCACCGGCCCAAAAGAAACTCCACCACCCCCCTATAATAATTAATGCTCCTTGCGCCCCATGACGTTATTACAATGCCCCCTGGGGGACGGTATCGCCCTCGTTGAGAAACACTGATCCAGACTGAGACTATATATAAAACGCTGTGTAGTTTTCAACATTAGCTCAGTCAAGTCCATTATTCCAGTAAATTATCAATCAGTTGCTGCTTGTCCGCTGCCTGAGTTCTTGGCTGTGCTGGTATTGATAAAAAGCACTTTGAATTACTTTGTGTTGTAAGGTGCTATACACATTTTTCAAGCAGTTTAAGTGAAGCATTGCACTTTAAATACACACCCCGATCATTGTAATAATCAGTCACTGCTGATGTAAATAAATGCATTTTCTGAAATTCTAGGAGTGATAAATTTTTGCCAATGTGGCGGTGAAATGGGCATTAAATTCTGTCCCAAGTTGTCTTAAAAAGGTCTTAAAATGTCTTGAATTTAACTTGTATAAAGCTGTAGGAACCCTGTTGGAGAGCCTCCTTGTCATGCTTGACACCTTACCTCTCTGAAACCTAATACTGTTGGGAGGTTTTAAAAAAAAAAGAAACTGTGATTTGCTGTTATCTGGCTGCAGCGGTTACTCGAAAAGCTCACCTCAAGTGACACTGGGACTGCAGGAGCATGCTGATGCTGTCAAACTTTAACTTCTCACTAACAATACAGACATATGTTAGAAGGTGTAATGACCAGACTATTTTGGATTTAAGTACAGTGGTACTGCATGGGTTTATCCTCCCTGTCACTGTGTGCCAGACTGAAAGTTTTATCCCATTTTGGACCAGAATGTGTTTGACAGCAAAATAATCATGCAGATTTTATTAATAAGATATTTCAACATGTAAATACAGATTATTATTAAACCTTTAACATACTCGGTTTACTTGTGGTGTTATAAAAATTCCTGTTACTTGATTCATATAGTTACACAGCTTGATATTAACCCTTTAAAGACAGGATACAGATATGATATTTGCATTTAGCTGCATAGAAATAGTCTGCCAGGCCTGCTCCTACTGTCATCTTCCCATGTCCATCCTGCTTTCTCCAATGCGCTTCTAGCAAGTGCTGAACTTTTTGTGGGAAACACAGAATGACAGAGCTGCTCATCAAGGCCACTGTTTGAGCTCATGTGCTCAGTTTTTCAGCCCCCCTTGTTGAGAATCAGGCCAGCTCTAATGCAGTTCCTCAGACTGCTACTCCAGCACTGTCAGGCCTCATCAGACAGATGGCTGCTATTGCAAATGCTGCTTTTTGCTGGAGAACACCAGCACCATCTTTTCACTGCTTTTTCATCTGTCATCATCCCTTTTTACCCAGGGAGCTGGGCTTTTAAAAGTGACAAAGCACACTTGACATAGACTTGAAGTGACAGCTTACCTGAGAAATGTATGTCTCAAAACGTGACTGTTGTTGGTTTAAAGCAGCTGCTCTGTCCTGAAAATGAGTTCTCACACATAAAGCCATAGCATTAGTAGACAGATGAGATCATTTGGGAGCAGCAGATTCTTTTACCTACTCAGGAGCTGAATCAGATCCTGCAGTGCTGAGATGATCTATTTTATCAGTCTACTAGTTTGTTTATGCTTTGCTGTAAAATCAGCAATGCTGAGTCTTCTTGCAGTGAATCTGCTCTTCCTGGAGATTTCCTGATAATGCACTTTTTACATAAACATATTGCATGCACACGTGTGATTTGATCTCAGTTTGCAAATTTGGACAAATTAAGTTTTGTGTGTAACAACAACTTCAGTGTCAGTTGTGTGTTTGTTTTTTTCCCCCCGTCTCCTTCCACAGCCAAAGATAAGTCAGAGAAGATATTCGCCTTGTCTTTTGTTAAACTGATGCGGTACGATGGAACCACCCTGAGAGATGGCGAGCACGATTTCATCGTGTACAAGGTAAATATGGAATATGTGCTTTAACTTGTTTATAATCAAGTCTTTTGCTGTACTGCTTTCTCATTTACAGGTTGCTTGCTTGTCGGGGCAGCTCATGCGCCTTGGGACATAACCATTAAACTAGTTGTAGGGGAAAGACTGCTTAACTTGATAGAAAGTATTCGCATGTTTTCACTACTGTCTTTAGAAATTGTGGAGCAGACATACAAAAACCCCCACTATTAAACTGAATTACTCCCAATCAAAATGCCTCTTATAATGATGCCTTTGTGTTCTGGTACCATTTATGTCAAATAAAAAGTACACCATATTTTTCTCCTATCCTTTTTGTATTGCTTTCCTCAGTCAATGTGCTGTCGAACTGTACATTTTACTACTCTCAAAGCACCTGGAAAATAAAGACAAATGTCTATAATAAGTGGATCTAAGTAGAATGTGTTTTATAGAATATGTTACAGTAGATAGGCTTGTTATGACATGGAAATCTGGTAAACTGATCCAAGTTTTATTCTTTGAAACCAGGCAGAATCAAAGAAGCTGGAGGACTCCTCTCTTTACTTGAACCTACCTTCCACCAAGCTGGAGCTGGAAGAGAAGGGCTACTCAACCACTGGGAAAAGCACCCAGAACTTAGGGACCTGCACCATCAGCAAGGACTCCTTCCAGATCTCCACCCTGGTCTGCTCCACCAAGCTTACACAGAATGGTAATAGCTTCATTGAACATTTGTATACATTTTAGAAACAGCCCCCTTTCTACAGTATTCTGTTGATGGAAGACACCTGTAAGGCAATTACAGTTAAAGGTTCAGCTTGGAAACATTTCAGCTCTGAACTTTAACATGTGATTTCCCAAAAGAGTAGAACAAAATTACTTTGTAAATTAATTTTATGTATGTTTTATATTTATTAGTATAGTTATTTATGCTAGTTAGAAAGTAATTACTGCACCCTAATTACTTCTGCTTTATCTTGACATTATTATTGTTTCAGGCTGCATATTATTCCCAATCTGTGCAAGTATAAAAATAGGTGTAAAGATCAATATTTTATTGATTTGAGTGTCCTATAAGCGCACATCTGAATAATTACCAACAAAAGGGTTTTCTTTATTTTGTGCTGCTCAAAAACCAGTTTATTCCAGCAGACACAAACTCTGTTGTTTTGAAACTGTATTTTTTTTTTTTACATTTACTGAAAGAAAGCTTTGACTAAAGAGGAAGGGTTCAGGCCTGCTAGACCAAAGATTTAGTATCCAGCTGTGGGCCACAGCTTTTGACTCTGACAATCAATAGGATAATCTGTGAATAAATACCATATATCACCGAAAGTAAAGATCCTGAGATATTTGTTTGTATGTATGTATGTATGTATGTATATATATATATATATATATTTTTTTTTTTTCCCCCAGATACATTTTGGACACTTGTAGGGGTTTTCCTCTTGATTTTTCCTCACTCTGACCTACTTTAGTTTCCTCAGCTGTTCTTATGTCATTCATTCTCAGTTCCTAGATTTCTCTTCATCTCTGCTGAGCAAGCCATGGCTCTGCTCTGTTTACTGCTGTCAGTCTGGCAGCATTTTTTTCCTAGTATTTCCCATGCCTCTGAGAAGATTTACACTTACGAAGCTAAGGAAATCCCCATCTCTGCCCTTTGGCTCATGGATTAGGGATTTTGGCATCTTATGTTCGAACCAGCCTTTACATGTTTATAAATCCTTTCAGGTATCAATGTAAACCCTTTTGGACTAGCTGACATTTTTTAGGTGTGTTCATAACATTGCGGTTGTTTTACTGTGGATTGTGTAAAAAGCTGTTTCACTATGTCTAAGTGGTTAAATGCTCCTGATTTCACAGTCTAATTTCAACGGAATAGTCATAAATGTCTGGGTCTGTTAGATCTGGGCCATAGCTGGGCACTTTCAAAACTAAAATTTTCCTCTGGTGATTTTGCGTGGGGCCATGATGTTAAAGAGTAAAATTCCTCTTAGGCTTCAGTTATCTAGCAAACACCTAAAGGTTTTTAGACTAAAATTGATATTTAGAACAGTTAACAGTTCCTTCCACCTTGAAAGCAACCCCAAAGCATGATACTGCCACCACCATGTCGCACCATAGGTATGGTGTTTTTTGGTGATGCAAATGTGTTGTTTTTTTGGTTTTTTTTTGCACTGCACAGACATTTTTAGAATTATGACTAACAAGTTCAACGTAGGTCTCATCAGACTATCAAGACTGATGACAAATGTAGATAAAAAAAACCTAAAAGAACTTGGGCTGCATGTTTTATAGAACCAATACTTGACAGAAATTACCACCACTTTTCATCAGTTTAAGGTGGTTGTCCAGTTCTTGCAATGTTTTGTTATTCTATATTTTCTCTACTTTTTAATGACAGTCTTCACTGCCTTCTATGGTATTTACAATGTAGAAAAACATTTTGGACCCTTCACCTGACTGATACTTTTTAGTAATGAAATCCCTTTGATGCTTTAAAAGCTCTCCAGATCTTTTGTATTTTTTTTAACACCACAAAAACCTACTATTTCAAACATTTTAACACTGTTGTGAGCACTTTTTATATCTTCTACAGCTGTTGGCCTTAATGCACCATCATTTTGAATAGGCTCTGTTCTCCCTCACTAGTAGTTTATTTCTATGCCAGCAGCAATTATAATGCAGGGGCCTCTTGTGAAGTTGTGGTGAATGTCTGCTGTCTAATGAAGACATGTGTGAATGAAAAGTTCTTTATTATTGCCTGTATACATGTTGCACCAATAACTTGCGCAACATAGGTTCATAAACCCCAGTAATGAGGTCACTGTGGACCCCAGAATAATATTTGGTAAGGGCAAAAGTGCTTTTTAACAACATTTGGAAGATAGGGGTTGTTACATGTTGCTGTAAGTACATTCCCATTGAGGCTTGTTAAGTTCAGTCTGTGGTATAACTTCTCATTTAAATACAATTGAGTGAGTACCCTCCTACTCTGCTCAGGAGGTGGCCATGTCAATGAATGAGAAGTTTAAATTATAGTAGCAGAGCCTTCTGTACAAGCACTTCGCAGGCAGCTACAACTAGCACCTCAAACTATTTTCTCAGCTGTAGTATGGAGGTAGTATGCAGCACGTTAGAGTATATATCATTCAGCACCATTCCTTGTTCCCATTTGGCCACTTTGGCTTTGTTTGCCATTTTTCCTCAAGTGACAGTGATGGGCAACGGTGTGCCTCTTGAGCACTTTTCAGGCATGAAGACATTAATGGCTTCTTCAGTCTGTTAAAGCAACTCCATTTTGTCATTCTGACAGGAGGATTTTTTTACATTACTGTTCCTCATGGCTCCGTTCACATGTACCCACAATTGTGATGGAGAGAGCCACCATATGCGTGCATTGTTTGTATAGGATTAGACACCTAATCAATTAAAGGCATATTGCATGAAGTCCAGGCTTTCGTACTATATCTTGTTGCCTTGACGACCTATATCTGTATCAAATGTATGCAATAGAAGGGTGCATTGAAAATATTGGTTTCCTACGTGTTTAATCTTGTTGGTAGAATAATGACAGGCTAAATGGTCAACTTTTGAAAAATATTTTCTCCTCAACTGAGTTTACTGTGTTCATCACTGTGTTAGCTAGAGAAGAGCAGCCAAAATTGGTTGTGAATAGGAGTGAACTTTGGATCATATTTACTGAAACTGACTTTGTGCCTTAAAGGTAATACATTAACAAATCCATGACAATAAAATTAGGTTTGTCCTCATAGTGCTTATAATGTCATTTGCAAGAAACAACTATGCCTAACTTGAATGTGCACAAAGTTACAGGGTTAGGAAGCAAAGCTGAAGCACAACAGAGAGGGACAAGGAAGTCCTGTATGTTTTATTTATGCAAGTTTTGAACATTCACCTTTTTTTCAATAGTGATATTCGTCCCTGTTCATTCTGTCCCAGTGCTTAAGATAACAATTATAAGAAAAAAAACCCTGGTATGGTAATTTTAGATGTATTTTAATTATTTTCTGAAAACCAGATCATATGACACAGTTTGAGACCCACTACATCTGTGTGCTTATCTATTAATGTGCCTGCATTCAACTCAGAACTGCATTGCCTTGACAGGGATCCATGAGTGTCATCAGGTCTGACCAAATGAGACTACCATAGAAACATTTAAGAAAAAGAAAACTCAGATTTTCTGAACAGCTTATTCAGATAATCTGGCACGCTCAGTTGCCGATAGATTAATGGGAATGAGCGCATGTCCGAAACGGGCTTTGGTGAGTAGATTTACACCTGCAGAGCAGCTCCACTACTGATATTTACCTTTCTCTTTGTGGTGCTAATTTGTAAGGCATCATTAGGTACCTGGGGATCAGATGAGCCGATCACTGGGCAATGATTCAATGAAACAGAACATCCTGTTCCAGAGCGCATGAAGAAAATGTTTCTTTTAATGAAAAAATATACTAATGCATTGTATTTCTATAGGTTTTAAATGTCTGCCTCTGTAAAACTTACTGTTTATTTTGATTTCTTTTCTATGTTTACTGTAGTGTCTACATCTGAAATAGTTCATCCGCTGGTTTGTTTTTTGGATTGCTGATTTAAAGAAACATTGTGATGATCACTTTGTATTGTGGTCAATATTACATCATAGCTTTAGAAATAATCACATGAACAGGTAGTAAAACTATTTGCTGTTGAGTATCTGAGCTTTATTATTGACCGACTCCATCTCCACCACAGCTTAACTCGTCTCTCCCTAGAGGTTTATCTCTAAGAGATACCCTTGCAAAGGAACAAAAAGGAGCACTTGAATGCTCCTTGCTACAGACTGCTTGCTTTATACACATGACACCTCATCGCTGATCCCCACTGCTGAGATGAAACACTCTTTTTAATTAAGCTGGATTTATGCAGGCGGTCTCTCAGCGCTGGAAGCTTGTGTGAAGTGGCTGCTGGCTCTTCCCTGGATATTTGCAGTGAGCTAGGAAGAAGCGCAGAGCTGAAAGACAGCCTCACCCTGTGAAATCTAATTCCATTATATACCTACCTTGGCTAGAACTTAAACCTGTATAGTTAGGAATTTAATTTTAGATTTGACATGCTTTGCTTTGTAATTTTTATACACTTTTAAACATAATTGCACACAAGGTTGTTCTTATTAGGAAAAAAACAAAACAACGAACAACTAATGATTGTATTTGAAAGAAACAAAAGGATTTTGTAAGGACTGATGTCTTGGAGGCAGTTATTGAAATGGAAATGTTAAGTTCTGTATTTTAGTTGTGCACTGATAGAAATGAATTATTCCCCCACTTTCTATCTAGCTGTTTTGTTGTAACTTTTAAACGTGCCTTCCTGCAGAGACATCCATTCTCAAAAAGATGTTATTTGTCGAATCCCCCACCCCCAATTGTGCCTAGTGTGTACAGACAGTTTGGCCTCTTACAGCACTGCTCCAATGGGAGCAAGCTGCCTGATGATTTATCCTTATTGTGTTCCATTTTTGTCCCTGAGGTGCTAAATTCTCAATTTCCAAATCCATATCTTCTTGGGGAGGATGGTACCTGGTAGTTTTAGATGGGGTTGTGTAACAGAACCATGATAGGCTGTCAGGTTTACAGATGATAGACATTCATCATAGTGTTTCCATGCTTGACTGACCCCCCCGATTGCAAATCAGGTGTAGCATACAGTAAGAGGGAAACAAAGTTTCCAAAAATATTGGTATTGCATTATCACAAATCTGTTTGAACTTCACTGGTACACACAGAGGTGTGTTGCATGGACAAGGTTCTGTGTAGAAATTTTAGGGGAAAAAAACATTCTTCAAAAAATGGATCTACAACTGTGCAACCTGCTGACTGATGCTTTTAAAATGCCTTACCTCACAGACAAATTCACTCTGCAATTAAATAAGCAAATGCAGAATCCCAATTCAAATATGCCATGAAATGATGATTTCAAACAGAATTTTAAAAATGTAAAACCTGGAGCCACAACATTTTCTAGTACAGATGAAACAGTGTGATAATACCATGCTTGCATATTTTTGGCAGGAATTTGTGCATCACTTTTCAGCAAAAGAATATTTTTTTAGAGAATATTAAGTATTTTGCTGGTGTTGACAGGCTTATCAAAGGAATCGGGGCTGCTGGAATTCAACATTTCTTGCCTCTATAATGTAGAATACCTCTGTGGTAATGCTTTCACACACCTCCAAGCTGATTGTATATCAAAGAAATAGTTTGTGGATAAAACATACAATAATTCAATTGTCAAAGGACATTACCAAAGGTGCAGTTTCCGGTTACTCTCCCTTTCAGCACTACATACGTGCGGGACACTTTTTTATTTTACTGTGAGGAGAGAGAAAAAGGTTGAGAACCCCCAGTGACGACTGCATATAAGAAGAAGCAACTGCTATGAAATATATACTAACTCTTGTACTTAATACAATATTTACTGTTACTGATGTACACTTTATCTTTTATTGTTTGTATTTTGTTGTTATGTGTATTGTTGTGACCTGCCAAGGGACAGTCAGATAAGTTAGCTGCTAGGCTCACTCTGTACCATATTTATATTTGTACATTTGTCCCTTTTAAAGAAATAAAGATAATTCCTTAATTGGTTTTTGAACTGCTGGTTTAAGGTCTATGGTTTCAAGCTGAATGAGGAGTATTTGACTGGTGGTCATTTGAGTTGGAAGGATACTACTTCCTTGCATCTGATGTAACAGTTCCTTAAAAAAGTGACAAATGTTTCTTAATCTGATCATCTTCTTAATCTGTTTGTTTGGTTTTAAACAGTCGATCTCCTCGGCCTGCTGAAATGGCGCTCGAACACCAGCCTTCTGCAGCAGAACCTCTGTCAGCTGATGAAAGTGGAAGGTGGCGAAGTGGTGAAGGTGAGAGGCTGAAACTTTATAATCTGGTGTCTTCTGGTGTCTTAAAATCAAAGAAAAGATAAATGTAGAATAATAACTCGCTTTTGCTATTTTTAAACCCTTAAAAAAACCCTTCACCTCATTCCATTCAAATAAACAATGTATTCACCAGCAATCCATAAAATTCTTGAAAACTGCAGCTTCCTGGCGGTGATTTCACAATAGATTTCTCTGCCTGTCAAAGAGATCAAGAAGCCTGCTTTGTTTTGCTTTTGTTTTTGTTTTGATGTCTCCAGCTAGAAGGTAACATGTAACATCAGACATTGCTCCTTGAAGGAAAGGATATGACCTGCTGTCAGTAGCAAAGCCTTGGATATTGAAGTGCTCAGCATGGAGCAGATAAATAAATTATTCTGTAGAGAAAGTTTTGGGATTGTTGGACATCTGGGAGATTGCAGCGTAAATGTGGAAGACATTAGATCGCTTTGACCAGGCCAGACAGATGTGTCTAAATCTGTTTTAATAAAACAATGGGGATTCAGTTATTACCACCACATTAGCACTTCTCTTCAGAGTCCTGCAAAGGTGTTGGGTATTAGTTGGATAATATTTAAATGAAAAAATTCCTCCTATATGTGCATAGCAGGTCTTTTCCCATGTTATGTTAATTCAGCCCAACCTTCTGTATGTGAAACAGACTTGTTGGTTTACTCCACATTGTGCCCGATGCAAACATGATGCATCTTTTCCATTCTGAAATGACAGACCAAGCACAACAGGGTCACAATAGCTCTATTTCCAACACATCTACATTTGTTTTTAGAATTGGCTGAGTTAATGGACCGTGTTTCCTCAGAGAGTAGGGGTGTGTAGCTAGTGTTTATAGAGGTACTGCTGACAGGGAAATTACTACGGTCTTTGCTAACAACTGTTAAGGGGGGGTGTAATGGGGAGCATGTAGCACTATAATCGAGTTCACTTGTTGGTTTGTTGCACCATGGAAATCAGCAACAACATTATAACCACCTATATAACAATGCATAGGGACAGCTTGCGCTTCCAGAATGGTGCTGACCCATCGCAACATGAGAGGACATCACCTGGGCAGCTTGAGGTTAGCATTGCCACACAGCAAATTAGCATGTTAGCCCTGTGCAGGAATTGCCTCCTTCCCACAGTTAAAAAATAGGCACAATAGGTTAGTTATGTGATTGTAAATTGATCATAGGTTAGTGTGTGCGTTGTTTGCCTTGTTAATTTCTGATTAGACAAAATCGTGTAATTTTGTGGCCTTTAATTGACCTGTCCAGGGTGTCCCCCGCCTTTCCCCCTGTGACAGCTGGAGTCGGCTACAGTCTCCATTGCATTTAATAATAAAGGAAAGGAGTTTGGTGTTTTGGAGCAGTTGGGGTGTTTTTTATAGAAGAATTATTTAAATGCTCCACTCTTTTAAATGTGTCACCCACCCACCCTGCTGTGCCTCTGACTGAGACAATGTCAGTTTTTTCCCTCCTCAGCAGTGCTTTCTGTGAAATAGAGGATGTCACTCATCTGTAAAAAGTCCACATTGTGAAAGATATTTAGAAACAAATTTAGCTGTTTAGTGTTGACTCTGTATTTTAGATCTCTAGAGAATGGGAAAATAATGCTTTTGTTGACAGGCTTTTATTATAGATTTGTTATAGAAAATCACTGAGTTTGTACTGTGCAGCATGTAAGTTGCAGCACGATGAGTTAAAATGTTTCTGACAATGCAAGTCCTGCATTGTGCCGACTGAGCATTAGGACCGCAACTAATGACTATTCTGAAAGTCGATTAGTCACCGACTATTAAAACGACTATTCGACCAATCTGATTATGCATTTCATATATTATTTAATGGCTCTTATTTCACTTTCAGCTTTGTAATCTTGGATGAGGTTGTTTTGTAATTTCGACATGCCTCCTCGTACTTCCGTGGTACGCAATGTCTCACTCTGTAGTTTTCTTTCTTTGCGCAACTCTCAGCAGAGATAGAGGAAAAGGCGATGTCTTATTCTGTAGTTTTTTGGTGGTTTTTTTGACGACAATTGTCGGGTAAATTTGTTGTCGACTATAGTTGATAACGTCGACTAATCGTTGCAGCCCTACTGACCATTTGCTGTGTTAGAACAGATATCAAGAAATCTTATTGGAGAGCATCGGTATACCTGAAGTCTGACTGGACAAAAGGATGTTTCTTTGAGGTCTAATATCTATTTAATTCTGCAGTTACTTTCAGAATGATCCGAGATGGGTCTATTTAAACACCCAAGAAAACCCTCTAACCTTAGGTTCCTGTGTTCCAAATTAAGCATATTTAAGCATGACAAAGCAGCTTCGACTATGCAAACAGACATCTTCAGTGCCGCTTTGCTCTCTTCGTACTTCAAATTTTGTTGCCAAAATTCAACATGAGCTGTGAAATCAGGCCACAGACACCAGTAAACACGAGCACACTGATCAGTAGGAATAAATTAAGCTAAATCTTTGAAATTGATATGAGGGAAATATTTATTGACTATAAACTCATGATAAAAAGTCTACATTTTGAATAGAGTCAAAAATCTAGGGGGTCATTAATGGTATTATGCTTTGAGGGACTTCTAATGCTGGAAGACTTCAACCATCTGTTACACACAGTTTTTGCAATAGCAGTTAGTATTCTACATGTTACCACTGTTAAACATTATTCAGATCAACATTTTTTAAGATTAAATGTTTAACTCACTCAGTTTGTAATCACTTAGGACAGTGATGTCAAACTCTAGTCCTCAAGGGCTGCTGTCCTGCAGGTTTAAGGTGGCTGTCAAGTTCTAAACAATGATGCATTCATTTGAGTCAGGTCTGTTGAAGCAGGGACATATCCAAAACCTTCAGCTCAGGGGCTCTTGAGGGCCGGAGTTTGAAATCTCTGATTTTGAAAAAAAATTGAAGAACGTTAGTAGAGTATAAATAACAATATAAAAGAAAATTGGTACACAATCATTGAAATATAATGTCTCACTCTAACTAGGGAAGTTCAGTTTTGTTTCATGCAAAATCACAACTGATTTGACTGAAGAGGTATTTTTGTATTTTTGTCATCTTCCTGTGACACCCTCCATAACCATATTTTGTATTGCCACACTCCAAAGTTAACCTGCCATAACCTGCTGTGCATCTGTCATTTCTAGTTCCTGCAAGACACCCTGGATGCTCTCTTCAACATCATGATGGAAAACTCTGACAGTGACACTTTTGATACTTTGGTGTTTGATGCCTTGGTAAGCAAAGATTGCAAACATGGGAGCGGAATATAATTCATGCTGGAGAGTCTTGTCAGTGGGTGTAAACACTTAGACACACCTGCAGCTCAGATGCAAATATTAATTATGAGATAGTTGATCTACTCGGATGCACCTCAATGGACATCCCAGCACTTGTGATGCATTTTAATATCAGAACAAACAAACCTGCTTTGTCCACGGCTGTAAAGCTAGAAAATAATTAGTTTGCTTCCACACAAATGCTAAAAGAGTCATTTTTAAGTTACACCTAAGGTACTCCATGTTTGAACACTACATGTATTTTAGAAGGATGAACGCACTTTGGCAGACCAAACATGTTTCGCAACAGTTTGCTTCTCTTATATGTAAAATTGTTTTGTTCATCTCTGCTTCAGCTTACTCAACTTGGAAAATGGCCATATTTGTAAAGTTTCAACTTCCTTTCAATTATTCGATTTCTTATCATGTCATAAAAAGTCATGATTTCTGCACTGTAAGCAGATGCATAAGTCAGTTTGCAGAGTAATGGGATGGCTGCTGCATAGATCCGCATGAATTTGTGGCACCACAGAGTTTTTATTTATTGACAGTAAAATACAATTTTCCTCCAAGATAGAGAAAGAAAAAGGTTTCACAAAAGGCAAAAAAGAAGTTAGAGTGATTAAAGAACTTTGTCAACTCATGTGTTGCAAATACAGGATTTATTATATGACAAAGCATCCTGCTGAATTCTATCCAGCGTGCCATCGCCAAACATCAAGGGGTGCATCTCAAATGAGCAGTTTTCTCTTCAGAGTTAAGAGGGAGGAATTGTGTTATTGGGTGTCTGAGATTATCCGTGGGCCAGAGAATTGAGAGAAAATAGCTTTCTGCTCAAATGCCATCTTGTGTAATTTCCCAATCTATTTCAGCATATAGAGTAAGACAGGTAGTACGTAGTGCTTTTCATTACGAGGCTCGTGGTTTACATTTTAATGAGCGTGTCTTTGTTCTCTGACAGGTGTTCATAATTGGACTCATCGCTGACAGAAAGTTCCAGCACTTTAACCCTGTTCTCGAGACCTACATTCGCAAGCATTTCAGCGCAACACTAGCATACACGTGAGTTAATTTCTCTTCGTAAAAGTAGATCAAGGACTTAAAAGAAATTAAATTCCTATTTTTTTATTAAGAAATTACTCTGCTTCCATATATTATTTGTAGGAAGCTGACCAAAGTTCTGAAGAACTATGTGGACAACGCAGAGAAGCTGACAGAACAGCTGCTGAAGGCAATGAAGGCTCTGGAATACATTTTCAAGTTCATTGTGCGCTCCAGAGTCCTCTTCAACCAGTATGTTCTGCTGCATAAATAATAGTACATTGTGATGTTGTGACATTACTGTCATCTTTACTGATATTCACACCTGATGTTGCACAGATGTTACACTCATACATCAGCATAAACTCAAGTTTCTTTCACTTTCCTTGTCACTACATTTGAATTACATGTAACATGTAAAAATGAACGATCCTAATAATTTTTATGGATGCATTTAAAATTGGCTTTGGGAATATAAAATGGATGATAATAAAAGCCATGGAGCAAAGCTGTTTGTGGATGATGGACTGATGTATACGATCCAGGACTAATTGAGAGTGCAATGTTTGACTGGTTTTCTGCCAAATATCTAGAGGATGCTTTGTCCTCTACCTCACATATCCTGTCTCATCAAGACATTTTCTTCGAAGTTGAAATTCCTCCTAATGTCAACTTTTGGTTCATTGGAAGCTTTCTTGGAGGCCTGACATAAAAGTTTCAGGCCTACATCGGCAGGGGGGTTGGCTTGTGGAACATTTCTATGAAATTGGTTAGGAGCACCTTAATCACAGAGTTTCCTCTAGTGACATGAGGCTGTCCAGAGCTCACTGAGCTCCTCGCTGCTGAGGGTGAGCAGCAGCTTTAAGTAATTGTTGTTGTGGGAGCTCTGAGACGAATGTCTCTAATCCTTTGATTTCTGTAAGCCCTCAACAGTGACTATCCTATACCGTGTAATGCCTGCATCCCAGTGAGATGTTGTGGCATCACAAAACCCACCTCTCTGGAAGAAGGGAAATGAAATCTGATGCAGTTGCAGCAATCTGAACAGTTCACCTCCCTTTGACCTGCCTCCCTCTGGTTTTGTGTGTTCAAACAATTTTAGTTTCTCTAACAAGCCTGGTTTTTTATTACATTGCTGAAAGTGCAGCATGGCTCATTTCCAGTTAATAACCAATTGGTTGAGATTTATGGGCTCTGCGAGTGGGATAAAACACATTTGCATTTTGGGGGGATTATGGAGGAGGCCCTGCTTTGTGTTCCCATACAATTAGAAAATTGGAAGCATTCTCTGTGCTTGTTATGTGATCATTGTTTCCTAGTTTCTAGGCTTTAAACAGTATTTTTTCCACACAACTAAGCAGAATGTACTTATTCTACACCTCAAGCAAATTAAAAAGTAAGACCAGTGAACCTCAGACATTTACCTTCAGTTCCTTGCATGATGTTCCACGAGAGTCATTAGCCTTGAACATTTATTTTGCAGATTAATGTGCCCACATTACAACAGGCGGATGCTTCTGGGTCTTGTCATGTTATTTTAAATGCTAATCCGGCTGACAGAGTGATAGCTGTGGTTTTGATCCAGAAATATTTGCATTGATACCACACACATGTACACACACAGACTGTTGTCCTCACTATGTTCAATGATTTAAGGGAAAAGCATCCAACGCTTGTCATTCGAGTGCAGGTGGGGGCTGTTTACATGGGGATGAAATAAAAAACAGCCTAATGATCATCTGCCAGACTAACTCTCCACTTCATCTCCTCCCAGGCTCTATGAGAACAAAGGAGAGGCCGACTTCATGGAGTCCTTGAGAAACCTTTTCACATCCTTTAATGACATGATGAACAGTAATTCAGAGAACACTGGCATGGTGAAGGTAGGCAGATTATCATGCAACTCAGTGCTTGCTATTGCTCAAACTCAGTGCCAAGAAGTGTCTGTTGCTGCATGAATAACAAATAACTACTGCTGTGTGAGTAATAAATAAATCTAGTTTAATTGGCATTGGAGAAAATCTGAGTGGAGATGCATGGGTCTTGTTCGATAATAACTATGACAGCAGCTTATTAGACATTAATATCAGGGTTCTCTCTTTTTATTCTCTTTTATATAGTCTCTGTGTCCCCTTTGTTCACCTTTTCCATTTTTCTTTGTATAGTTTTTCTGGGTCTTTGCCCAATTTTTTTACTCTATAAAATTGTTAAGGCTGCACATAGAATTAAATATGATAAATCATGTTAACTTGGCACTTAATAGTTATGATAGTTACGATCAAAAGAGTCATTTATTTTTTTTTAACATAAAGACACATTGGTGACCAGATTTGTTGTCAATGCATATTCACATGAACAGCACTTAACTTAAATAGAGGGTTGGTGCGCTATACAGGATGGGTGTGAAAAAGTCTTTTTCTGGGATGGGATTGCTGTGGTAATGTGCTGTCATGTCAGTATTAAAAGAGCGATGTGGTATGCTTTCCGTATGAAAGAAGAACACACAATTTTTCTTAGAATATTTATGGAAAGGGCTGGGTTCACATGTAGGCCTTTCAGGCATCAGCGGTCTAGATTTTTATTCATCATCCTGTGTTGCTGAATTGAATTCTTGGTTTGCTTTGCTAGCACAGCTTGCAATAAAAAAATGGCAAGCTTCAAAAAAGCAGCTAAGGAAATTGTATTAACTTTGATAGATTAAAGGCTTTTAAATACTCCACGAGAAACATGAACTTTTACTTGTTTTCAAGCTCATAAGAACAAAATGACTTAATTTTTCTCGCGTACATGGTTGGGGACATTTTGCGGCTTCTTCTCGACGCATCAGCCGAGCAGAACTTTTTTCTCATGTTACTCCAAGAAGTATTGTGTGATTGGACATTTGAGGTGGGTGTGGTAATGTGGAAAAGTGTGAAGTGGAAAGTTGTCACTTCCGCATTTTCAGTGATGTGAGGTTGAAAGGATAGCTTTACTTCACAGCTGATCAAGGTGGTGAGAGAGCAAAAATGAATACAACACGTGGTGGCAGAAAAACTACCACCACCAATACAAACTTTTTTCCTTGTTCTTGTGGCCTCGAGAACAAGAACAAAGTTCTTGCTTCTCACGGCGTATGTAACAAGCTGAAGTTGTTGGCTTGATTTAATTAGGTTTGAGACTTATGTTTATATTAATATTATTTTATTTAACTAAAATTGATAATTGTATATGTGGTGAGAAATATAGAAAATTAAAGTCTTGCAAGTGGATCAGCACAGTTGATTTAATTAAGTTGTTTTTTTTTGTGCAGCTACTGTTTTAGCTCTTTATCACATCTTCACCTTCTGTATGTTGATTTGTGCTGTTTGTCTCTTCCTCTATGTGCATATCTATTTTCCTCCTTATATTTCACTCTGACCTTGCCTGTCCTGATGTTTGGGTCTCCTCTGGCCTTCTGCTCTTTAGCTGCTCCTTAAGGTATTTGCTTATTTTACCCTCAAGCTTTCTGTTTTTCATGCATTTCTTCTGTTCGTCACCCAAAACTCCATGACCCCAGTTTAGAAATAAACCCAGAAGGACATGTTTACCTTTCTTTTTTTCCCCCTTTTTACTTAAAGCCACACATACTCTCACCTCACGTACAACTATGCTTTTAAAGATAACATAATCATAGGGCACATGCACCTTGGAACACCTACAGTAGATCCATGTGCACAGTCAACCATATGAGAAGCTCAGGAGTCAATTAGGAGTCAGTTGCTGTGTAATTGGGTTAGATATTAGCTTTACTGTCAGTAAATTAAAAACTGATCTTGAGGAACGGCCATCAAACCGAGGAATCCTGTTTTTTTTTTTATTCCTAAAATCCACCCCTTGTGAAAGCCGTGTGACAGGTGGAAGCTTATGAGCATCCCCTTTATACCTTGCTGAAACAATACTGAGTCCTGATGAACATCTGCAAAACCTTTGATAAACACACACTCACTTAAACTTATATAAACACTCTTACAAACAGATGTTTTTGATGATTGTTCGGCACAAACGGGAGCTGAGGCTTGGCTCTTTTAACCAAAATCATTGCACAACAGGTGTTAGTTGCACTCAGGTGGGAAAATGTGGAACAAAAGACATTCTCTTCAAATGGCTTTAATTTAAAAGGTTACACTTGTGCATAGAAAAGAGTGAGTTCATAACTAAAGCAAGGTGTTGGGTGGTGCATATTAAATCTCTAAAATCCCATCCCGCTCCCATTTAGTGACTCCCGCTCCCATTTTAAAATTTATTTAGTCTTTAGCCAATACATTAAATTTGTTTAAATGGTCTCACCAAGGGAACAACAACAACAAAAAAAAAAACAGTACATGGTTCACACCATGCATACCAAAGTTGAATAAACCCAAACAGAATATATAAAGTTGTATTTCACTCATTTCTAAATGCCATTAACTAAACATGTTTTACAAGCGGCATACATTGTGTTGACACCGTCGCACTCGACTCGCGTGAAGTTCATAATATGTCCGCCTTTCTTACAAGTACTGCCAGTTATAAATTATTTTTTGCCATATCGATTCTCCGCGGGTGTTTGCTAACGCCATTTCTTTCCTAATTTAATTCCGGCCGGAAACCAGTGTTGGCTTCTGGGTAGTGTAGTTCTTCTTTTACTTGGTTACAGTGTAGGTTTATTGAGCAAAAACTACAAAATGGCGACTACAACGGTCTATTTTTTTTCTTTTTTTTTTTCTCGTTGGGCTTCCACTCCCGTCTGCTCCCGTTTCCTTTTATTCTGTACCGTCCCAATCACGTAAATCCCGTGACCCATGGGATTCCTCAAAAAATGCCAGCCTCTACAGTACGGTTGATTCACCTCTGTAAAACGCAGTGGTGCTGAGGCAAATTTGCACAGTCTTAGCTGACATTTAGTGCTGTAGTCTGTCAGGGAGGAAGGTGTCATGCACTTGATGACTTTATTACACAAGTGATGGCAAATTTAGATCTCATTTAGCTGTTTCTCATCAAAGTATCGCTCTGTTGGCCCCACTTTATTGAAAACATTTGAAAAACAATAATTTAAAAGACAGAGACAGGAGTAATGCTTACAGGGGTCAAACTTTTGAGTGTGAATTTGATTTATAGAACGTAAAATATACTGCAGAGATTGAGTAGCTGGAATCAATGTCTTTTCACCCCTTTTTTTGTACAAAGCCATTTAATATTGATAAAGGTGCATCCTTTTTAGAGTTTCCTATAAACATAAAAACCTTAATCCCATCCACATTTCCCTGATTCTTTTTTGGATAAAACGACAGATCTAACCCTACAGAGGATTTTTTCTAAGTATACTTTACTTAGTGTGAAAACAAGTTTCAACACAACACACGTGGCATTAACATTAAACATACTAACTAGCATCTAGCAACTTCCAGCAAAATATCTTTGGAGTGTATTTTTTTTAATACCACACACTAATACAGCAGTATTGTCAGGTGTGGATCACTTTTTCATAACATCTGTTTTTAATTTTCTTTTTCAATTGATGCAAAAGAAACTGGTGGCAACTTGTAGCAAATTGGCTTTGTCGGTTTGTTTGATCTTATATGGGGGTAGATCAACCACTAGCTCTTTGTAATTTAAAGTCAAAGGGAGATCTCAGAATGATGGGAGCATTAAGACATGGGATCGGGCCTTCTGTGATGTCACCATACAGGACCAGTTGAACACAACTACTCATTCAGGACAATGAAATAGGTCTTTCTGAATTTTTTTACTGGCACTGGAACTCATCAAAAATGTATTTAAATATATTTGATGTATTTAACAAAAAAATTTTATAAAAAAAAATATCCATTGGATGCAAAATACTTTACATACCACAGCACACATGCTCCATATTCTCATCAATCATCCCTTTTTATCAGCGTGATCAAGCCACAGAACATTTAAACACATTTTCTTTGTTGTTTCTTCAGCTTACTTCAGTTAAGCATGTGGATTAATGTAACTTGGATTTATGTATTAATGAATGGCAGAGCTATTTAACTCAAGATGACACTGATCTTGTAATTTCTCTTTTGTTCCTTTGGTGAAGGGTGCTGCACTGAAGAACATTCCCACCATCGTTAATGATGTCAAGTTGGTATTTGATCCCAAAGAGCTGAGGTAATTTTGAATCTTAGCTGGCAATAGAGCTTACATTAATGTTTCTATTGCTCTGTGAAATCCTCATGCTTGTATTTCTGGGAGCTCTGAGACAAGTGTTAACTTCCCAGAAAGCCTTTCTTTTCTTTTCTTTTCTTTTCTTTTCTTTTCTTTTCTTTTCTTTTCTTTTCTTTTCTTTTCCTTTCTTTTCTTTTCTACTCTATTCTATTCTACTCTACAGTCATTTGGCAGACGCTTTTATCCAAAGCAACTTACATCTGAGAATAAGAACAGCACAAGCAAGAATTCAAACAGGGTGCGACATCATAATTAAGTAGTAGTCACACTGCTGAGTCGAGTTGGACCCAGGTGCTGTCATGTAGTGCTAGACGCAGGTTTTTATTTATTTATTTATTTTTTTTAAATACAAGATTGTGATTTCATCACACATTATCCTCTTGGGCATAAGTGCATGCAGCATATTTAGTACTGAGTTGAGCGAAAGAGCTTTAAAGACGGTTGAGTTTTTCCGTCTGGGCCCTTAGTCCACAGCAGAACCGCTAACAAGGATAAACTCTCGCTAACACTTGATTTTAATTTGCTCTTGTCAGCCCCTCTTCCACGCCTAAAATCACCTGCTCAACCTATCACAGTCGCCATATCAAATTATTTAAAATTGTCGAGTTAAACTGACGCAGGTAATGCTAATGGTAATGCTAATGGTAATGCTAAGGGACAAGCCTGCAATTTACAAATGTGCCCCGTGTTTTAATTTTTGTTGTAAACATGCTTCTGCCACTAAGTTTTTAAAAGACTATTTTAATACCGTTAGAGTACAGTGGATACATGAGATGACCAGGTGATGACACTTTTAAGTTAAGGGGGATTTATGCTTGCGTGCAGCCGGCTATGGCGAAGCTGACGCTAGTGAGTTTGCTTTCGCACTCCAGTGTAGGGGGTGTGCATCGTTTTGGTGTCTGTTGCAGTTTCTCTTCCTAATCTGAAGGTGGCAGCAGGGGTGCTATTGGCCGGTAAACTCATCAGGTTATTTTGATGATTAACATCAGTTCGGTAGGTATTTTCTGTTTTAAAACAAAAAACGCGTCCAGTATGGTTCAGTGTCTTTATTATTTTGTGGAAGAAAATTAAATAAATAATTCGATCAGCGTCTCATCAACTTGATCCACTGGTTATTGTTTTTAGAAACGGTGGTTACCACACAAATTCCGCCACACGATCCAGATGTCTGGCAACACGTGATCCCAAACTGACCAATAACAAGGGGGTACTTCCGCGTCAACCGTCTGCGTAGCAGGGGTGCATGTCAGGTCTGAAAGAGGTGCGCGTCGAGCCTCTGCGGAGCTATGCAGAGCCTGTGGCGGTGACGCGGACGCAGACGACGCGCAAGCACAATTCCGCCTGTAGTGTTAAATGTGTTGTTGTGGAGGGAGGGGGAAAAAAAATCTTTTATTTTTTGAGGATCAGTTTGAATTAAAATGTTATAAAAAAGTTCTGATAAATCAAACTGGTGGGATTTTTTTTGTCTAATGCATAGTTTTATTCCTTTGGTTCTGCTTCTCTAATTCGGACTGCCTTCTTTTGTTTTTGTTTTGACAATCTGTACAGTGATGGCCTCTGCTTAAATGTGCTCAGGTTACCTTGGAAACTCAGTGACTGCTTCATTTATGTACTAATTTTAGCTAATGCTGCCTTCTGTGAATGTCTTTAGCTGTAGCATATTGCTTGCCTTAATAATAGATTCTTAAGTCTTACAAGCCTGTCTCACAAGTCTGTGCAGCAATCTGTGCATTTATGACAATGTAAGGGGAAGTAGAAAACTTAACCTGAGCTAATCTAATCTTTCCCTAACTGTGTTTTTGTTTTAAATGAAGACAACTATTAAATTAAATGAATGTGTGAGAAGTGATACTTCCCTAAATTAATCAGAAGTTCACTTTGTATTTTGTTTCTGATTTTTCTGTTTACATTTAGAATAATTAAAATAAGATGTTATTGCAAAATTCAGGTTAAAACTGTGAAGACCATAAATCTGATGACTGATGAGGCTTTTGTTCATTACGAAAAGTAAGGACATTTTACTTTAAAATGGTGCCACATTAAGGAAAATTAATTTGTGGGATGAGCAACATATTTGAAAATCTTGCCAAATCCAATGTCGAACAGCTTGTTCTGCTATTGGCTCTTGTTTTAAATGGCTGCTGGTACCCCAGGTGCAAATAGTCAGGTGCCTAATAGGTACCTGATTAGCTGCACCTGTGAGTATGGGCCCTGGTACAGTGGTCAGTTGGGATTGTAGGATCAAAGTGTGGAGAAGATGGGGATAATGTTATGCTTATAGATACACTAACAGGGTAACAGCTTTTGGTGGAGGCAGCATGAGGGTGTGAGCCATCTCCTCCACTGGAAAAATGAGGCTTGTCCTCACTGGAGGCAGCTTCAATGCAGGTATCAAGATGAGATTCTGCAGGACTGGTTTCCTGCAGTTCTCACCTCAACCTTATTGAACACTTGTGGGATCAGCTTAAAAATGGGAAATAAACAGACTTTTTAGTGGTATAAGATTTATTGCCAAGAATCATTGTTACAACAAATAAATAATCCACCAAACACAAATTTCCTTACTTTTCAGGTTCAGTTGTTTAATTCTAAATAATTCGGGCTGGGTTTAAAAAATTGTTTTATCGATCTTAATCGATTCAAAGGAAACAAATACAGTATCAATTCATAAAACTTGTAGATTGATTTTTTTTATGTCATTTGCGGTAACGTGACCGTACTCTCACGTGACATACCGAGACTTAACATATACGTACATACAACTGGTTTTTGTGAGTTGCCTTCATCCAAAATCAGCTTCTCTTGCTGAGATGATGTCAAACTCAGATTTTTTCATTTACCATTTTAGATTAATACTCATCTACATAGTCATTGCAGTGTATTACTGCTTACATTAGCAGCAAACGCTAAGACTACAGTCACTCATATTAGCAGCTAATGCTAACAGGCGCGGCCACGTTCCACAACGAACATGTTGTCACCACGTTCATATGTGCTTTGAAATAAATCCGACATGGTCATTTAAATTTACATTTCCTTACAAACAGATTTACATTTGTCCTTTTATCAAAAAGTAAACAGTCTAATGCTATTTATCTGATTTACATGACATGTCATAGCTGCTCTCTCTGTCCACGGAACATCAGAGGACAGAGTGCACGCGTCAGAAAACATGTCAACCAGCTGAAAATCAGACAAATATATGCGTTTTCTAAATTGTCTCTGGGAGGTGAAGATGGAAGCATCTTGCTGCAGTGGGGAGCAGATGGAGTATTTCTCCTGCTTCGGTGTTATGCTGATAATTTCAAGGTAGTCATGGAAACGCGCACAGCTGAACAAGCCAAATCTACCGTCATTAAAGGAATAGTTGTATTATAGGTTTTAATAGATCTAGTATTCCTAGTAAGTTGTATTAACATAAACATGTTATCTAAGATCTGAACTTCAAGAATATTTAGAGTGACTCGAGTGAATGAAGTGGTTTCATCAGGACATTTAAAAAGTTTTTCCAGTTGGGTTTTTCCATCACAGCCTTTCCGGTTGTGAATCTGGAGAAACACTTTATTGTTCTGGTATTTCAAAAATGCATTTAGCTGTGTCAGATCAGATTATTACAGTAATGTGATTACTCCCAGATAAGATTTTATCTGAGAATGTCCTTAATATTCAAGAAAAATAGGTGTTGTTACATAATTAGCTGTAAATGAATCAATATCGAATTAAATCAGATTTAAGCGAATCAAAATAAACTGTTGTGAATCAAATCTGTTCAGAAATTAGTGACGATACCCAGCCCTATAAATAATATGACAAAATTTGGACAGAATTGGTCCACTTCACTTTGATAATAATCCAGAGGCAAAATCTTGTGAAACTGCACCTTGTTTAGTTAAATATATTACCACCAGAAACAAAGCTTTACAAAAGTAGTGCTTCTACACACTTTATTGCCTAAGATATATTCAATTTTTTTTAGTTGTCCTTATTAGTCTTATTTTTCTAATTTAGTATTGTATGTGTCTTCTTTTATGTATTTTGCATAATAATTTAATGACCCAATGCAAAAACATGGCTTGACTCTGCACTACCATCTGCTCAGCTAAGATATGTACCCATGTGTTGTTGACATTGCTGGGAGTGAACAGCAGAGATGTTCTGCTTCATCTCTTGCAGGGCATTTGTAATTAGACTTGTAGTAGTTTGTAGGTGAAACAGAATTACACATACTATGCTTTTCAGTTAATGAGAAAGGGATGCTTTGCAAGATCAGAAGTTCCTAAATGTTCTGGTTTATGTAGTGTAAAGGAAAACAAAATAAGGAAAAAGAAAGGTGCAATTCCAAAAAGCATGGTTCTTATGAACCGTTAACCTAGCTATAAATGACAAATTCTTCTCCCTTTCCTGCCTAAGCAAAAGAAGGATTAGCTGTTTTTACTGTTTGCACAGAGGCTGTGCTGGAGGCGACGAGGCTGAAGCCCTCGGGAGCGAGGGGTGTTTCCCCTGCCAGAATCTTCTCTGTCCTTCTTCAGCCTCAGCTTTCCTAAATAATGAGAATGCGGCCTCTTCAAGGAGGAGACAACAATCAGTTTTGTGATGTGTGCACACAAATGTAGAGCATCCAAAATGTTTGTAGTTTAAACATTTTGTTCAGAACCTTTTAGCATCTCTAGTTTTGTTTCTATCTGTTGTTAATTAGTTCTTTTGGATCAGCTGATAACTATTCTTTCCTTGACAAAATATAAGATGGTCATCTTAACCGTGTTTTTATAGATGAAATCAATATGACCACAATGTATTGACTTCAAAAATATCTCCAGACCTATTCTAAAACTGTTTTACACCAAACAGTAAAATAAGCCAATTATATCCTTTCACACTGCCAGAAGTAGTGTGTTTATCCTCTGTGCTCTTCCTGAGATAATTAGACAAAATGTTTTTGATTGGCCCATGGATGCCAGCCCACACAGCTGGACTGAGAGTGAGCTGCCAGGGCTCCTGTAGTCTGGTAAAGGGGATCTGTCATGCCTCTTTTTGTCTGTGAGTTGCTGTTTGTTTAGGAGCCTCCAGTGAGATGATACAGTCTGTAAATTTGTGTTTCAGTAAATTAAAAAAGTAAGCTGTGCCCAATGTAATTGCCCAAAGTGCCGAAAGTTTATTTAAAGTTCAGTATTTTCGCCTGAATGCTACTAAAAAAAAATATTCATTTGCACTCAGTAGCCATGTGTTAGGTTTTGTGGGCTTTTTTATGAGTAAAAAGTGTGTTTAAAAATATTCATTGCCTTAACCTGCAGTAGACAGTGGTCAGAGTGCTCTCCGTTTGGAGAGTCAGATAGCTACTCACAAGAGGGGGACTGAAAAAGCTAAATTTCACCATCTAAACGTCTCAAACATTTAATGGATTTGTGCATTGCACCACGTCTGCCTCACATTTAAGCAGACTGGGTCCATGCAACTGTCACACGCTTTTACACAAAAGCACCATAGTGTACATTGTCACGTAACCCAAGATATGTGTTCAGTTTGACTGTTTCATTCCATTGTCTTCACAGCAAGCTGTTTACAGAGTTCATCCTTAAGGTCCCTGTGGGTCGCCTGGTGAAACAGAAACTGGAATGTCTGATTGACATTGTCCACAGTGATCTCTTTACTCATTATGGTAAGAACACATCTCTGCACACTCACACATGCACAAAATGTCTGCAGCTTTCCAGTGTATGCTGCTTCGCTCATGGTTCAGTAATATAGGCAATCACACACACCACCTGCCTCCCTTAGGCAGTCTGATGTGAGGCCTCTGTAAAGGTCATTGGTGACACCGTAGAAATCCTTCTTGTTTTCTAAAGAAGTTAAGAGCCCCTTCAATCACCTTGAAATATGGATATTCAAATCCTACCATCTGCTTTTATTAGTTTTAGATTTTAATTGTTTTTCATTTTAGGGTTTGTATCAGGGAAATTCCTGGGTATATCTCAGCCTTAAACCACCATCACATACAGAGCAGTGTAGCATAGATAGGCAGTGGCAACTAGCAGTCAGAGCTCAGCTGCTCTGATGTTCAGGCCAAGCATTTTACTTGAGGCACAATTCCTCTGGCTTATGTTGACTTAGGTTCTAATTTGAGACAAGAGCATTCACATGTTGTCCTTTGGTGGTAGTCTACTAGACGTTACTGTTTTAATTTGGCTGGCAGGGGCAACACATGCCTTTGAGCAGCCAGATAATGTACAGGAAGTGGTCAGCAGTTATTCTCTTGCATGGCTGGTCTTTGCTTTTATTACCATGTGTGCAGACCAGGGCATAATAGGAAGTTTGTCTTGTTCAGTTATGTGTGACATTGAGTCCAACACAGTGTAAATGTCACTGCTTTTTAACTTAACCTGATTCTTTCATACTCTATAAACATAAAATTGTCCAATTGGTGGTTTGGCCACTTTAGTGAGTGGCTATTGAAGCATATTGGTCAATACTTGCTCCTCTGGTCATTAATATTGATCTGCTGCTATAATTGTGGACAAGCAAACCTCCCCCTGCTGCTTGTGAATTGAGAGCTGATCAGCAGGAGGAGTTGTTGCTGTGATGGAGATGCAGATTTTTCTGTTGCTAGAGTCTCACCCCTGCCACATTCACTGGTGCTTTGATCATCTCTGCTAATCTTTGTCGTAGATATGTGTTTACAGGCTGTGCAGAAGCAGTGATGGAGAAGGCTAATTGCCAAGTAAATTTGTTCTCTCCACATTAGTCTTAAGCTGAGCTCCATTTAGGATTTGTTTTAGATAATAACTACTGTGATGTGCAAATGAGGTAGCCGGACAGTTTGGTCTAATTGTCTGTAGTAAGTGTGAGTGCTCATGACTCCTTTTTTTTTTGGGTTGCTTGCTGATCACCAGGTGGTCCCTAAAAAGGCTCTCTCGTTAGCCAATCCCAAAGTGAAATGTACTGTAATGTTTGGAGTAAATGAATGCGGAACAACAGGTGTCTGCCATGGACTTTCTCAGTTGTTTTTAAATATATAATTGAACGGCTCTGCACATGTTCGCTAAGGGAATTTGTTTGCTGTTGACTACACAGTGATGCATCTGTGAAATGAGTATATTTCAGACCATGATGGCCTTAATTCTTTCAAATTGAAAAAAATTATGAAATGAAGAAACATTCCCTTCTACATTTATAAATTACACATGCAAAGAAAAAAAATTCAGTGTGTTGTCTGTGATGCATTTGGCATGTTACTCCAAATGAAGATGAATAATTTCAGAAAAAAAGAAAGATTATTTCTGTTTTTGTTTTGTAGCTAACGTTTTAGACTGCTGATGATGGAAAAGAAGTGAGTGGGACAGATTCATAAGTGACCTCTAAATGTATTGAAAAATTGGAAAAAATATGCCAGTTGAATCTTTGTGAATGGAGAAAGTCACTGTTGTAACTAAAACCTATTTGCGCTGGAAGTTAGAGGAGAGTGCTCATGACCTAACTTGATCCACTCTGCTCATCCGGTACCTGAGCTGTTTCTACTGTGTGCACATGCAACAGTGTGTATGTGCGTAAACATGCACATGTTTGTCTATTGAGGTGTCTTTTGTATCCATTCATACTGCAGCTCAATTACTATTTTTTGCCCATATGTGATTCATATCAGATTTTTGAAATAACAATGTAAAAGCAAATCCGATATTTTTTTTTTTTAAACCAACCCAGGGCACTTGTGTGTTCCTAAATCAGATACACATCTGATCTGTGTCGAAACGGCCTCAGTCTTACCTCTGTAAACGCAGCTTGCCGCAGGTGAGCAACCACTCAAAAAAATCAGATTTTGGTTTAAAAAAATAAATAAATAAATAATTTGAGCAATTACACCTGCAGTGTGAACATGTGTTTTGCTACTTGAGCTGATTAGGAGTTTTGACCATAGACTGGAAATAAAAGATGCGAAACAGACTGAGCATTGAGAGAAAATTACATACTAAATACCCACAACACGCCGATTAAATGCTAAATGTTTAAATGTTAAATGTTAAACGCCCCGAAATAGGATATTTGCTTTTGCGTTCAGCCCCTGGAAGATTTTCAGACATAAATAACATGTAAAAACACACATCCCACTTAAGCTATTTCAGCCAGATAGCTTGTTATTGTATTCAACAGTATAAAGAATATCTCAGTGCAGACACGGTTGTCACTTTGTGTCAATGCCATGAATTAAGCTTTGGAATAAAATAATTGTAGCACTGGAAAGAAAATTCAAGAAAAATGCTGTCTGAGTTGTGTAAGTAGTTTGCAGAGGATACTCATGCCCTGTAGTCACAACTAAAGGCAGAATTTTTAACAGACTTCAAAGTTGAAATGACTGCTATGTCATTTGTTGGTTAAATAATTCTCCCAAGGAGAAACGTTGACTTTATTAGTAGTAGATCTTTAAATATAAATTAATTAATGGGCTTAAAGTATGTCTTCTTGTAATCTAAAAGATCATTAAACAAGTAGTGATGCGTCTCAATGCATCTGTTATCTGAACAGGACTTCTGTTATCTATAACCATGTGACTACTTGGTACTTTTTATCAAGGCATTTGTAATAATCTGTAATTAATTTACTTCAGTATCTTTCATTAACAAAGCAAATGGAAGCGATGCAGTCAGTTAACTGGATAGTTACATTTGCTAACATATTTCCCAATATAAATAAAATCAAAATCCTCCTGTTAAATGCAATAAACAATACAATCACTCATTTATTGCTCGTTTGGAGCACAGGAAAAGTTGTCTTCCAGTCATCTGTAATAAAATGTTCAGTTAAGCTTGTTAGGAGATTCAGTTAATCACAGTTAGGAGATTCTGCGGCAGCATCTCAACCTAAAGCTGTCCCATCTTCTTTGTTAAATAATTCCATGAGTCAGGTTTTAGACTTTTTGAGTATTCTGGAGCTCTACACGTATTAAGACGAAGCTTGCCTAGTATCTCTGTGAGATTTGCTAAAATGCCAGAGGATATGAGCAAAAATATTTCAGATTTTCCAGAAATCTGTATTTTCTACTTTTCCAGTTATTTTGTAAAACATTCAGTGGTAATTCCATGAATACTAAAAATGATTAGAAACAGCTTCTGAATGAAGACATTGGCTTCAGTCAGAGGTTTGTCTTTCTTGCACTTGATGAAAATATCAAATGCTTTTAGCAATTTTAGCCGTGTTTTCATCATCTATCCTGGAACCATGCTATTTGACGTGCACTTCCTTTACTAAAGGGTCAAAGAATGGAGAAAAAAAATGACTGGATTCGTATTCATTACCTTCAGGGTATTTTTTAAGAAGAGATCTCTCATAGTTTCCTCTCTTCATTATGCACTTCATCCTGCTGTTTATCATTTAGCCTCAAGCAACACGAAGAATCGCCTAAGCTTTATAATTATTTGTGTCCCAGCTTTTTGGCGTTTTAAAACCGTAACGTTTCAGACAAACAAAGAGCCTGTTTCGCCCTGAGTTTAGACCTTGGCGGTCATATCAGTGGATGGACCTCCGCAGTGCTTTATAAAGGTTTTTATCTGATGATCATCGTTCCTGCATCATGGAACAGTGTCTGTGAGAATTTTACTCAAACTCTTTGGCTCCTATGTCTGGGGTCAACAGCTGTTTTGTTTCTGGCTATATGCCTGTTCATGCAACTCTTTTTTTAAATAAAATGTTACTCCATGTGTAAAATTAAACTAAAAACATATGAATCATTAATGCTTAATGCAATATATTTGGTTAAAAAACACTAAAAACAGAATTTTACTCTTTTTCTTCTGTAATTATATATAAAATAATAAGTAGTGGTTACATATAATGTGTTCTAATGTTGCATCAAGCTTGAACAGATGAAAGAATCTAATGTTTAAAAGGGATGTATATGCAGTCTAAATTTCTACATGTACACAAATCATTTGTCTACATTATCTGTGGTCATAGCTTAAACTCATAATCAGCTTTATTGACTCAGTACCCTTTATTTTTACATTTATTCACTGGTCTTTATATATTCTTTAATGTTTAACAGACATTGATAAGTATAAACTACATTTTGATGAATTGGTTGGCACAAGCTTAAAACTGTAAGGCGTTCTGGTATTTCACTGTTTTTTTTGTGTCCGAAATGCCAAGCAGTTAGCCAACTTATTTCATGCTTCTGCCATAAATTAACTTTCACAAGCAAAACTTAGGTTGATGTTTTCTGCTGCTCTTAATTTTTTAATGTCTATACAAAAAGGAACAAAGATGATAACATTGTTTTGTGATAAACAAATTGGGTAAACATGTTTATTTTTTTTGTAACTTCAAGATAAGAGGGGTTGATAATCGCACCTGTACGGATACAGCTGTAATCCATTCCTCCAGTAGAAGAGGATTTGCTTTGATTCAGGGCTCTGCAACACGAGATACGTGTTTGGCCATTTATGTCCTGATTTTTCATGCCAAAGCTAATTTCTGAGGTTTTGAGTTTGTTGAATGTTGTGTAGTAATTTATTTTTCCTGATCTGATATTTTAAGAGGTGATTGGCTTGGAATGATTTACCTCTTATTAGGTCTTTGCTCTAACAGTGATGCTTTCAACTGTTTCTTTTAAAGCAAAAACATATATTGGTGACATTGTTTTGGTTTAGTCCTCTGAGATTAGAGAAAGTCATTAATAAGCAGCATGCATCTGCAGTTGGTGCGCCTGGAACATATGCTGTGCTGCTTTGTGTGATCCATCATCTACTCTGTGTGTTTAGCGCTTTCGTAAATGTGTTTATTTCTTGTGTCCCTGCAGATTGCCGTGAGATCCTCCTGCCGCTGATGACGGAGCAGCTGAAGTTCCACCTGGAGAAGCGAGAGGAGCCGAAGGCCTGCTGCCAGCTGCTCAGTGACATCCTAGAGGTGCTTTACAGAAAAGATGTGGTAAGAATCATTACTCTCCAGCATTATGTATTTCTCTGGGAAAAACAGAAGTTTTTTTTTTTTCAAATGACATTTCTAAAAAAAAACTTTCCCTAAATAGTTTCTAATCAGTGTGTCATTCTAAATCTGGTTTATGGCCCTACAAGGTCTGAATGGAGACTGTTTTATAGCAGAATTATTGACTAACTGACTATGTTGTTTTTTACTCCGTAAATCATTTTAAAATGCTGGAAGCCGTCTTCCACGCTTTATGTTCATTATGAACAGGATAATTAGCTGCAGAAAGCCCGACACAAGTGGCTGAAGATTAGCATTTGTTGTTACAGTCTTGGTGGTATGTTACATTTTTATTATTTCTGTTATTAATGTGAAATAAAGACTTTTGCACTTTTGTTATTAGTATTATTACTAGTTATTATAGAGCCAAATCATAATGAAAAAATGTTCATGACAGGTTCAAAGATCACAAAGGTGATGCCATCAAAGCGTTGATTAGTTCAAAACCTCCAAATATTCAGTTTACAGTAACACAAACCACAGATATGCAGCACATTTTTATACTTGAGTGCCCGTCCTTTAGAAACAGGCATCAACCTTGAATCTCGCATGCTCAAATGATACACCACACACACAAACAGTATACTGTTATGTGAGTGTGTTACATCCTCTGCCATACCCAGACTACTGATGTCCTCCCCAAGGCCCCCTCAGACTCTTGTCATTGATCACCATGGTCCAACCTCCTACACTCCACTTTACCAGGGATTATCCACCTCTCCCATTCACTCTGATTTTTACACTACCTCTCTCACTGTCTGTTAGATTGCTGCTTATTTTCAGAGTCTTGCTCTCTCTCTTTCATATATCTGTCATCCACATCAACAAAACCAAAGCAGTCCCAGGCTTACAGCACACAAGCTGAGGGCTATTTTGAGACAGGATCACACAGGCTGGAATGCTCTCGAGTTCTCAGACCACATCCATCACTGAGCTCTGTGACTGTGTTGTACACTGTTGTGACTCTAACTCTCTAACAGAGGCATATAAACAGCTGTCACAGCACCCAAAACAGCCTTATGGTAGTTCCTGCTGTAGTACATGTCTCCAGCACGGTACATGATGTACAGGCTCACAAGATGAAAACAATACCAGCCACAATGTCGCAGGTGGTACAGTAATAAGTGGAACAGGATAGGTAAGAAAACCTCGCTGGATATTTTTGTCTATTTCTCCTCTGTAATGCGGAAGTATGCCTGCATATACAGTGACTCACTTCAGCCATACAGAGTCGTGTGAATTATTAAAAGTTTTGGCAGATGCTGCAGAGCTCAATCCACTAAGATGATTCCTTCCACAGACAGTTAAAAACAGACCTAAACTCACTTAGACGAACTGATAAGAAAACCTGGTCCCACTTAGTCCAAAGGCACCACTGCCACTTTTTTATTTATTTTTATTTTCTAAAGTAGACCATTTTAGACTATATCAAACATTTCTAGAGATTTAAAACAAGTTGAAAGATTTACCAACTTATGAAATCTAAGATTTATGTGAAAATTGTACAAAAGACTTCAGGAACTACAAGGTTTAAGAAGATAACAATAAATACTTTCACAGTTGCAGAAATCCTCTTAACTTTGGAGGAAGTCTGTCAAATGTTGCAGAAACTTAGGCCATGAACCAAAGTTCCAATAGAAGACTTTAGACTTGATCAGTTTACACTCAGACTCATCCGACCATGTCCTTAGCTGATAGGAGTGACATCCAGTGTGGTCTTCGGCTGCAGTAATACATCTGCCTCAAGATGGTGTTTTGCATACCTTTTACTGCAACCAGTAGTTATTTGAGTTGCTATCATCTCCAACCATTCTGCCCATTCTCCTCTGACTTCTGACATTTTCATCTTGACAATTGCTACTCTGTGTATTTTCTATACCATTCTCTGTAAACCCTACACATTGTTTGTGTGAAAATTCAAGGTCATTTGTTTAAAATACACAGACCAGCCCATTTTTCACCCGCAACCACTCAGTTCAAGTCACTTATATCCCCTTTCTTTCCCATTCTGATGCTAGGTTTGAACTTAAGCAAGTTGTCTTGACCATGTCTACACAGATAAATGCAATGAGATGCTGCCATGTGATTAGTGGGTTAACAATTTGTGCTAAGCAATTGAAGTGGCATACCTAATTAAGTGGCTGGTGAGTGTACATCATACGTTATGCAAGCATATTTCTCTTCTAGGTCAGAAGGTCTCCTTTCATTGCTCTAATCTTTAAAGGGACTTCCCTGTTTTCACATCTGCTGGAGTTCATATTCACCAGTCCACTAAGGTCCACATGGTTCCTCTGCTATTTGTTCTCTTGGACTGAGTGTGCATATGGATCAGTCATTCATAGAAATAATACCAGAAAAAAAAAAAGATGAGCCGTAAAAGAACAACATGCTTGTATTAAGGAGATTTTCCAAATAGTCTGCCATTATATGCACCTCTATAATTTACACTGATTATACACCCATGTGTGGGAAGCCTTAGTACAGCTCACCCAAGAGGCAGCAGGATATGGAAGCCATGTACCCACTCACTGTCACAAATTTTTAATGGGATTCAAGTCTGAACTCAAGCTGGGCTAAAATGTTATTATCCTCTGTTATCCTTTCTTGAACATACTGCCTGCATGTTCCAGGTCATTGTATTGCTGGAAGACTGAATACTGTACTGTAGTAAGTTGCTCTGCAGATTGCCTGATGTTTTTTCTTCCAGATTCTTCTTGTAGTCCTGATGAATTTGAATGCAGACACTCCATCGGACACTGCACAATGCTGGTTTTCTATAGACGCTGACAAAGGAGAAATCACTCCTCTGATACAGGCACACAAAGCTTACTTAGCATTTGCAGAAGCTCACCTGAACAAAGGAAGAACATTTTTATGATCTTTTCTGTGGTAGAATAAGATTTAAAATGGAAGCATTCACATATATTTACGTATGTACATCCCTGTATTTTTTTT
>JBAMHW010000024.1:9184492-9217751 GCA_037177495.1 Rhadinocentrus ornatus | reverse complement strand
TATATTATATATTTATTATTTGTGCAAACTAATCCATTACATCCAGCTTGTTTCAAAATCTTACTCCTTTTAGGAAATTTATTAGAATTTTAGAAATATCAATTTTATTTAAAGAGCAAAAACAAACTAAAACTGTTAAACAACCTTCAGCTATGTTCTGTCTATAATAATAAACAATTTTATCTTTTGCCACATGTCCATGTTAAGAAACCTATCTGAAAATGAAGTTTATTATAAAGCAAAATTGTGCATGTCCATTAATAATTTTCAACAACTACTGGAATTCCACACGAAGATCTTAAGCAGCATTTATATACCAGCAGTTAATTATGTAGCTTGAATTAATATTTAGTTAATTATTTTTCATTTTAATGACATTATTCACACATTTGTCCAGATTTCTATTTTCAGGGCAAGTTTTTCCTTTTTTGGGGGGTTAAGATTATGACACAGTAGTTTGCACTGACATCGTCCAGTGATTCAGCTAAAATTTGATGTAGAAAACCAGCAGTTACTAAATCATCAGTAGCCTCGATATCACAGATTGGTTTCAATTTCAAGTTTGTTTATTCTTTTACTGGAGTCACAATCTTTCTTTTTACTTTGTGTTGATGTCTTTATACATATTTTTTTTTTTGTTTGATTTTGTTTTTTTCCTCAGGGTCCCACTCAGTGGCATGTGCAAATCATCATGGAGAAGTTGCTGAGGACGGTTAACAGGACAGTCATCTCCATGGGCCGTGACTCTCCTCACATCGTAAGTTTGTCTGATTCCCTGCAAGCATCAGTAGTGTAACCATATCTCTCCGTACCAGTTTGTTTTTTTGTCATTTACAAACACATACAAATATACATACTTTCAACTTTAGAAATCTATGAAACACAATGATATAAACTCCCACAAACCCACTACAACCCCTATTTCAGTGCGTGCAGCTTCTGTTATGCTGACTTTGGATTGTAAATGCAATTTATACACAAGGATTGGTGATGAAAGACTCTTCTGAGAGCTCTTAAAGCTACCTTTCTGGTTGTTTTAATATAGCTAAGTGATGAAGTCTCTGGACTAGAAATATGAGCAGGAATATGAAGAGTCATTTGGCTTTGACTGTTACTGATGTTACTGCTGGTTGTGGTTGTGGTTGTATTTAACGGTATATACACACGCACACTGCATCACTTCTTTAATAAGAAGTAACTATGCTGCACAAGCAGCATCACAGTAAAGCACTGAGTTGTGTTACAGTGATCATCTTATGTGTGTGTGGTGTTGCAGTGCCACAGTACATCAGCAGCATTCGTGTTGTGTCCTCTTTTGCTTGCTAGTTTCCTCTTTTCTCCATTAGAAGCATTTTTTTACTTATTAGGTTGTATTCAACGGATATTTCAGCTTTCTGCCCAACTGTTTGTGTAAAGACTTACCAGCGATGCGTCAAGCTAGTTTTGAGGATGGGAAGCCCTCTGTTTTGTAATATGATGCTGCTATTCATCACACCGAATAATATAAAACTAATGAAGCTGTGAGTTGAGCTGAAGCTGCCCTGCTGCCCTCCTCTTCTTGCCAGCTGCTTGGATGGATTTAAGGACTCCCACTCTCTGTTTTCCACTGTAATTCTGCAATTTATTCATTGTTATGTCAGAGAGTCCGACTGCATTGTCTGGGTTAGGTTAAAAAAGTTTGCAGGGCGGATTTAGAAACAATATTGTGAGTCAGTAAATCTATTTTATAAAAATGCACATCAGCTGTCTTTTTAGCTCCTGCTATTCTCCCTCCGATATGTTTCTCTGCAGTAGCTTTGTTTTGATCATGTATCACAGATATGGAAGTTGCCTACCATTTCCTCTCAAGGCTGTCGAGATGAAGGCACCGCATGGATGTCTCCTAGCTGCTGTATTATACTAAGTGCATCTATTTCAGTGTTTCCCTGTGGTGTAGGTGAAATGGTGCTCCCTGCTGCCAGTAGCCACTGCTGAACGGCACTGAAGAAGACCAGTGTACTTTCCAGTTAATGAAACTACTCTGCCATCACCCCCTGTGGCTCTCATTGAAATTATCTACTTTGTATACAAATGCTGCAGCTGCCCTACACAGCTTGGTTTTTTTTTGTCCACTCTGACCTCTGCCTTTTTTCACCTGCTGCCTCTGCAGCTAGCTGTTCATTGCACTTGACTGATTTCACATTTTTATGTACCTGAATAATATTTTGCATCAATGTGCGAAACATTCTTTTACTCAGTGGGGGTTAGAGGTCACATCAAAAGTTATGGCTCAAACGCTACATAATACAGGACTTGGGACATACGCTGCATTTGAAGTGGAGCCACAAATATAAATTTAATGATTAATAAGACTGATCACTTTTACAAGCTGTGAGACCCAGTTATTGCTACTGGAAGGGTCATGGCTTTCTGATCAAAGGGGGTGTTACTGCCTCTAGGTGTTGCTGCCTGCTCTGCAGGCACATGGTGCTTCTGCTCACACAGCACCACAGCCAACCAGTGACCTTGTTTCTCTGAGTGGCAGCCTCTTACATTTAGATTTATGCATTAACTTTCTACTCTCCTTTCTCCTGGCGGTGGTGGACGCAGAATGTTGATGAGAACGTTCGCAGCAGCGACTTGGGTTTCTGTGCATGTTGTTACTGCAGTGATACAGCTGTTAGCGACTAAGACACAGCTTCGTCACACATCCGCATCACTGGACATCATAGCAGCCTGTATTTTTGTATTCATGCCCACCTTCACACACAGTTTGAAATGAGTCTTTCTGAATACATTTACATCAGGATAATAGCAGAAACATGTCTGCCGGTCCTGCTGAAATTCACTAAGTTCTACCTTTATGCCCTTGAATTACATTTTCTTTGCTCTATGCCTGGATGAGCCCTGCAGATGCACATGAATAGGAAGCTGGAAATGGGAGAAATTTGTGTGCTCTGCATTTCATGTTTCAACAAAACTCTTGCAATGAACCTGCATGTTTATAATTGTCTGTTATGTGAGCCATGCTGGGCTTTTTATAACTTGTTACGGAGTCTACCTAAAAGAGCAGATATTGAAAGATTGTTTTAACTAATTTAAGGATAACCCAGAAAAATGTAGTAGTAGTAGTTGGATGCAGTCCTTTGGTGTTATCCTGATGATTACCCTGCAGTGTACAAAAGGAATGTAGTGAAAAGCTGCAGAGGAAGGACTCTGTTATTGATTGACAGTGAGGGGCTGACCAGCTATAGGGGGTTAGAGCTTTCACTTTGCTGCATGCACTCACTGACCGAATGGTGTATTGCAACACAGCCGTATCAATTACGCTTGTTCAGATCAGAATCCCTCCCTGTTTGTATCACTTTCTGCTTTTATGTATTTATACCGCTTTCTGTTAAGGTATATTTGAATAATGCATCTTTCTGTCTGTTTTCCCTCCCCCTCCTCCTCTCATGCTGCCCAGACTGCTGCAGAGCTCTTACAGAAAAGAAGCATAGTGAGATATGGCAGTGCATCATAATGCCTCAAACATGTACTTATCACTCGCTGCACTTCGCCTCTCCTCACGTTAGCAATCTTTCGGGGTATTTTTTTTTATACCCTGCAACAACTTGTGCAAAGTGTGTGGCCATTGTTAAAGTATAAACCACTTTGACTTGCATGCCAATGTTTGACACTTTCGAACCTCAAAGGAGTGTGTTTAAAAGAAAACAAGATGTTAAGCTGCACTAAATGTCATGTTTGTACCACCTTTGCACTTTGTTGTAAATGTCCACTCAAACGAAGCCCTACGGAGACAGCCCTGCTACGTGTGAGAGGAGTATGATGTGAGGATGTCTCTGCATCTCTGAGGCATTTGCTCAGAGCGTCCTTGCTAGCTTGCCCATGGTTCTGGTTGCACTTTGTTATATTACCAACCACATTTTTGCTGTGACGTCGACAGCAAAAACTCCTTGGGCTTTGGTTTAGAAAAGGGTTAAAATGCAGGTTGATTTTATTCTTTTGGCACACGATACTGTCTGTCCTGGTACATAAAAAAGGAAATATGATTTTACGTGTATTTTACTACCTTTTTTCTGCATTTAATTTCATAATAAACAAAAACTATTTGCATATAGAATTTTCAAACCCATTTCCATCCACCCCTCTGTTTTCTTTACCTGCTTATTCTAATGCAGATCTGTGAGGGTGGGGCTAGACCACACCACCCTGGACAGGTCGGCAGTCAGGGTGAATTTTCAAAAAACTTTCCACAAATCAGATTATTTTTTTTGTAGTATCATTTATTTATGCATGATGCATGATTAAATTATACTATATATATTTATTAAAATATTCCTTTTTTTGTAAATATGCTACAAACTGGTAGTTAAATTAGTATTTTGCTGCTCGGCTGCTTCTTCAAATAAAACTCAGTCTACTTCAAATCTTGAGAGCTCTGTAGATGTTTGGTTTAATTTTTCCATATTTTAAATATTAAATGGCTTTATTATTTATTTTTCTTTAAAAAAAACTGTATAAAAGACAGTATTGCACATAATAAATCAATTGCACTTCTTTAAGGTACAGATAAACATCTAATTCTCTCTTGATGCTACAGTGTAACTACTGTAAGAAACCAACCTGAAATGTACAGAAGTGAAAAGTGAGAATTACAAGTAATCACAGAGTGCAGCAGGATGAAGCATGTGATGATCAAACTAGTGATGACTAGTAATTCGTTAGGTGTTGTTGTTTCATTTATTCCCTTCTCACTATTTTGGCATGTTTCCTGTCATGTGGGGCAGTGCTTTTGGCTTTAAAAGTGTCTTTGTCTTTATGCTCCTGTAGGAGTTGTTAACTAAATTCTTATTGGCTACTGTCTGATTCATAACAGTATTAGCCTGTTTGATGTTATGCAACATGTATTTATACATCATAAAAACTCATAGTGTTTTGGCTCTACATAGTCTTTAAACCCTGTGTGGAGTTACTGCAAGTATTTTTACTTTACAGTGATAATAGATACTTAGTAACTAGCAGGAGCATGTACCGGTAATGAAAAACAAACCTGTCCATCTCTAAAAATTGTTTTATGAAAAGCTTAAAAATGTACTTCAAAATTCAAGGGTTTTAAGAAGCATGCAAGGCTAAAGGCATCCCCCCTGCACTGTAGAAGCCCTGGTTGTGATCAGAGGTGGCACATTCAGTTTTTCAGGCTTGGTTTTAGTGGCTGGCGCAGAATAACTGCAGCAATACAATCACAGTTATTCTTCTGTTATCTTTCACATGTGTACAAAGGAGTATTAGGGTTTAAAACAAAATAATAAAGTTGGAAAATTAGAAATAAAAGGAAAGAATTAAGCCAAACTGTTGCAAATAAAGTTGAAAGCTTTTTTGGGGGTTGACACTAAAATGCTGGGAGTAAAGTCCTATTGACTATCAACAACATTTGTGCATAGATGGGATGTGGAAGTAAGTTAATGAAGTGTGCAAACTATATGCTACCATATATATAACCTAGCTACTAAAACCATTCTAAGAACAGCCTATGGCAATGCTGCCTTGCTTCAGCTTAATGTAAGAATGCATACGCCACGTTATGTTTGCTGGCTCTGGTAATGCATTTACATCAGACCCTGCCTGCCCACCTAAGCTCCATACCTGGAGGATAGAAAAAGAAAAACTAAACTTGATCAATTGTCTGACTGCTTCGTGTGAGGCATCAAATTATTTCTGTGCTGCACACAGGTGCAACCATTTATCCATTTGTATATGTCCATTTCCCTCTATTCTAGCCTGTAGAACTTTGGTTTCTCCCTCAGCACCGATGCAGTTTTCTGCACAATCTCTTAAGTAATAATTCTTATTAGCACATTGTGTCTTTAAACTAAAAGAGAAATAATTTGCCTTATACTTAGACCTGGTCTGAATATAATGATTCAAGTTAATTTCCACAAGGTATTTTGTAAACATGTCATAAGTGTATGACCTAATGTTAGAATGTTCGAGCTATGGTGATACATTTAATTAATCCTGGTCGTTTTATTTAACCACTGTGTTTGTGGCAGCATGCATGCACTAGAGGGGAATCAAGTTATTCACAAAAATATGCTTGATTCTGTGACTTTGTGGGCTTTTTTTTTTTTAAATGTTTTGTAGCTTCTTTCTCTTTAAGAGATTATTGTACTATTGTGACTAATGCCCTCAATAGTGCTGCTTTAAGAGATTTATTTTCAAACTATTTTGATTTAATGAACATGTTCACATGCATTTTAAAAGTTTGGTGCTGTAATTTTAACATGATAAGTGATTTCATCTTCCATCTTTAAATGGTTTACTCTCAGCAGTTCTACTTTAAACTATGTGCCAACTTTATTTCCAAAATTCCAGCTTTATTCCAGACATTCTGACCCTTCTCAGTGGTCAGACCTTCCGATCTTCTTTTTTTTATTTTTTTTTTTTATGTAGCCCTAATACTCCATAGCACATGTGCTAAAAAAGTGACACCATTTATTTTACCCAGTTTCTTGACTCCGTGATAAAAGTTTACCTACATGAATTCCCATGTATGACTATATGCCTTGTGAGACAAATAAAAACTACTATTAATGCATGAAAGAAAATAAATTCCATACCTCTTATTAACTGTTTGTTTTTTTTAACTGCACAGGCCCCTTCAAATAAGTATATTTTTCTTAACCTTAAAGTAAATGTTTATAGATATATATTCATATAGAAAAAAGTACATTTTTTAATTTAGCAAATATTAAGAAAATAAGTGTTATGTATTCATTCTTAAAAGTCAGATGATTCAGGGAGACATTTTAGTAATGGAAAGAAGATTTATCATCAAACTCCAATAAACATCTCTGACAGTTTGTCCTTTAGGTCTCTTCTTTTGATCAGTATGAAAGTCCTCCGTCAGTATGGTTAGTGGGTGATCTACATTACTGAGTTAATACTCAAAATAGTTCTTTCTGATTATTCTGCAGAACTTGTGTCCTGAACAGTGTTAATTGTGCTTTGCAGTACAGTGATATACTGTTTATGGAGGCCTTGGAGCAATACGGTTTGACTGCCAGCTGCTCATGGAAACTGAGAAGAAAGACAAAGTTCCAACTAGTGAATAGAAATGTGACACACTGAAGCGTCATGTCAGAACAGGATCCCGCTCAAATCGGCTATAAAAATATATGCAAAGAAACGGCAGCAAATAAAATTCTTCTCCTCACCTTGCTTATCTCCAAAAACGTCTCGCTGGTGTTTTTTCACACCGGCTTTAAAGAAATGAGTTAAAAATATGACTGAATCCATTTTTGGTTAGCATGGCATTCAGAATGGTCCATGGTATTCACATTCCCATTACACATCCTGTCATCTGCGAGTATCCACATGTCGAGCTCTCCATTGAAATTTTTTACCAGGTCTACAAAAAAGAGGATCCAAGAGGATATGTTTTAACAGAAGATGATGGATAAACCAAACAAATATGGATAACATTTAAATCCTTTGCATTGAAAGCAGAAGTTGGAGATGGCCCCGTGTTCTCACAGGAACCAAAGTTTCCAGCGAGCATGCTTCTTGGAGTCAGCTTTGGACTTTCGTTTTGGGGTGGAGGTGAAGGCCTCCTGGGGGTAAGGCAGGGGGGCGAATTGGGCATCCTCTGTAGGACAAAGCCTCTTCATCAGTGGTTGTAGCTTGTCCTCCTGCACCTTGAAGTCCAGTTCCACACTGCAGTATTGAAACAGAGACAAACAATCAGTGTTGCTACCACTTCCAGCATGCATGCAGGTATTAACACCATCCTCCTCAGGTACAATGCAATGCAGTCAGCCATATTATCATTTAAGTTGTTTCAGAGAGCATATTAAATCCACTGATGTCCTAATTGAAATACTTTTGTTACTTTTGCACAAAGTTTTATGCAACTTCCAGAATGATTGTTGTTTTGACTTTCACACAACTTTTAAATCTGATGAGTGGTTGTGTAGTTATCATCCAGACTGCATTTGCTGATCAACCACAATGTAAAAACCTTATATAGCACTTTTTAAGGCACCCAAAGTGCTTTATGTTGAATCCGCTATTCATTCACATTCACACACTAGTGATGGTAAGTTGTAAGTGTTGCCACAGCTGCCCTGGGGCAGACTCAAGGAGAAGGTTCCAGCCAATCTGCACCAACAGCCTCTCGAACATGGGGTTGCTGCAGTTGGTCAAGTCTAGGATCAGCAACATTAAGTGACCAAAGAATGACGTCAGCTGACTACCTGAATTTAATAAATTACCAGGTTATGCCATCAATGGACTTTTTCTTTCCTGATGGCACAGGCATATTCCAAGATGACAATGCCAGGATTCATCGGGCTCAGATTGTGAAAGAGTGGTTCAGGGAACATGAGACATAATTTTCACACATGAATTGGCCAGACCTGAACCCCATTGAGAATCTTTTGGATGTGCTGGAGTAGGGTTTGTGCAGTGGTTTTAATGCAACACTACTTGCTACTTGCGTACTGTAATCAAAGCTGGCCCAAAGGTGGTCCAGGTTTTTTTTTTTTGAGGGGGGGTGGCTTGCATCAGTTGTCATTGTAATCTGCAAGCTGTACAAATTTGAACAAAAGGTTTTGCTAAGTTAAACTCGATTACAGCCTTAGCTGTGGCAAGTGTAGAAACCTTAATCTGCTAAAGCTGATAGTCACTACCTGAGTCAGGCTGGCAGGGAGTCTGACAGACAGACAGAGCTGCACGATAGCTACAGACTTCCTGCTTTTCATTTAAATACAATGCACCTTAATAGTTTTAATAAAACAGTTTGATTTATTTGGCATTAATCATAGCAGAACAGACACATATGTAGGTGTTTGAGGATGACTAGAACAAATCTGTGTTCTCAACTAGGCTTTCAGCACTTTACGTTTGACTCAGACCTTTTCAGAGGGCCAAGAACACAGCAGCTTTTATCAATAAATCATTGCCTGTTAATTACATTGGTATAAACCCATGTCTGTGTAAAAGTTCTTATATTGTGTGTGCACATGCAACTTTGACTGCATGTGCAAAGAATGGTGTGTAGAAGTGCATACACGTCAAAGTTTGCCCCAACTGTTTAATACATTGTAAACAGACTATGGTGCAGTCATTAAAGACAGAAATAAATATTAAGGCACAGCTACTACTGAAACATAATGTCACCTCAACTGCAGCAGCTCACTTCACTCAAATTCCACCAAATCTGACACATAACTCATTCAAAATTCTTCAATGGGGATTTAGCAGTTGCCATTAAAGACTGTAATATTACTTCATTGTCCCACTTTTTTCCTCTTCTTGCATAAGCAGTTTGATTCCATCGCTGATCTATTTTTTTCACTTTATTCAGGACTAAGGGAGTTGAACTACACAATGTCCATGCTCATGAGACATAATGAAAGAATTATATCTTTGGAAGTGAAAAGCTAAATCTAACAAAAGACCACAAAATTAACTGTCTTTTGCAGCTTAAATAGCATCTTTAAAAACTTGCTATCAATGACTGTTTGTGCCAAAGCATAATAACAGTAAGCTGTCACTGACGAAGCAGTCAGATGAGCATTTCATTGAGCCTTATAAATCTCTTTTTTTTTAAAAAAAAACTTGGGTTTACTCTATATAAAGACACAAAGAACCTGATTCCATTACCATTTTTAGGGATTTATGAGAAGTGTAGTATTTAATGCAGTGTCATTTTGTGAGGGCTTCTCTTTCATTCACATACGGGGGTGTAAATATACCCACAGACACATAGATGCATATATACACCAGAGCAGAGGCAGGATTTTCTCTGCTCTTTATTTTGAGCCTCTTAATGCTGCTAAGGCTGTTTTTGCTGAACATCCATGACTACAGGTTGTTGCCCTGCCATGAATGTGCAGTCATTTAACACAAAAATGCTCCCAGTTAATCGGAACAATCGATAGATTTATTTTCAGCCGCATTATTAGTGCATTTCTTGACGTGACATAGCACATGGACAAACAAGGTAAAACAAATACAAATAAAACAGAGGCATATGTGTAGCAGAATAAAGAAGCTAATATACCACAATAATAAAAGTAATAATAATGATGACAATAACGGTAATAATATCTACAAAAACTATAATATTATAATCTTAGTTTCATTAAAAATGACACACACACACACATATATCTATGTATATATATATATATATATGTGTGTGTGTGTGTGTGTGTGTGGAAGCAAAAAAAAAAATAGATAAATAATGATAGTAATAACCAACTACAATAATAATATCTGTAAAATATCATGATCTTGGCTGTCATAGTTATAGCAATAATATTACTATACAATGGAGAAATTAAGAGGTAAAATAACAAAAATATAAAACACAAAGAAAGAAATACTAATACTGATATTGATAAAAAGTGATTATGAATAAAAAAAAAAATGTATTTCCCTTGTCCTTGTATGTGGGCGGTGGTGGTGGTGTTGAAAGAGCATTGAGGACAGGAATGGGCATGGATAGTTTTTAACTTGTCATCAAAAACATGCCATAGAGCCCTGGGTCGCCCCCAGACCCAACTGAAAGGGTATTACCAGTGCATTTTAGTTACAAAGTGTTTTACTTTCTTCACCTGCAGATCTAGACAGATTCTATTGCAGATTTATTTTTTTCTACAGCAGTGACCAGTCATAAAGCATTTGCAACAGTATGAATTAATGGCTCAAACAAAGCTGAAGATGAGTCCTGACAAGCTTGAATCTGTGGCTCAACCTTTGTCAATCTCTTCTTCTTTGCTCAGACAAACATAGATGCTTTTAGAAAGACAAAAGTTCACACTGGCATCTGAGCTCAAACACAGAAACCTTGTTTATACCCCTCAATTTCTGTATGAAGCATTGCATTTATGAAATGCGCCTACATTCCTCATCTGCCACGTTTACACACCGTCGTTGCATCTCGGCTGGCTTGATGTTGTGTGTTTGATGTCGGGTTGGAAATCATCATTCAGCTGCAGTCATTTTAATGCTGGTTTAGACGCATTTGTTTAGGCTTTATAAAGCACAAGATGAATTGTTATTGTATTGTCAAGCTGTCTTGCTTACTTCTTTATTTATTGATTAATATTTGGTCTGTAAGATCTTCATTAGGCATCTGAGGAAGAATCAACAGCCTTACACATATGCACAGTGATCCAACCATAAGAAAGCAAAAAAAATCAATCATTGCTTACTGCACACACACACAAGTACACACACAGTCATTATCATATTAGAACATAGGGAAAATAGGGATCAAGGCTTGTTTGTATATCTCTAAATCAGACAATAATCTTCAAAGTTATTTGTCAGGTAAACATACCTGACTGTACTTGTAAGACAGAAAATGTCAACATTTTCTTTGGTTCTTTGTGGTGCTTGACACACATTCGCTGAAATAACATCACAACTTGCTCTTTCACTTTGTACTTTGACAAATCTGAGGGTACTGTGTCCCTTAGTAACACCTTTATAAAACCTATTGACTCACAAAATAAATGGCAATCTTATATTGTCCATACAGCTGATAATTTGATCACAGCCTATAAGACTTTCTTTGAAACTAAACTTGTTTAGATCTCAATCTCTGGGCAAGTCATCAAGTAGATGTAAATTGGCCCATGGCTTTTAAAGCAAGGAAAATTAAATGTCACTGAATAGGAAGAAAATTTTCATAACTCTACTGGGGGATAAAACCAGAAAAGCAGAGAGAAAAAGATAATCTTATCTTTCAAACATATTCAAAAGGCTTTGTAATGAAAAATTTATTAGTCTTCATGCAGCCTAGTTATCAGCATCTCTTTATGAAAGTGTCATGGGCCTCACTGTGTCACTCCACATTTTGCTGAAAGAGAAAAGTGAAAGGTTGTTGGCATTTTCCTGTCCCCTGTCTGCCTCTCCCCCGGGTGGCTTGTTGGATCAGAACAAACTGAAGAAAGTACTTTGGATCTTGTCAGTCTTTAACCTCCGTCCCCTGACTCGCTCAGACTGTCATCACGTTCCTGATCTATAAAAAGAGTATACATTTAAAAATGAAAAAAACGTCATTTTCCTGCACCCTGCATGACCTCATCAACTCATTGCCAGACAACATCCATCCAACTGTAAACATCTATTTCTTTATTTTGCTCTCTCATCCTCTCGTGGTAACACAGTCTTACTCTGTCTTCTTTTGTGTTTCCTTATCTTTTCTGAGGTGTGAACGTTCTTTTCTTGACTGTCCGCACTGTCCCTTCAGACTATCTGTCCTACGGAGAATCCCTCCTGTAGTCATGGTAACCACCCATGTTGGGAAAACATTATTAAACTTGAACAAAAAGGAGATGTTCTCCCCATGCAGAGTTGTGTGGCAGAATAGAATATGTGAAAATATAATCAAGTCTGCAGCCTTTAGCGATACTTAATTGATTTCAACCCCTCACACAATAGATTGGATTTTACCCCATCTATTTGCATTGCAGCGTTATTTAAAGAATATTTGCTATCAGATATCATAATCATCATTAATTAAATGCAGGACATGCAAGCTAATGGAATAAGAAAGTACAGATTGGAAATAACTGTACTGTGAGCAACATAAGGAAACAGTATTGAGGACCTCCTGCATCAACTTCCTTAGTCACAACCACTTAATTATTATATTTTATATTTTTTGTAATCAGCACACTAACCCATATAATTGCAATGTGGAAAATGAGATTACAGAGATATGTCAAGACACATTAGTGTAATGCGTTTTAACTGCCTTGCTTTCCTGTGCCATTCTGTTTTTCTTATTTCCTTCTTATCATGCTTTTCTCTCTTTTCTTTTCTCATAGGTTCTGTCAGTTCTTTCATACTTTCAGTTTCACTCCTCTTTCCCCACCTTTCTCTCCAAAAAAATCATTCAAAGATGAAATGCATTTCTATAATCTTTTCATCCCTTTCTTTCTGATTTTTTGTTTCAGTGTCATGCACATGTAATAAGAGCTGAATCCCCCAAGTTCATTTCAGCACACACTGTTGGGTGTAAAGAGTTTGGAAACAAAGTAAGATAGAGGAAGTTGCTGAGAGAAACCCTGAAGAATTGAAGATGTTTAAAAAAAATGAAGAAAGTAGAACAAGGACAAGAGACCTTAGCACCTTGTTTTTTCTGTTTGAAGTCTATGCCCACAGACCACAGCATCATATTGATCTGGTGATGTTGTTATGCTAAGGATGGACTGGATGATGCCATACACTCTTGGACAAATTGAATATATTGAATAGTGCATAGGCGACTCCTTACTGGGCTCCGTTAAGATGATTTATAGACCCAAATGTCAACTCCACTCATAAGATCAGCTTAATATTTAACAGAAGAGTTAGGGGTCGGGCTCTGGCACAAAGACACAATTCTAGCCACAATAAGGGGGTGGAGCACTCACCAGGGTACAATCACTACATCCTTAGAAACTTTTCAACATTTTTTTAAATAATTTAATATGTAAGTCACATCAGTTCGGTTTATTTGAACATGGACATGCCCTTGCTTTGGGAACTCTTATAACTCTGTTTTACAACTTTGGTCCTGGAAGGCAGGAACCTTCAAGAGTAGAGTTAAATAGAAGAGATGACAGAAAAGCTATTAGCTCTCTTTAGTCACCTATCAATATCCATATGGGGGAAGACCCAACAATATTTATCATTGCTTTTGCATTTTTAACAAGGTCAGTTCCTTATACACAACAACATTTACATCTACAAATTCCTTACGAACACGTCTTTTCTTCTAGATTACTCTGCAAGGCAATAACCCATTGTACATAAATAGAAATCTAATTGTGTTAAATCCTTCTTTTTTTCTTTGGTCTATATTAGTACACACTGCTATTTTAATTTAAATACAGTAATAGCTCTAAGGCAAAACAAGTTTGTTTCTTGAAGACTTGACCATTAATTGACCCAGAGCGTTCAGACGGTGTAATAGTGTTCTTTCTTCAATTCCAGTCCCATGTTATGTTAAACATGTCAAAAAGTTGTGCACGTTTAACTACACATTCAGTTTGGCAGCTTTTTATTCAGGTTTTGTTAGCTAAATTCAAAAGTGAAATCAGTGTGCTAAATGTTAAGACTTTATTCTTTGACTCTAGTAGTAGAAGAATAAAAAACGAAATCCTAATAGACATCATAGGTAGCCATTTTTCCCAAATATACTGCATATTCCATCATGGCTCTGCTTTCTATCCTGTGTTCCTCCACCTCCAGAGAGGTTGTTTTCATGGAGATCTAAGTAATTAGATTGCCATTTAATCCCCCTGCCTCTGTGAATACAACTGCTATATTTGATTGTGTGTCCAATCAACACATTTACCATGTCAAGCGAGTCTCTTAAAGACAAACTCGGGTCAATTTAACACATTTCAAACATCTCAGTTGGAAATAATCTGCCCTTTATCAAGCAGAAACCCTGCCAGACGTCGACAAGGTTTGTCAAAAATGAACATCCTTTTGTATCGAGTTTCAGTTTTTCTGTGCTTCCTCCAACACTGTAGCATTTCAATTGATTGTGGCGGTCTGAGTAAACACATGTGGATTTTTGGTCTTGTAGTGCCTGTTTTAAACAACTATATTGTGTGTTTGATAAGCTTTTGTTAAGTCATGGAAGAAATCTAATGTTGTTTTGACTGTGACTCCTTTAAGTAATTTATAGGGGAAAAAAACCCAGGTATATACCTTTTTTGCAACTTTTAGATAAATGTATTTGCTCATGTTGAAAATGACAAACTTAATCATGGGTAATATTGGTGCTTGCTTCATCGGATTTCAAATCTTCATTTGTTATAAAGCCTCTACACCAACACACAAATAAGTAGAAAAGGTTGAATACCATGAACCATTACATCAAACAAGTTAGATCTCTTCCTACATCTCTTTTGTTCAATATATTAGGGTTGTCAGTCCTATCCATCACGGACTGTCTTTAAAGGAGGAGCAGCTGTGTGCTTGCACAGCAGGTGGTATTTGAGACACAATTCACCGTGGTTGTTCACATCGACAGTAGATAAAAATGACCTTAGTCATGTCCAGAGAATAATCTCGCACAGCTTTTCAGCTAAACTCCCCACGTAAGAGACTCATTCTGTGTTCGTTTCTGCTTTAGAACCCCAACATTATTTCTGCGACATTTCCTGACACTACGCAAACGGTGTGTGCATTAATTGCGCATGGAGAAAAAAAAAGAAAAAAGTATATATATCAAGAGAGAGAGAGATTCAAACATGGTATAGACACACATACTTTAATGAAACCATGAAAGAGCTCAGCAGTAGGTTTCTAATCATCGACTAAATTCAAATTTTAATCTTGTACCCAAACCATCCTCTAAATGAATTCTCTATGTAACTCACATCATGTGCCATAATTCAGCACAACTTGCCTCGTCTCACTGTCATTGAGCTGCTGGTGAGGTACCTTGCAGCTATGGTTGTGCACGGAGATCTGCAATGAGTTTAAAAACACTCACCCACACGATGCGCCTCCTTCACCTCACACATCAAAGGGGACAGACCTGTGGTGCACTCCTTGATTTTTCAGGAGCCGATTGAAGTTTAGCCAGAGGCTTATCAGTTATTGAGAATGGTGGATAAAAAAAACTACTTAAATGGATATTCAGAGGAGACATTTAGACCGAGCTGAACAGCAGTGACCATTAAAAACCGTTTTATTGATAGCCTCTTACCCTTGCATTATTTAAAGCTCCTTTCTTTAACATCCTTTTTCTGACTCTGGCTCCATTTGACTATTGGCCACAGACTTTAAGTACTAAACCAAAGCAGACTGAGTATTCATAAGCACATAAAGGTTGTGTCTTGTAGTTCTATAAGTACAGAGTGAGCCCTCATGAGAGTTGTCAGTATCTTTTTGTTTCAGAAAGGCTGAAGCTCAGCAGACATGGGTTATTGCCTCAGACTATGCACTTTGATTTAACCAGACACGTTTGCATGTGATCTGTAACAACACTTCTAATACGGTTCACATTATTTAACATACATGGTCTTCAGGTGATAGATCATCTTTGCAGAAGTTCACATAATGGTTCTCATTGAAGGATCTTGACAACAATTAAAGGGATTAATATAAAAGGATAAAGGCTGATGGCTTTTTTCCCAGAACAATCACCAGGTAACTCTTAAATATATTATATCAACCATTGTAAGGTTTATGCCTAAGAAACATCCAAATATAGATTTTGGTAAATAGAGCTGGCATTGCCGTTCTTACACTAGATAATGAAACGTAGATTTTGTACTTTCTACAAGTCTGTAAAATAATAAATTGTGATGCCAATGTATAAAAAGTGGTTGCGTTCTATTTACTGTTATCTGTAGCGCCAATAGCTGTACTCTCACATATTTTTCTTTTTCTGTTAACAGAATGAATGTGAATAAGTTGAAATGTGTCCACATAAAACTACACGGTAACCCACAATAACTGCAATGTAATCTAAACTTATATCAGCACAAACAACAATAATGTGTGAATTTAGGCTACATTTACATGTAAAACCAGAGTTTACAGAGAAAGTTTGTTCACATCCTATCTTACTGTTTAGTCAACTGACCACTACTGACTTGAGTTGGAAACACAAGCTTTTCATCAGCCAAAATTAGCTGAACTTAGTTCAGAAATTCACCATACTTTGTTGCTACTTGGTTTCTAGAGAAACATCTATTAATAAAGTCATTAAGTCAACCGTTTCTCTGTTAATTTTTAACTAAATAGTTGGATGGAAAGTAAGAAAATTCAAGAACGAATAATATAAAAACTTATATAAGAATAATTTAAAAGGATATTGCAAACAGTGGACTCTACCGATTTTTAGCTATTAAATCACAGAAAACTAATGACGGTAGCACTCTAGACAGGGCTGTTACCACAGCTCTTTCTAGAGCATGTAGCTGCAATATTAAACTGCATTCCAACCAAAGATAGATACTAATTACATATGTACACAAGGGCTTTCCTGAGAAACTAAAACAAAGTCTCCAGACTGCAGAATTAAACTTTTACACATCAGTCTAGGAAGCTTTGCTTGGATTTTGGTAATGTAGTCAGCTGTCTTGTCAGGCAAATAAGCATCTTTTATCATAAGTTATTCTTAGTTGCAGTGTTTATAGGCCACAAACCAACGGTTTGGCATCTTTGTGCTTTAGGATGCGACTTCTGTGAAATAAAAAAATAACATTTCTTTCAATGGCTGTTTTGTTCTCAGAGTTGTCCATCCCTGTCCTTACTGAATTTTTGTCAGCTACATAATTGTTCAGAAGTCTGTTTTCTCTTTTCACTTTGCTTTCAGTCAGTTATATCATGTTATTATCTAATAACTTTGCGTTTAATCTTCTGCATTTGAAACTTGGGGATCAGCTCTACCATGATGAGTAAGATATAAATGCTAACAAAACAACTACTTTTTAAAAAGAGGTGCTCTTTAAATAATCTTGATATAAAAGAGACATTCACAAGAACCACAGGTTAAAGTAAAAAGACTTCATATTAAATTCTGTTGTATAAGCTGGAATTTTCAGTTGGCTTGGCAACAGCACACAGTAATGATATTTTATGATGTTTTGATGGTAATAAATTTACTTTTCTGGGCCCTGTGCTCTCCCACTTTTCATTCTGCATCCTCTCCATATTGTCTACAAATCAACAAACTTAACACCTGCTCAGCACCTGTCAGTGAATAAAGTGGTGTGAAGGGATAATTGGAGACTCAGACAAAGATGTAAAGCTAGGGACAGGAAGCGTGGTGCACAAATGTCACATGGGCTAATTAACCGCATTCACATTAGTCTTGCATCCTGTGCCCCCTTCCCCTCTTCCCTGTCATTCCTATCCCACCTGTTCACTCACCCTCAAGGAGAAAGGACAGGGCACATTTGGATCATTTTGTCTTTGAGAAGAATGGCTACTAACCTGTAAATAATGCATGCGCTGTTCCGGCATGTGTCACAGTTGGCTGTGTCCTGTCCGGTTCGATAGGAGAGTCTGCAGGGAAGATAAAAGTCGTGAATGAGTAATTACAGGACTTGTTAAGCTGCTGCCACACACCTTCCTTTCTCATCTAATTTGTCATTCCTCGTTAGCAAGACCAAGGTAAATGAGGTTGATAGGGAGTCCCGCTGCCCTCCTGAGTAGCCTGTACCCTGCAGGCCTGGGCACAGTCAGCCTTGAGCAGAGAACTGTTTGGAGGTCAGATTAGGTAAAATAGTGCATTTGGGGAGTTTCTGGGCAGCTTCTGTCAGGATTGTGACATCACCTTACAATTATAACATGTTTTTGTGAAACAGGAAAAAACAGGTTGAGCAGCAATGGATGGCTGATTCTAATTTATCTATCTATTGATCTGTCTATTGATTTTCAGATGTAATATATGATGAAAGAAGATAAAGTTTATTATATTAAATTGTAGTTTATTATAGATAACATCTCTGGCGAAGTTCTACATGATTAATTCTCACAGAAAACCAGTTGTACAGCTGAATGTTGGAGCACTATCAATAAGTTTTTAACTCTGTGGATTTATTGTTTCTCCTTTTCTTTTTCGGTACGAGCGGTGCTATTTGCATTCTACTATTCTTTTTTTCTTTTACTCCTTTGAGAAATTTCCTTCCATTGATTAATCCATTTTGTACAGGACAGTGTAAAGGATGTGTTATAAGTTATTACCTGATTAAAATGAGAATCACTTAGGCCTTTTTAGCAGATAAAATCTGGCAATTTTGTTTTGGACAGCAGCCGGCTTGCTCAGTTTTATTGTGATATATTGATCTAAATTCACTTTCTTTTTATTTATATATTATCATTATTATTCAAGGAGCATCTTCAGAGAAATTGATGGCCTTAAGTGAAATTCATAAGGAAAAGGCTCAATGATTTTCTTGTTGAAACTTGCATTTTTTATTGATGGACAGTATTGTCTTCTTGTGTTTAATGTTATTAGAGTAGAAGTAGATTAGATGCATTTTGGTCTGCCTTTTTTCTTGTAACTACATAACTTATCACAAGGAAGTAGGCTTGTACACCACCCATAGATTACAATTTATCCAGCTGTTGGTTCTCAGGATATTTGACAATGTTGATACAAAATATTATCAACCTATGAAAGTTTTCTATTTAGATTTTAATTTGGCTGTAATATTAACTAATGAGCATGTGAGTTGATGTGCGTTTAATACTCTGATATTCTCTATGGAGGTAGTCAAAGAACTGAAATGCCTTCACTTATGATACTGGCGTAAGGTGAGGTAGGGTTGAGGAGAACACTTCTGTTATGACTTGATTCCACAACGCTGGCCAGTCATTTGAAAGCACACACTGATGTGGCACTGATTCGCTGTTATTTGGTCCAGATAAATTGATAGTAAATGACTAAGTGATCAACTAATTGACCTCATCTTGCTTCAAGCAGGTGCTTACATAACTGTTAGAAATTATGTCAGAAATTATGTTAGAAAATACGTATCTTTTTGTTTGGTTGTTTAGTTTTGGAAACTCAAATTTTACAGTCAGTTAGTTAGACATCCTCATATTAGCATTTTAGTAAGAGCCACCAGATGTTTCTAGTCATTGATCTTAATATGCTTTCATATTTAATTCCTGTCTTTCATCTTTTCAGCAGCAGACACATTTTTCGGCTCTGTCATCAGTGCTCTTGTCACACTGCCCATCGGGTGCCGCACCAATAAAAATTAAGCCCCTATCATAAATTACTCCTCTTTATCTACTGTGCTGCTTTTTGTGCTGTATGCTCTGACAGGTATTCAAGGTGCTGATGGCAGTAGTGTTATTTAATGTTGGAGCAAAGGCAAGTAATGTTGCCCAATAAGAGGATGACTGTAGTGACAAAGCAAGTTTGCTTAAATGTTGTGTCTTGGGTTAATTTTGTGCAAAGTGTAATTAATTAGCTTTGCTTTAGTAAAAGAGTTAAATTTCAGTACACTGTGAACACATTTACTTTCCTCCGAGTAAACCAGTCAGTAAAGACTGCATGGTCATTTGCATAGCCAACTGGGTGGCAGCCTTTCTATGATTCCCCTTTTGTTCTGTCTTTTTTTTTTTCAAAACCCTAATGTCATCTGAAGTTCTTTGTCCCTCAGTCTCTCATTCTGACTTGATAATTGAAAAAAAGGGAGAAGGGCTCATTTCAGCAGGCCTACCTAAGGAGACTGAAGCCAATAGTGCCATTAACAGTATATTTATATCCCTCCCCCCTTTGCTCTTCCACAAGAGCTCTCCCAAAGGTCACTGAGTGGGTGGTAATCCAGAGGTATAAAAACAATCTCATATACCCAGTGTTAATAGACAGGCCTGCAACAAGTCCATATGAGTATACTTAATTGGCTGTGGCCTCTCAGCACCTTCTGATGCATTATTGTCTCAGCATTATTCTCAAGCTTTGTACTGTTTGGTGCAACATGTGATGCGCTGTTGAACTGCATCGCACTCTTGCTATACTACATACTTTGATCATGGTGCACTATACTTAGTGGAAGAGCTAGTACTTTGCTGGCCCCAAAAGAGACAGGTCTTCTCCTTGAAAAGAAGGACATGTGAAGCACAAGTTGGTAAGGTCATTAATAGACCTTTACAACCACACACAACAGGTAGTTGTAATAAGATTTACAATATTGTCTAATAGTACTGTAAGTGTAGAAAAGATTTATACAATTCGCTATGCTGTTTTTAATTGTTATACCAAGATATTTTAAATTTTGATAAACATTTACTGACACAGTAGGTTGACTGCATCCTAACCCAAAATTAAACTGATTTACATTATAAGTTTTAGAACTTTTTTTCAACATCATGTAAGAGGAAAAGTTAGTCAAGATTCCTTGAATCAGTGCTGCAGCCTATGCAGTCTGTGGTTGAATTTCTCTTGTGATCTATACTCTCAATGGAAGATTCTGCTCCTTTTCATGAAAAATACCTAGGCTACAACTCCTTCACACACACATTACATATGCATATTTTCTGATCTGAAGCATTGTGTCCTTCTACACATCAGCCATGGGATTTCGATCTGTATCTGAACAGCATGGGATGAATACATGCATATAAATGAATGTACTGAGCATTGAACATTCTATCATTGAAGATTAATGTCAAATAACATAAGCTGTTGAATATGTGATGTAATTGCACTCACTCACCTACAGCCTATGGGTGACTGTCAATGTTGGGTCAGTGGCATTTATGTAAGATGAATAGGAAGCTAATGTAGTGCAAATATGTATAGAATAAGGGATAGCTTAACTTGTGTAGACAGAAAGAAATTTACTTGGTCTTAAATGGATTACAGAGGCTTATGCTGCTCACTGATTCCAGCTAAATACAGATGTTGGATAGAAACAAAGTTACTTTCTCTATGTATATGAACAGTAATTACTTACTCATTAGTAAATCGTTTACCAAACCCTCTCCTCACTTATCTTTTTCTTTACTTCACTGCCTCTCCACCTCCCTCTCCTTTCCCCATCTGCCACTCTAAACTCTACTGATAAGCCAGATGTGCTTTGCAACACACTGAAAATGGATCCCCAATGCTGCACAAGGTGTGTGCTTACTTTCTCACTCGCAGCACACTTTTATTAGTTTGGTGATAAGGAGATTAAGGTTGCCTTGCACAAGATTGGAGGAAGATAATTGCCTTTTGAGATGATGTAAGAGTTTAACCCCTCAACATCAGTCAAGTTGATAGTGGGAGTTGCTTTGAGAAAATCAGAAGCAGTTGCTGTTGTGTGCTCCTGGATTCTAGGCCTGATAGATGCGTGTTATTTGGACATTTCTTGGATATGTAGATTATGTGGAGTATCTTAACACAACCCTGGTCGCAGCTGATAAAGATCTGAGTGCTGTGCCCCAGCAGTTTGCTCAACAAGCTGGCCATTTTATTTGCCTCATCCCTGTAGATAGACAATCCTGATGCTATCTGTGTGACTTTTGTATATACTAAGCTTTCATTGGACATTAAATGGATTTTTCTCAGGCCGTAGTTATTTCAAAGACCTAAGACATGATAGATAAACCTAATGTACTGCTGGATTAGGCCAATTGTTGGTGCTTTAAATAATTTTTCTTGAATAATATTTGTTTAGATTTATTTTAGTCTTTTTAGTGATTTTGAAAGAAATCATTGACAGGATACATCCATGTAAAAACCACATCACCATTCTGCAACAGTGAACCTTGATACCATTTTTTTCTCGCTACCCTGCAGGTGATTTAGTCGAGGCTCGGCTTAACATCTTCCGCTTATGAAAGATTGTCAAAGAGTCAGATGTCTTACCCTTCTCTGTGGGCCTCTCCCTTTTCCAGTTCCTGGATGACCCCAAGCAGCACCTTAATGGTCTCTTGGCTGGAGCTGATGAGGTTTTCCATGGCCTGGAGCTGTGCTTTTACATCCCCGTCCTGATTCATAGGCACTATTTGTTTACAGGCTTCCTGTACTCGGTCAGATGGTGCCCCATCACTCTCACCGCCCATGCAGGGTGACAGAGGGTCCTCCATACCCCGTATAGGCCTGGCAGATAACTGTCCTGTATGGCACTGTGCCTGCGTTGTACAGCCTCCACTGGACTGTGGTAGAGTTTCACTTGACAGCCCGTTGAGCTGGAGGCCTTTCTTCCGCTTGCTCCTCACAGATGGACTGTCTAGGCACTCCACCTGTGTGAGGGAATTCCAGGCAATGGGACCCGTAACCTTTGAGGACCTGTCTGGCAGAGTTCGGGACGAGCCCTCCTCCAGAGTAAGCAGCTGCCTCTTGGCCGAGCGGTCGGTGTCAGCCTCCCTGTGTTGTAATCCAGTTCTGGCTTGGGATTTGATGCTGCAAAGCTGGTACTCCCCTTGTGTTTCGGCTCCGCTTCCTCCAGGCATGTCTGCAAGGCAGTCTGTGTCTGGTCTGCAAGTCAGCAGCAGAGCGTCAGAGCACAGGCCATCAGGTGCAGTGTGCTGCTCTACTGTGGCAATGCACTCATTAGTATGGAGCAGAGCCCTGGTCCTCAGAACTCCACTCCCCCCACAGGCTCTCTCTTCCTCCTCATCTAAACTCTGCTCAGTTGCTTTGGACGGCTTTACCTCCATGACAAAACCGTTATTTTGACCTTTATAAGTTTCCACATCCGCTACGTGTTTAAATGTGTGGCCTTTTTTCCGCTCGAAGGGAAAGGTCTGATACCGTTTCCTGAGGTCAGGTGATGTCTGAACGCCTGTACTCCTTGTGACGTTTGGAATGGACCTGCGAGCAGGGACGGTCATGTACTTGCGATACGCCACTTTGTATGACATGGGCTTTCCCCCTTTCCCCGCAGCCTGCAACTCTGCCTCCCTTTGCTCGTTTTGGGCCTCACAGATGTCCTTGAAGCGCACTTGAAGGGCCTTGTTTCTCTTCCTTACTTGTCGACTAGCTTCCAGGGAATACTTCACCTCCAGTGCCAGTGAGGTGGAGGGCAAGGCAACTGCCTCTGAGTCAGACTCTGAGTTGGTGAGCATGCATTTGCCCCCCTCCTTGCTCGCCATGTTTCCTGACAGGCAGAGAAAGAATCTGTGTTAATTATCAATAAAACACACATAATAATAACTATTAAAATTTAAGGTGCAGTTTATGTCATGTAAGCCAGTTTTCATGTGCATGTAAACTATCATAATCTCTCAAAGCAAAATCTTGTCTTTCTTTCCTTTTTTTTTTAATTTGTTTGCCACTTTTTCAGTGTTTATGTACTGAAACATTTCATTGTTGGTGTTAACATGCCCTAAGAATAATGCTAGTAGATTTCCATAATACATTTAATCCTCTCCATGAGACAAATAGCTCCAGTTTCTAGTTAAAGCCTCTTTCATTACCAGTGTCTCCTCTACCCCTCTAGGTTGATTAAAGTCTGACTCTCTGTTTGTATGGGAGTGTTTGAAGTCGTTATCAGTCATTGCATTTATATTTACAAAATTGCAATCATACAGTATAATTATTCCCTCACGCACTTAAACACCATTTTTACCCCACAGTTAGAACATATGTGTGAGTTTTTAAATGTAGGTACACCATTAAAACGAGGCGATTGACACCATTTTCATTACCTGAAGCAGGGTAGTTAGCCTGAGAGTGCTGATGCTATGCTTGTTTTTCTATTTTGACTGAAATGTGGTAGTCAGTCCTTTGCAGTAAGACTGAGAGCGAACTGCTTGCAGCTAAGCAAAGTTGTTTTAGTCTCAATGTGAGACTTTACAAAAGTCAAAACTCAAGGGTCGCACTCCTGCAGGTTTTGGATGTTTCTTGCTGCAGCACACCTGATCAACAACCCCTCTCCCCAAAAAATAGCTAAATGAAAAGTGGACTTTGAAAACAGAGTATATGTTTGCGGATGTAAACCTGTGGCATCACAGGTTGGCATATGTATGTATGTATGTATTAGATTCTATAACTTTCACTATGAACTATGACACACACACACACACACACACACATATATATAAAACTTGTATCACAATAAATTTCTTAATTTTGATTGATATGATATAATTCCGATATCGATATAAACAAAATTAAAAGCCTCAGAAAAACTGCCAAAAGTGCCACAACCGATGTTGTAAAACTAAAAGTTATTTTGCCGAGTTTATGAAACTCCTTTAGTAAAACATTTTAGAAATAAAAACTGTACAATAAATTAATGTTCACCTTTTATTTGTATCTAGCAAGGCTAAATTAGCCTTCAAAGAAAGAAATTTGAAATCATCAAAGCTCAAATAAAACTTTTACCATTCTCAATAATAATAGCTTTAACTTTAAACTACAACTTGGGCTTATTATGTTAGTCTTATAGATTTAAACAAAGGTGCTTCAACTAGGCTTAAATATAAAAGTGCTCAGAATTGCTAAAAAAAAACAAACAGAAAAAGATTGAGAAACAATTGGTGCTTCATCTTCTGACTCAGCATATTCTAGAGTGCCTGATCAGCAAAAAATAATAAAATAAAACTAAATTCTTCAGCCGATATTTTCTGTTTTTTAGTTTAATTTTATTAGGTGTAATTCTTTTTCTAATTAGGAGTCTGGAACATGTTAACACTTTAAACCTTTTAAAAACTTTTGTCCACACTCTTCATTAATAGACATTAATATCTAAAGGTAAGCCAGCAGCAGCTTTGTACGTTTCATTTTAAGCCTGGTGATGAAACAGACCTGAACTCCTGCTCTGATGCAGCTGAGAGCTGCGTCCGGACCAAGTCTCGTATGAGTGCTTTTTGACGGGGGGGGGGCGTCAGTCCCCAAAAGTCTCTAATAATACCAGAAAAAGTCGCTAGATCTGTTGCTAGTCGCTATAAAAATAAAATAAATTTTAAAAAAAGTCGCTAGAGGGAGTGACAATGAACAGGACAAAGTCGCTAAGTTGGCGACACTGAGCCGAACCACTTCCGTACCACCGAGTTAGTCTTTCCTCTCTTATCAACAACTTCGTCTGCTTTCTCTTCGCTTGTAGAAGCTTGTTCAGTCACGTTTGCGTTACAGACGTGAGCACTCGTGCAGCTACTAGCAACTAGCAGCGTTGGAGCCTAGCCTAGGCTAGCCTTCTACCTCGCGCTGAGCACAGGCAACTGCTGCTGGGCTTTTTTTCTTTTCTTTTTCTTTACTACTGCTGGGCTTGGTCAGGCTCCGTGTCTGTGGTGTACGTCATCACTCAATGTGTTGCAGCTCTTTCTGTTCGCCTTGAACGCCAGTCAGTGAAACGCTGTAATCTCTAAAAAAAAAAAACTTTATTTATGTATTTAATGATTAAGGTTTTTTTTTTTTTTATAGAGGTTTAATGTGTGCAATAAGGCAATTTTCAAAAGGTTTTTTAAAAATACATTGAACCAGTCCGGCCCTCAGCTTGTTCCAATTTTTTCGTTTTGGTCCACTGTGTATTTGAGTTAGACACCCCTGGTCTACATGACTGGGCAGAACTTAACAAGCTGTTGAGGAAAGACCTTTCATTTGAGTCAAGTGTGTTGCAGCAGGGAGACATCTAAAACCTGCAGGATTGTGACCCTCCAGGACCAGAGCTGGACATCCCTGCTTTACAGAGTGCATAATGTGTCTTGTTCAACCTCTTAAAGTGTGGTACTTAATTATGCAGCTCACTGAAAATTAGCATTTTTTGCAAGAATGGTAGCTTTTCTTCTTTTATTTTATACCCTTTTTAGATAAACAAAAAAATTGGGGAAAATGTCAACAAACATACAAACTTCTGTCTGAAATCGACATAACAACTCCCTAAGGAAATGCAAGCAGAGAAAATGAATTATCTTACCTCCAATACCACAGGTACGATACTGTCGTCGTGACTCTGCAGAGTGCCTCTGAGGCTCTGACAAAAATATAACTCCCTCTCTGCCTGCTGATTTACACGAAGCAACACTCCACATGCTCAGATAGATGCTAAAGCAGATAAGACAATTATCCTTGGCTTATCTGCCATGACTGCTCTCTGTCAACAGTCAGTGACTTTCCATTTTAAACATGTCTGTTTGCTTACCTGGGAGCTATAGATAGAACATGTTCTCACTGTCTTCACCATCATCATCTATCTGGGTCTGCATTATTATATCTGTGTGTAGCATCTCTGGCTCCTTTAGAGGACAGATAGCTGCCTGTCTTTGACTATGTTGTTTAACATCTTACGTAAAAGCCTTGTCTGCAGATATAAAGCATTATCATAAGTGAATATTGCAGTTTTATGTTATGAGATAGACATTTTTACAAGAAAAGGAGCTCGGGCATTCTTCCTTCTCCTTTATGCATAATTTGGAAAACTTTTTCTCATTCTTAGTGTAAGAAATCAACTCAGTTTTGCTGTGAAAGACATCTTTGCTTGCCTGTCCACTCGCAGGAGACATAAACATCATGTCACACTTTTCTCCAAAGCCCTAAAAAACTGAACGAGATAATTTGCCATCTGAAAACCACTACTTGCTGTCTTGACACCCTGCCAGCAGGGTTTTTCAAGGCTGTTTCAGGATGCATGGCCTCAGATATTTTACAGATTTTAAACATGTCTCTGCTTTCAGGTGTCTTCCCTCAGACCCTAAAAATAGCTGTCATGAGCAGCCACAGACCGATATCTAACCTCACTTTTCTAATTAAGATTACAGAAAAAGCTACACAACTTTCTGACACTAAACAACTGTTTTGATGTCTACCAGTCAGCTTTTTGTCCACATCACAGTACTGAGACTTCTCTAGTTAAGGTCTTTTTTAAATTAAATAATTAATACATTTTTTTATTTTAAATTTTTTATTATTATTTTTTTTTTATTATTATTATATTATTTATTTTATTCTACTTAAGTCTTTGATGACATCGGCTTGAGCACAGATAGTGGAAACAATTCAGTCGTACTACCGGATCTCAGCGCTGAATTTGACATGGTCAACCATAACATCTTACTAGACCAGCTGAAAAACTGGGTAGGAGTTTCTGGCACTGCAATTACCTGGTTTAAATCCTATTTAAAAGACGTGTTACTTTGTGTCTATAGGTAACTATAAACTTGAGCCAACCAAAAATAACCCGTGTTCCCCAAGGCTCCATCCTGGGGCCACTACTGTTCAACATCTACATGCTGCCACTTGCTCAGATTATGACAAAACAACTGAATATATTACGATAACTATGCTGATGACACACAAATCTACATAACCATCTCACCAGGAGACGATTGTCCAAAACAAAACATCAAATGCATTAATCAAATTAAAAATATAATGTGCCTGAACTTTCTTCAGTTAAATGAGGACTAAACTAAAATAAGAGTTTTTGGAGCCAAGGAAGAAAGATTTAACGTCAGCACTCCGCTTCAAACAGCTAGGTTCAAAACTAACAACCAAGCCAGAAATCTGGGAGTTGTTGTGGACTCAGACCTGAATTTTTTTCAGTTTTATTAAAACAGTTGTAAAATCAGTCTATTATCACTTAAATAACATCTCAAGGATTAAAGGACTAATGTCTCAGCAAGATTTAGAAAACCATGCATTTATCTTTAGTAGACTTAACTGCAAATTGCAGGTCCGCTAAAACTTAGCAGTTTTGAATCAAGGTTAAAAACATTTCTATTTGATGCCTTTTATCTAAACAACTGCTCATTTTTTACACTGTAATCTTTTTTTGTTTGCATTTTAATCTATTTTTTCTGTTTTTATTTAATTTCTTTAATTTCTTCTTAAAGTTTGTTTTTAATGGACATTTTATTGCTTCTTGCACCCCGTTGTAATGCTTTTGTTTTATGTAAACCACTTTGAATTGTCTTGTACATGAACAGTGCTATACTAATAGATTTGCCTTACCTTGGACTACTGTAATGCAGTCCTTACAGGTCACCCTAAAAAGTCCATCAGACAGCTGCAGTTAGTCCAGAACGCTACTGCTCCAGTTGTCACTAAGAAAGTGGATCACATAACTCCACTCAGATCTTTACACTGGCTTCCTGTCTGTCAAAGAATTGACTTCAAAATCCTGCTGTTCGTTTTCAAAGCACTGAATGGTTTAGGACCAAAATACATTAAGGATCTTCTGGATCAACTAGATCCCTCAGGTCATCAGGGTCAAGTCTACCTTCTGTTCCTACAATCAGAACTAAACATAGAGAGGCAGCGTTCAGCTTTTATTCTCCTCACATGTGGAACAAACTCCCAGAAAACTGCAGATCTGCAGAAACTCAGCAGTTTTAAATCGGTGTTAAAAACTTTTCTATTCAGTGTAAATTCATTACACTGTAACTTTTACTTCTTGAATTTTACCTTTATTGTTTTAATGTTTCTCCTGCACCCTGCTGTAATACTTTTAATGTAATGTTGTAAATAATTATTAATGTATTGCTTTTGATCCACTGAAACAAGTCAAACATCGCCCAGTTATGTCATAAGTAAGTGAAAGCAGCACTGCGTGTCCAAATAGACAGATGCATAATTCTCAGCAGACAGGTGATACTGATGTGAGCAAATGACCAGAGAGTACGTTAAGGATGCAGCTTTTTTTGTAGAATATGGAAAGCACAAAACACATTAGAAAGCTGCAGTGATGCTGCACTGCTCACAGTAAAAACAATGTCCAGTGCAGTGCGACTTTTATTCATATTGTTTACCTATGCTGTTTGGATAAATGGATCATTTACATTGTAAAATCTCAATTTTGGGCTATGATTTTTTCTACAGGGTATTATTGGCCTGGCTGTCTAGTATATGAAGCCTTTTCAGTTTAAAAAACAAGTTTTCTTTTCTCTGGCTGTTTGATCATGTCACATTTTTTCTCAGACTTGTATCTGTTCATCAGCATGGCTGTGCTCTCCTAATCCGTCACTGCCAGTGTCCTGTGCATGTTTGTACAGATGGTGACATTTTGAATGAGAGATAAATTCAAGCAACACCACATTCCAAATTTAGCCAGAGAAAACTTCTATTTTATAAGCTGACTTTAAATTAAACTTTAAAATCACGATTCTTTTAGCTTTAAACTGGATTACATTCTGATTTTTCTTTTTCTACACAAGAGCTCCACACTGCATATACTGTTACATGGGTTTGTATAATATTTGCACTTTAATCCTTTTTGACATATCAGCACTGTAGGCTAAATGATGTGTCCTTGGCTCCACATATCTGATTTATTACCCATTGGGTTCAGAGCCGGGCGACCACTGCAGCACTCGTATCTCACCTCTGGCTTAATGCCACCCCATGGCCTCTTCCATAAACAGCATGATTCAGCACGCAAGCTTAGACGACTAACCCCTTTATTCGGTGGTCCTGTTTTAAATGTAAGGACATGTTAGTCAAGTGAACTGACCCACTCTTTTTTACCCAGACCCAAAGAAACCCATTATTTGCAGTCATATCTGACCTTGTATTAGTAGAACAGCTCTGATGAATTCATTGTGATGTAATGGGCCCCTGTTTGGGTTAATTCTGAGGATACAAAGGTCTCCTGACAGAGCCTATTGAGCTCTGCTGATTTTTACAGAATTTTACAGTTAATTTAACTATTATATGGAGCTTTGGGGTGCTACAAGTTCACTTCTCTTTACTATAAATGTCTCAGAGTCATTTAATACATTGCACCTTGAATTTAAAAGTAACTTCAGATTTTATTTTTTTTAATTCAATATGAATCATCAGTGTCATGAATGGTCCTTTCCTAATTTGCCTGTGGCCTTTATCTTAAAATGTGAAAATTTCACACTCTGACTCATCCTGGGGGTTTAATGTTTACCGTAACTTCTAGCCTGACTAATTTTTGTCTTATCGTTTCTGCTTCACCAAAGGGGAAATTTATTAATCCAGCATGCATCATGGAAATTAATTTATTTAACACTGAAAACATGACTATACATGTCAATTAGTAACAGTAATGTAAACAGCATAACTTATTTAAGCGTTGAACAGTGTGGTTCCGGCGGGCTTTTCCATTATCCTCATTTCAATACTTAAGCAGCTAAACACTGGGTATGAAATGGGATTCCATTTTTTTAGTTTTCAGTTTTGAGCAACTCTTAAGGTGTTTACTCATTTGCTGTCAGACTGCATAATTGCACCTCTGAGCTATGACATCTTGGTTCCACTTGAACAGTAGTATTTTAAACAAATATGTGCTTCCATGTATAAGAGGCAATGCTTTAGGGTTTGCACATCTTTGTGTAAACTTTCTTTTACAAACCTGGAGCTGGAAATCTAATAGTTTTCCCCTTTTTCCTCAAAAAGGATTGAAATGGAAATATAAGCAGCATGTTTTTGAGTAAGAAACCAATGTGAGCTTGTGCTGCATGGTGAGAAGATTTGCAACAGTTTTACAGTATTACAGTGCATATGCTATTTGAAGAAATGACAACAGTCACTGAAATTCCAAACTGAAAACCATTGTTACCTTCTCTTGTTTAGTTTCCTCTTCATCTCTGTCAGCTTCTGCTCATAATTACATTGGGCTTAGTTATGTTTCGAGAACTCTTTGATCTACCTCTTAAGATCAAATTGATTAAGCAGTAAAAATAAAAAATCTTTTGGTCTGACCATTTGCAGCAGTGCTGTGGATTTGTTGTGCTGTTTTTCATTTTCTTTTTGTCTCTGCGGTGCACCATGTTAGCAAACTTGAGTGCACCCATGCTGCCATTGTTGTGACTGATTGCACAAGTCAGCATTGAGGAATAACATTGATACAGCACGCAAGATAAGCGGCAAATGCAGCAAATCTTTCGTAAGTTAATGCTACGGCATAACACTGGATATTTCAGGATTTTAGAGGAAAGTCTCTCAAGCAATTGCTGATCAGACCTTATGGACTGCTGCTCTGTTGCAAAGAACTATTGTAAAGATTTTTCTCAGAATCATCAGAGTGGTGCAGTAATTACTCGGGCTGCATTGCTGTTTTTTGACCAGCATATTTAGAATTCGAGAAATTGGTCAAAATAAATGCATGAAGGCACACAACAACATATACAGTTCAATTAGAAATCTCATAAATGATGGTTTAAAGGGTACAATAAACTGTTTTCTAATTATAAACTGTGAAGAAGGTAATATGCTTTACCGTGTGACATTTCAACAAATTTTTACAGTTGTGTTTGGACAACTTGCATCAAAACAATCACTCCTGCTATTTTTCTATCTTAACCCCCCACATTAACACCTGCGGTCCATGAGACAGCTCTTTCCAAAGCACTGCCCTGCATAATTTCTCCTATTTTCTTCTAAACTACACTGAACAGAGAAGAGGACACATACTCATACACAAACCTAAACTTAGAATGAATGTTTCCACAACTCATCATCTGTGTGGTCACAATAAAGTTGTTGCGAGATTCTTCCTATTGAAGCTTGTTTTCTTTAAAACAAACAGGAAAAACATGTTGTGCTGTAAAAAAAAACGTGATACACTCTGGTCTGGAGTTGGAGTTTGGTTTGTCCCCTCAGGGGACAAGATGGAGCAACAAGGAGGGAGACATGCAGCATGTTTGGATATAAAGGGCTTATTTTGAGGCAGTTAAATTCCCTGCTTTTTTTGACACAATTCTACATTAATAAAATCAGATTAAGGTATTGTATTGTCTTTCTGCCTTAAAGTTGCCAGAAATGTTACATACTGGATCCAGAGCAGTCAAAGTATACAGTAATTATTTGTTCATTTCTTTCATTACCAATGAAAAAAATGTGTGCATCTCACATATTTTTTAACATTCACATTTTATATAATATAGTATTTTAAATGTATGAAGTTGTTATTGCTTATTGTGAGAAACAGCACTTGTAATTCTGTAGCTTCATGACTTTTTAAAAGCTCAGAGGATCTGGATGAACCTCGCAGACCTTGGAACATGTGTTCTGCACATCATTAGTAATTTCTCTCCTCCTGTACTGTGCATGGTACCAGGATTTACTACCATGAAAAAAAGGAATGTACTTTAAGTAAGTCTGTATTTATGGGTTGCTTCTTATCCTTGGACTGTGGCCTGCAGATATTATAGCCTTATTATTTCTTACTTGCTTAATCCCTGCTGAATTGTACATGTTTTCTCTGTCCCTACTCACTATAGTTAGTAGGCTTTGTGCGATATGCCCATGTCCAGGTGGGTTCTTAGCAGTGTGTCTATACATCACTGAACATGCAGGCTACTGTAGATAGAGATCAGGGCTCACGAAAGGATGCATGCTGCAGAGGCTGCCTGTTCTAATTAGAATGCATCAGATCACTTTCCTTTTTGCTGCTCTTTGTCTTTCCACACAACATTATATCTCTCCTGTCTCTAAACTCCCTCTTTTTATTGTTTTTTTTTTTATTTTGTCCTTTTCATTGTCTTTCCTTTTTGTTGTATTCTCCGTGTATTTTGTCTGTCTCCTGTCTTTGCCTTCGTGACATGTTGAGGTTCCAAAGCTGATGGGTAACTAGAGAACTCTCCTGCTGCTTTCACGTAGTCATCCCTTATAAAGAAAATAAAGGCACACAGACAAAAACCACACACCGGGATGAAAAAGACTAGAATAAACAGGTGCAGGGAGAAAGATTGCAGAGTTGTCACTTTGCTTGCATGATGCAGAACTGAATGCAAGTAAAACAGATATAGAGATGAAAAGGGGTAGATGAAACCATAGAGAAAGGACCAATAATAAAAAGAGCCAGAGACAAAAAAAGAAAAAAAGGACACCAAAAGCCTCCCTGTCATTTGGTGAGATGCATTGTTTGGTCAACCTTTTGACATATATACATATATATAC
>JBAMHW010000024.1:9152553-9182818 GCA_037177495.1 Rhadinocentrus ornatus | reverse complement strand
TTTTAAATATACACATTTAAAAGGTGTCCTGAGGGATGGTTTAAATAGATTTAAAATTTTAAACACACTTAATGCATGCGTGGCATGACAAGCCCCATATGTGGAGAAACATGATGGGAAAGATCAGCCGGGTGGTTCTATGGATGGACTTGAGACCATGGATGTCGCCTCCGTGGAGAATAAGGGTGTTTTAACACTCACTCTTTTCCCGGTGAGAGGGTACACCCGCACTTTTCCAGCATTCTTTTTAAAATTTGTGACAGCCCAACTGTGTTTTGCACCAACCTGTCTGCTCTAGTGGATCTCTGGTCGTCTCTGTGCAGTGACGACTGTCGGTGGTCAGCTGATTTGTTTTTTTCTTGTTGTGTTTGTTTATCGTTGAGCTGAGAAGGAGCAAACTAGTGGTTCATGATTCACATAGTTACCCCAAAGTATTGTTTTTGGCAGGATTTTCTCTAACACAGTAGTTGGCTGGTGGTAGACAGGGTTTATACTTAAGCTATGCAGGGGTGGGTCTAGAAAAGTTCTGATGGGGGCCAGGAGGGAGCACTGACCAGGAAAAAAGTGAAAAAGAGTGAAGAAAAATGTATAAAACAAAACAGCCAATCATCAATGTTGGCTGTTTAACTTTGGTCATCACATCTGGTGGTTTTATGACAGAAATTATCACCATGGAGACGGTTAGTGAGATGATAATATATAAATTCTGAATTATGATCTAGAACATGGTAGAGATGATTTAGAACAACATAGAAGTACATTGCATGCTGCATTTACTGACCACTGGACATCTGAGGTTTACCCAAGAGAAGGTCAGGTAACAATAAATATTTATAGCATTGGCTCGTTATGTTGATACAATACAGTAAAAACGGGCAAACACATAACACGGGCTCTTTTAAAAGGTGTCCTGGGGGATGGTTTAAATAGATTTACAGTGAGGATTTTTTACAAATACCAAATGTTTTTCAATCCCAGCCACATCATCAGACAGTCACTGGTTCATCCGAAAGCAACTAGAGAGCCAACTCATCTGGGCAGGACTCAACTGTTTTCCTTAACCATATGATAAAAAAGAGACACTTTTGAGTACCACACCATTTAAATCTTGGACTGAGATGACAGGTGGTTTAAGTGGGGAGTGAAAGAGGCCATCTATGTCACAGTAAAGAAACCTTTACTTAAAGGTGGAGGAGGACTGTAACATCACTTTTCCCCTAACTATGTTAGCTTTCTTTCACATAGCCTCAAGTGAAACTATGGACGATAGTCACTTTAACAAGACCTCAGGTTAGTCAGGACTCACACAGAATGACAGTCACAGAATCTAAAACATCAGTGGTTCTAAAGGCTACTTAAATGAATCCTCCCACTGTTTCTATTAGAACTGAAGAAGCTCTTTTGAATGAGATTGAAATATTTTCGGGAAACTAAAAATATCAACCCTTTTTATATGTGATCCTTCTCTTCTTGTTGATTAAACATGATTGATGTTCCACCAAAGCGTCATGTTGATTGCATATTGATTCAGGGTATCTGCATTTAGACGGGAGGCTCTACACCAAGACCAGAGTAAAGGGGGCTGAATAGATGCAGCTCTACAGTAAAAGAAGATGCTGCTATTTTTGGGAAGGAAAATCTTATAAACTAATTACCACAAATATCATGAATTTATTTCCTGTCACTCTTCACCCCTGCTTCACGCTTTCCGTTGGATTCACTCAGCGGTGTTCATTTTATTTTCCCCTCCAATGACCCCAGTGTAGATTATTATTTAGTTTTATTTAATTTAATAAATAAAATGGAAATGGCTGTTGCCAAAACTCACTGGTGGACATCACAAGGTCTTACCAAATGTCTGTAAATGGGACCAGGTGGAGTACCAGAGATGACCTTTGGACAGGTGGGCCTGCATCATGCAGGTTACAAACACTGCAGGCAGGCCCTGAGGAGTTATTGTTATATGCATTGTGCACAGCTCTGGACACTCATATACCAGCAATTAAGTCATTGTTTAAAATGTTTTCAGAGCAGGTTGGTGTCCATGACACTGCAGCCGCAAATGTGCAGCTCTTAACATAAATAGAATTTGAATCAAAATGTAATATTTATCTCCCAGGCCTAGTTCCACTTCACATATAGCTTATCAGCTTTAATGGTGACTGACTCTACCCCCTGATCCCCACCCTCTGTTATCGTTTGGATACAAGATATTTTCCAGGTATTGTTAAAGCCACAAGGGCTTTTTGCAGAAATAAATGTATCTATAGAAGCCTATCTAACAACAATTTTATTTATCAAAGGCTAATTAATCTAGCAAAAGGCATTTTCCTCTTTTGTCATCTTTCATATTAAAAATCAAACATCACCCTGAACTCTGGATGAAAATGTGAATATATTTATTATAAACCATACAGGTGGTTCACATTTAGATGCAAAACATCATTGTTTGAAACCCTTAAAATAGATAGACCTACCATATTCTAACAAAAAGAGGCAGTGAGATGACATAAGCTCATCATAAAACCTCTGACACTGTCTGCCCTTCTGCCTCTGGGCCTGTTGGAGCCACAGCTGACTGGGTCTTTACTACAAAGCAGTTGGAAACACATGCTTTACAAAACACATACAGCACCAAACAAAGGCACCGGCACCCAGGTGAGATCAGGTGTTAAATACCTTTTACTGAATGCAGCCCACATCCAAAGTGAGCCATACACACTCTCACATATACCTATCCCCTCTACAACAACAGATGTGTAGAATGTATCTAAAATGCTGGGCAATGTTATGATGCTCCTTGGCAAAAAATAAAAAATCCAGACTCTTAAAGAATAATCCTATTAGCACATGAAAGGTAACATCTGGCTTGTTCCAAAAGCAGTCATTCTTTCACTGGAGAGCAATTTGTTTTCTGGATGAATGACTAGTCCCAGTGAGCAAGAGCATAGAAGGTGGAGAGACACTTCAAACCACTCATAAGGAAGCCCTTGCACTTTTTAAATAGGCCAGCTCTGAAATATGTCCCACCCAGCTTCTCCCTTTTATGTGTACAACATTTCTTTACCTTTCTGTAACTTTGTCCTGCAATTTCATTTTCTCATGCCTCTCTGCATTTGGAGGGGTTGTGTCATGTGCAAGCGTATCTGTGGCAGTTTTCCCTTGAAGCGTAGCCGGATATCGTTGGTTTCTAAAAATAAAGATTAGCTTTCAAGTGTCAGGCCATCACTCTCATTACTCCTGGACCACCGTGCCCAGCTCTCACCGATGCAGCATGAAGGTTGAAGTCAGACAGGCGACGACAGATGAAGGGGATCATGTCATTTCCTTTTCTTGATCGACTTCCTATTTTCATCCCTACATGGTAACTTTCTGAGTGTATTTTTTTGTCCTTTTCTCAGTGTCTGTGGAAAGTGAAATAGAGCATGGGGCGATTGTATCAGAGCATTGATGTGGGTTGTGGTTGAAAAGGAGACAGGGCGACACAGGTTTGGGGGGGATGAGTGGGACTGATGCGTTTCCTTTTTTTCAAACTGCCGGACATTTGAGGTGCGAGGGTCCCCCTTCACTGCTGATCCATACATGTACAAACATCCACCCACTGACTTACTAATAATCTATAAGGTGTTGGTGATTTCACCTAGTCCATTAATCTATATTAGCTTTCAGTTAAAGTCCTTCATTAGATGCAGCAAACTGATGCCGAGCTCTCATTACCTATTCCTCTGATGCAAGCTACCTGCCTTCAGAACACTGCAGCCTTCACATATGAGATGAAGGCTTCATGCAATCTTTCTGCAATTTTTCTTGCTGTTAGATATCCCTGTGTTTTATCTAATGCTCACTCATCTGCAAAACTGAGAGGAAATGCAGCATCATGCAAGCCCTTCTACACAAGCAAAGCTTTATCCATGCATGCTGATCCAGTCAGAATAAATCTGGATCAAAATTATCTTGAAAACAGAAAAAAAGAGACTTGCCAGATCTTATAAATGTCATGAAGCAGTGGCAGCATTTATTGCAGCTTTAAACATTGTTGAGTTTAAAGTTTCTTCAAAGTGACTGAATCATTGCACAACTGCTGCCTAAAACCCCTTTTAACCGCTTCACACAAGCAGAGGCAGCTAAGCATAACATCAATCGGAGATTTACCTCCTTTCATCTGCCACACATTTGATATTTCATCAGCTGACGTAAAAAGAAAAATTGTCTGTGAAAATATTACTTGTGGCTTATCCAACTGAGCAAGTAGATTTCTTGGATTTCCCTTCTCCAGAGGTTTTTTTTAATAGACTTTCCATCTTGCAGTTGCAGACTGAAAGATGAAATAGAAGAGAAGACAAGAGCAAAGAGGAGCAACTCACCTCAGACTGTAAAATGCTGACGTAAAGGATGCGATAGCCTAGATCCCCGGTTGTGCCCATGCATGCCCGTTTAGTTCCTAGATTAGAGGTGAGCTGGAAAAGGTTTTGCCATGGCAGAAGTTAAGAGGACATGCACGCAGGCGGAGTTGGGAGTAGTTGTTGTACATCAGCGTCCTCTGATCCAGTGGCGTTAGGTTCCGCTAAGCCCCAAATAGTCAACACTCCCCCTCTTTGTTTTTTTCTAATTTATTTTGTCTTTAACCCCCCTTGCCCAAACGCTCTCCTCTCGCTTGGCGTAGGCAGGGGCTTGCTTTCAATCACTCACACACATGCATGCACACACACACTCACACACGAGCAGGCACACACACGCACCGCGGCTGAACTCCGGACACCTCAGCAACGGAGCCCACGCAGGCAGAATATCCCCATCATGCCGCCGCAGTTCCGCTCTCTGGCTTTCTCTTCTCTGTTTGTGTGTGGAGGGTGGGTGAGACAGACAGACAGAGCAGGAGAGAAAGAGAGGGATTAAGTGAAAGTGGGAGGGGGCACGGGAGGGAGGGAGGGAGGGGAGAGCAAAGGGAGGAGGGACGGTTGCAGTGGAGAAAGTAGAGCTCTAGTTTGGGCTTTATCTAGCGGGTTCATGCACTGTCCCTTCATCTCCTCATCACTCATCATAGTTGTATCCACTGTAACAAGAACAGGAAAGAATAGATTTCTACTTTAAATGAATTCGTAAAAAAGTGCATTTTTTCCCACGGCAACACAGCTTATGGTCCAAAAGTTTCTCTAAGGAAAGGCTGCAGCAGATGTGTTTGAGACTTGGCATTCTGCATCCACACCTGTGTCTTTAATTCTGTTGTGTTGCCTGACATCTCCATGGAGTGACGCTTGTCATGTGTTCTCAACCTTGAGAGTTTCATTACGAGTTCATTCACCTTCTGTTGCTCGATTTACCCGAGTCCTCACAGCTCTTTTTTTTTTTGTGTGTGGGAAGACAAATCCATCTGTTTGTCCCCCACTCTCCGGAGATAGTTTGTCTGATCGCCTCTCAGCCGTTTATCCATCTGTCATGGCCTAGTCAGTAGTTAACACTGTTTTTGCAGGAGAAGACTTTTTTTTTTTTTTTCTTAAATGTTAATGTGTGTTTGCTTCCATAGACATAGACATAATTGGATTTGTGGGGCACCATTACAGTATTTAATGAACAAAATGAGAGTGGAGTCAAATAACACATTCTATGAGACCCCGATCATGTAAAAGTGAAGCTGCACAAGCATGGTCGGATGTTTTTAGAGCTTTAGCTCAACCTCGTTCTCTAACAGGGAAAACCCAAGTTTGGCTTTATAAGCCTCAGGTATCATGGTAATGAGCTGCAGCTCTCCAGACAGCAGCTGCTGCGAAGTGCGTGTATGTGTGAACAACTTCATAATGTCATATTTACCAGTGCAGACCAGAATAGATAAACGGTGCACAGCTTCAGTTTTCTAGCAACAGTGATTTAAGGCAAGTTTTATAACATCCTATAAATATAATAATATGCTTGTGGCTTTGTTACAATCATGATACACTGATTTATACATTTTTAATAACAGTTTACATACAAGTTATTTAATATTTCTTTCTCATTAGATTTTTCCTCTGGATTTTAAATGTTTATTAAAAAATTGAAGAATCAGACATCCAAATTGGGCCACTCCTTGTTACCAGTCTAAGTGAAATCTTGGTTTTATATAGCACACAGACAAGACCTGTGATGAGGTCTTTTCTGGTCATTATAGATGGAAATTCAGAATCATTAATGACCATCGAACCAATTACAGAAACTCTGTGAAATAGGTAACTGAACTCTAAAATGTGGTTAGGAAAACATTTTCATTAAATTTAGTACTGACCAAAAGAAAAAAACAAAAAGTCAAACCTTTTAATTTTTCCTGCCTTTTATGTCTCAGAATCATCCTTAAATTTTGGTTTTGTTTAATTTATATTTACCCTTTACGTAGTACTTAATTAAAGCTTTTTTGGCATCAGTGGCAACCTCATATCTTCTTAAGAATTATCCTATAAACATCAACTCAAAAAGAGTCCTGGTTTTGCTCACATTTGTGGAGAAGATTGTGTAGTAAGGAGAAAAACGTGTATTGGGTTCAGCAAGGTGAGTAAAACGTTAAAATGTGAACAATTAAAAGGAGTTAGTGTTGGTCCTGTTGTGTGGTTGAATGCTTGACTGATCTCTGCAAAATACACAATTTTAATGGAAGAATGTGCAAAAGATTTTTATAAATAATAAAGAAAGATATGATTGAATTACAGCCGATTCTTTGACTTGATTCATATCTGAATCTGTAAGAAATTCTCTTTGTCATCTTCTCACTGCATCACAACACCTCAGCAAACTCCTTTACAACCCACCATTTACTGAATGATTGAATGTTTTATTTGAACAAAAGACTAATTAAAAACAGGAAAATAAAAGGAAAATACAAAAGAAAGGAAAAGTTAAGAAGAAAGGAAGGGAAGAAGCTAGTGTTTATTCAATCCCACCCCCATACCCACTCACCATTAACAGTAATAACAATATGTGAATAAAATGACCACTGAAAATCGCTGCCCCTCATTTTTATACTTTTGGATGACCATGTTCTTATATGACGGTTTAAATAAGTGTATATTTGGACATTAAGACGCCTGCCTCACCTACAGATCTGACTCAGAAAAAAGCTGAATAATGTTTTTAAAGATCTGACTTAATGACATCTCTTTGGAAGTGCTCCAGATTTAAACTCGAGTTAATGCATATATGTTTTTTTTAAATGAGAAGAAGTCCTTAGGGAGGTGACCACTGTATGTCCAGATGGAATAGCTTTTGCCATTTTATTTTATGGGAATCTGCACAACAAAGTGCTTGTGTAAGCAAACTGTTTCTCAGTTGGATAAACCGGTGGCAGTGAACAAGTCATTGGAGTGACTCTCCTCTTCTATTGATTTCATTGCCACAAAGCTAAACCCTCAGGGGACTCCTATTTCATGTCCTTGTCCTTTGCATGTACAATGCAGACGATGCCCTTGCCAAACAAAGTACCATCCTCAGTTCTCTCCCAGTATTTTTTCTATACTTACGTAGTGATTTTAAATAGATTGTTATTATAATCTAAGTGGGCAAATTTCCAGATGTTTTTCCCCGCTAAACAAAAAGTGCAGTTCTTTCTGGAATGGCACAAAGTATTGTTTGTCAATTCACCAAAACTCTAGAAATGAAGTGCTAAATATTTCCTAGAGAAGAATTCCAGTCTTCCTCCAGCCTTCATTGCTTTCACTGTTCTTTCTCACCTCGTGCTATTTTCACACCAGTACCATACTTCTAACTACTGGCATATGATTTGTTAGTATTACCTGGTGGAATAATGATAAGTTATTTATTTTTTTGTTGTATTATATCCCTTTGTGGTCAAAAGTTTCCTAATGTTTTTAATTGTAAAATTGATGTGAGCAGGGAATTCTATTCTTATCCCAAAATTCCACCTTTGGAAAACATTGTAATGTTCTTAAACTACCAATACCTTTGTTGCATATATTTGCATCTTTAGCTGCAGGGGTTTATTACCAGTTTCTTGTCTGATGTGACTGCATACATGAAAGTTTATTGTCACTTCTGTATGGAGTTGAATTGTTTGATGGAGAAGGGAGCTGTCAGTTTATTGTGGCTTAGACACCACAGCAATCATAACAGAAAGGGAGAGTTGTGTGTGTGTGTGTGTGTGTGTGTGAGAGAGAGAGAGAGAGAGAGAGAGAGAGAGAGAGAGAGAGTCCCTGTGCGTGTGTGTTTGAGCTGACAGGCTGGTATGATGTGTCTGCTGTGCAGCAGCACTGCCCCAGCAAGTCTCTGGCTCAGAAGCAAAGCTGTAAATGTGCCGAGCAGATACGTCAGCGGGACTGTGTCCCCATCTGTTGCAGTCTTAAGGTCTTTTCATCAAAGTGTGTACAAGAGAGTGTGAAGAGGTTTCAACAAATCTCTGAAGTAAACTTTAACTTGCATGCACTTAGCATGCATGTGATGCATGCTGCACAAAGGGGAAAAAATGTGGATAGAAATATAATATCAAGGTAGCTGTAACACCTTTTGAGCTGACTGTGAATTGCAATTAAGCTCCACCTCCCAAAAATGTCAGAAATTGCTGAGTTTTTTATGTTGCCTCAGGCACTGTGACCACCAAGGGTTGATTTAAATTTTTGGCTGTCTCCAACTAGAATATTGTAAGCCGGTTTTGATCCTCAGTAAGAGCAAACTATTGACCTACACAATCCCCCTCATGCTCCAGTACATCAACCCAATCTGCCACACTGATCAGGCATTGGTCAGTAACATCTTTTTTCCCCCCTCCAATGAATGATGCATGTTTGGCAAAAGGACAAAGTGTCCTTTACCATAACTCAATGCGGTCTCCTGTATAAATGAATGTGTGTGTATGTTCTAGGAAGTGTAATGCTTTGATGTATTAAACTGTGACACTGCCTCCCTGAGCTTTTATGTATTGGGTGAATTCTGAAAAAAGACGAAACAGTTTCACAGCTGTCCTCATTTTATGTGGTTATTATTTATTCCTATGTACTCCAAAGTTTTTATGTGGACAATAAAATGGTTTACAGCAACTACTTAAAAAAAGAAAAATATGTGAATGGTTTCAGTTGGCATCTAAGGGGTTCCCCCACTCATTCCTAAAGGGTAACCAATCCTCCTTGCCACCTTTTTGGTCTCACTTTGCAGCCAGGTGGACTTGCTGAATCATGCAGCCATGGCCTGAGTGCAGTATATTGTATGTGTCAGGGTAATTTTACCAGCCAGTGTGATAAGTGCTCAACTACTGCTGCTGCTTTTCTAGCCCCTTTGTTCTTTGTTTGGGTGGTAAATAAAGAAAAAACAACGTAGACAGATGAATATTGCCTTTGGTCATAAAAAAGACAAAACACATTTTAAGCAGATGCTTAAACAATTGGCTCCAAAGTACAAAAACAGTTGTCTTAAAATGGATTGATTGTAGATATGTTTTCATATTGACTTGTTGTTTGATGAAGTTATTAACTTTTTACACATTTCAAGTCATCCATAAACGTAACTATGATGAAGAGACTAATAAGGAGACAGAAAAGTAGTTCTGGTCTGATAATAATAAATGGATAATAATAGAGTAGGTACAGTGACATGCAAAAGGTCAACATCTCTGTTGGTGCGAAAGTCTGAGAGCAAAAGATGACCTGATTTCCAAAAGGCATCGAGGTCAAGGATGGCACATTACGTGTTTAATGAACGATAACTTTCTTAACTAACTTTCTGTTCCAGTTTCAAAATAAGTAAAAAGTCTGAAGAAAAATTTGGCAGGTTCTTGGTAAACCCTTGAGCAAGTATCACTTCTTGTTGGAGGGATTTTCCTCCATTCTTCCTGCAAAATGTCTTTAGTCCTGTAAGATTCCTGGGCTTTCTTGTATTCGCTGATCTTTTGTTTTCTACATAATGATCAAACTACCACCTGTGGAAGTAGGCATTTTTGGATTTGTAGCTCTGTTTAGGGTCATTATGCTGTTGTACATGCCATCCTCTTTTCATTTTTAACCATTTTTCAGAATTCCCCCCCCTTCAACATCTGCAACAAAAGCTCAAAACATAATTGATTTACACATAACATACATACATAACAGCTTTGGAGGTGGTGTTTTTTTAAATTTCTTGATGATTTTGTCCGGAAACATAAATTTGCTTATTGAAGCCTACAGGTACTATTTTAGCTGTCATCAGTCAGCAGTACTTGCTTTTCACAAAATGCAGCAGATTGGATTAGAGGTTCATTTGAACAATGAGAAAATTTGTTGCGAGGATGTTTTCTGAACAGCACGTGTGTGGCTGCATTGTAGTCTGATTAATCTCTCTGAAGGTCTTTTGCAGTGAAGTGTGTGCTTTTATTTGCCATCTATCCTGATGATGGAAATAATTAATGATATGAGCTTGAAGTATACATAAAAATGTTGGTATGGCGTTGATAACTAGGTAGGCTTTTAGGCCGTTGTTGTTGTTTTTTTTTATTAAGGTTAGTGACCTTATGGCTTGGTGGAGGTCTGCACTCTCTGCAGAGTAGTTTTTGTGTGAAAAAACCAATTTTTTAGCTAATCTGCTGATATCTTTAAATATTTCTCTAAGTGAGAAAAAATGAATCCTGAGTCTTATTGTACAGGTTGCCTTTCTCTGTCTTGTGACTAGGCAGTGCAGATCATTTTTATTTGCGTACAAAAAGTGTCTTCATCCTCCATTTAAATGGCATAGCACCCATTTGAGGTGTTCTATGTGTTCATGCAATTTCCACTGTAATGAGCCAGCAAATTCATATTGCATTAGGATTGGAATTAGAGAGAATAAGGATCCCTGTTGGTCAATAGACCCCTTTTCCCCATTTTTCTTGCTGCTACAGTGTCCGTATTTTCTCCTAGAGAGATATGTTGAGGCTCAGGACATGGCTCTCTATAGACCGGCATGCTGTTTCCCCACTGGCTTAATTAGAGGCTTAAAACAATGTTCTGCTAATGTAGAAATCCTTCACAGGAAGAGCAAACATCAATTTCTTCTTCTCTGCTGTCAGGTGCTGAAGTGAGATGAATTATCAGAGAGATGCAGGCTTGAGAGCGGTGTGTGATGTATCTGGCCTTGCCCACTAATCACATATTTTTCATTTTCACAAAACCTCTGTTTCATTTGCCCTCAAGCATAAGATGGATATGGATCAAGCCTTCCATTGTTGTTGTTGTTATTATTATTATTATTATTATTATTATTATTATTATTATTATTATTATTATTATTATTATTATTATTATTATTATTACCTTCACAGTTAACAATGATAATTATCACATTTCTAGATTTAAACATTGTAAAAACATGTTTTAATATAAAGTGAACAATACACCCTTGATTTTCTTAAATTCTGTGTGTAGAGAGAGAGGTCTATTTATAAGGTGTCTAATTTTTTATGTAATAACTACCTCAGTTTAATACTTGATTTCATTAAGGATTCCACTGGGGGGCATATGTAGAGACAGTTGGGTGTAAAAAAAAACTATAAACATAGCAACGATAGAGGAGGTCAGCATTCAGGTAATTTTGCCATCACAGCAGAGTTAAACGACATCGGTGGCATTGTTGGTTTGTAAGGCTTCTTAACCAAGCACACCGTGCCTTTTTAAAAAAAAACTTTCCATCAATTTTTACAGTTGTTGATCCTATTACCTCACATCCTGTCAAATGAGTCCCTGTGCTGCCCCTGTTAATTACTCGCATATTGAAGTCAGGAACATGTAGCATTAATATCTATGGTATGCACAAACAATGCTTCAAACAAACGTAAAATACACAATGCAGCCATGTTAGCTGCTCAGTCTTAGTGGGAAAAGGTGACAATCCCTGCTGCATTAATATTACAGTTCAACACATTTCTGATGCACCACGCCAACAAAACCCTTTCTAAGTTTACTTTAGTGCTCTTCCCTTTTCTTCCAAATATATTTTTTGTTTGTTTGTTTTTATTGTGAAAAACTAGTTCAAAACTTGGTCTTTAAAACGGCAATCAACTAAACAATATGTTAAATGGTTGTTGTGGCCATCCGTGATTTTACAGGGTCTTCTATTTTCATGTCTAAATTTGGAGGCACATTTTTCAGCTACTATTCTATCACATACACTCACCAATTTTAATTCGAATCAAACTCTTTCCACATTTAAGCTTTTTGGTATTCAGTAATAATCTTACAGACACTTGAGTAAACTTGTATATTAAATGCAATAAAAAGATATTTTAGGATACTTAACTGTTCCGTTTTTGTTGCTTTTTTCTCTGATTTATTTATTTTTTTCACCAACCTTCCATCCTTTTATTCTTATAAAAATGAAAAAGTTGACATGGTAACTATATTGGCCTCATCCCACAGAAAAAAGTGGGAAGAAGAGCCATAAGAAGACTGACTGGCTTTACAGTTGTGGTTTTGATCCAAACACAGGCTGTCACTCTGATAGACCCGCACAGACAGTTGGGTGACAGCAAAGGCTACCACAATGTCAACTAGGGCCCGACCGATATGGATTTTTTGAGGCCGATACCGATTCCGATATTTGGCAGAAAAAAATTCCAATTACCGATTAATCGGCTGGTTTTTTTTGTTTTTTTTTTGTTTTGTTTTTTTAAAGAATAAATTAATTTAATTTTTGGTTCATTATTGATTTGAATCTACAAAAACATGCAACAAAGTATTAAATAATTGGTAAATTAAAATATATAAACTTAAAACAAGTCAATCTATAAATGAATTGTATAAATGAATGATGAATTAATTAAGTATATCTTGTTTTGTACTTTTTGGTGATGCAAATTAGAAGTAGGTTAAAGTACAGTAGAAATATATATATATACGGTGTATGCCTTATATAACCAACATGAGTGAAGTTAGAAAAACATTATTTTTGCCGCCTTCTAATTCTATTGATTAATGTTAAATTATATTTTCTTTACGCTAATATTTTCTTTGCCATGAAATATATCATGGCATATATCATATATGAATCAAAATAGAAACCAGATAAGCTTTACTCAAATGTCAAAAAGATATCATCTATGATAGAGTTGTATTTTATAAATAATGGTCACAAATGGTTTGGCATCAATTGTAACACATAGTTACACACTATAGCTGACGGAGTGATGAACGCACATTCTGTACTCTCAGATATTTTGTACGTTTACGTTATTTCTGCAGTTCCTGGCTACTTAGCTAATGCTATGCTAGGTCGGGATAAAAACAGCGATGTTATTGCTAACATAGACGGGTGTTATGACTGGCCATTTTTTAGGAATAACTTGACCACACGATATGTGTGAACTATCGACATCAGCCGGTTCTTGGCTACAAGTCGACGTTGCAATGCTCTTAACATTTTACATGCACATCCTGTTCCGGTGCTTCACACTTCAAAATAAGACTTCCGCTTACAGCAGTTAGCAAAAACATTACAATGGGGAGCTAATTTAGCACAACTTTAGCAATGCAGCGTAAATAAAATGCTGACCGACACAACGAAGCACGCGTCACTCATCATTACACATGGCAAACAGAGTTAAACTGGTGACATGCTGAGTCATTAATTTAACAACATTATTACAAACTTACCTCTCGGCAAGCTCCACTCAGACCACTGCTTAATGTAACGGGCTAGCTACTAGCTAACCCTGTTAAAAAGACAGTGGATGACTGTGGGATTGAATGGAGTCAGAGCTCTATCTAGTGGACAAACGCCGCAAGGACATCATTCTGCATGACTCCGACACTTAACAGCATTTACTGTTTTATGAGAAAGTAAGACTAAATCGCTGTATAATCGGCAAAACAACGACCGATATTGGCCATTTTGAAAAAAAGGCTAATATCGGTCAGTTTAATCAGGCCCTATTGTTAACCTGGCAACCATCAACCGAACCACAGAGAAACATACCGTACCTGAACTTTTTCCATTTGCTGACATCCTCCATATCTCTGTTTTTCACATTACACCTTAACACCTGCTGTGGCATGTGTTTCTGTTTCGCCTTCACATCTTAATTGCTGCACAGTGATACACATGGCTCCCATTTCGGGGAAAGATTATCTTTCTGCATTTTATGCACTAAGCTACAGCAGGCTGGCTATGTTCGCAAGATCACCTCTTTTGTATATTTTGCCATCAGGAGCTGCTTGCTGATCCTAGTAACTCACAGCTATTGCATTTGGAAGCTAAAGATTCATTCATGAGCAAGACATTACAGGAGAAAAAAAAAATTTCTGCAGAAAGACTTCTGTTGGTGTCTTGATTGAAAGTTGGGAGTAAAGCTACTGTATGCGGCCTTGAAGCCTTTTGGCTAGTCCCACGCTAAGGCTTACAGCATGTAAAGTTTGCTCAAGGCTTTTTATCTTGAGGATTCACTCGCAGCTGAATAGATGTAGAAATGTGGGATACCCTCCAGCCGATCTAGCCTCTCTGCTCTGTGTGGTTAAGGGAGATGCTGCAGCAGGCGCCAATCACTTCTAAAGACTGCTGCTTGCTTTGAAGCCCTTACTCCTTTTATTAAAAAAGTGACAGCCAAGTCTTTGAGTAATGTTGCTCTTGCAGAAAAATCCAACTAACCTTACTAACTCTGTGCAAGAGGTTATCTATTACCTTGTGATTAAGTAGTTTTAACCTTTCGTGTTCAGAAAGGAGAATAAGAAGTTAGATAAATCTAAGAGAAACACTTCTTTTTTCCCATTACTGACTTTACATGTCTTTTTGGTGTTTCATTATCAGGTTTTTGACTAAATTTGTTCTCAGTTTTTAATACTGAAGAACTGAGACTAACTAAAGCTTACATGCCCTCACAGATGAAAGAGCCCTGCCCTCTCTTCCCCAGAAAAACATTTCCATATTAATATAATATGAGTCACACTGGTTTCTGTGAAGCCTTACAGAGAGAGGAGTGAAGCAGTCATCAGCATTATGTAGCATAAGAAAAAGTGCAGGGAACATGAATAATGGATCATAGCATTAATGATTCTTTTGGTTGCTTTATTATTATTATCCTTGTTAGTGTATTAGTGTTCCTATTTATTTCAGTAAGAACTAACAACACTAGAATCCTTTAAGTGACGAACAACGTACGTATGAACATGGTTCAAGTCCTCGGACTGGCTGCGGAGATGACCCACTGTGGGCCCCTGAGCAAGACCCCCAAACTGCTCCCCGGGTGTCAAAACAAGGCAGCCCAGTACTCTAGTGAATCTAGACATAGGTTAAATTCAGGGGCTAATTTCCCAACTGTGATTAGTAAAGTCAAATATTATTATTATGATCATTATTATAATTATTATTGCTTTTATTATTATTATTATTATTATTATTGGATTATCTAAGAGTGTGTGGGTGTTCAGGATTTTTCATTAGACAGGTCTAATTACAGCTTAGAGAGAATTGTCCATGTAGCAACTGAGCTGAATTTTTAGCACGAGGCCTGCATTGGCAATCATTGCAGCAGTCCCTGACCAGATTAGGCTTTAGATTTATTCTTGTTTTTTTTTTTGTTTGTTTGTTTTGGTTTTTTTACACATTATATTCTCAAGAAAATCTTGAAACTTCCTTGTTCAAGCTGTGCTGAAGGACTGATATGTCAGGAGGATTTTAGAAAAACTTGTCCATGCATTTATCTTTAGTACACTAGACTAGTGGTTTACAAACTATTTTCCTTGAGGACCCACTTCATGCAGATATTGAAAAGCCATGAACCCCTGCCCCACACCGCTTTGAAACCATGCTTGGTTTTATGCTTTCAAAAGTGAGATTCTCACCATAAATAATGCATTCTGGCTGAACCCTGTCTTCCCATAAAGCCAACATTAAATTAACAATATATAACCTTACTTTCATTTTTCTTAGAATAGGGACAATGTGTGGACATTAATCACAATAGCTCCGAATGTTCAAAGCCTCGGGGACCCCCTTGCTTTTTGGTGGGCCCCAGGTTGGGAACCACTGCACTAGACCGCTGTAATTCTGTCCTAATAGCTTTTCCTAAAAAGTCCATCAGGCAGCAGTTAATCAAGAACACTGCTGCTCAAGTCCTCACTAAGACCAAGAAAGTGGATCACATAACTCCACTCAGATCTTTACACTGGCTTCCTGCTGTTAGGTTACAAAACACTGAATGGTTTAGGGCCAAAATACATTTAGGATCTTCTGAATTGTTATGAACCAATTAGATCCCCCTGGGCCAAGTCTACTTCCTGTTCCCAGAGTCAGAACGAAACATGGAGAGGTAGCGCTCAGCTTCTATGTGCTTCACACATGGAACAAACTCCCAGAAAACTGCAGGTTTGCTGAAACACTCAGCTGCTTTAAATAAAGGTTAAAAATATTTCTATTTGCTGCTGCCTTTTATTATTATTTGCTCACTTCAGATTCTTGCACCACATTTCTATTAGATTAAAGTCAAGCATTCTTCCATTAATAAAGGCAAGTTATCACAATGTTGCATAGATGGGATGTCTTACTTCTGAAATGCAGTGTTTTATGTTTCCAAATGTAATACTTCCCAATTAAAACTGAAAGTTCTCTTGTAAGCCCTCTTCACACCCACAGTTATTTTGCAAAGTAAACTTTTGTGTGTTTTAATCTCTTGCCAACATGCAAAGAGCACATTTTAGTCAGCATTTGGGGAATTGATGACTTGATGAATGAATTGATTGCTTTCTGTAAATTAGCTGAAACCCAAAACAGCAATGGTTTGCAATGTTTCTCTAAAAGTTATTTCCACCTACTAGCTTGGCAGGATTACTCTCTAGGAATTTTTGCATTCTTTTCTGTTTTGTTTTGTTTTTACTTTTTTTGTCTTTTATTTGTTTATGTTTTGTTCATAAATCTTAAAACTAAAGAGAGGCAGCAATGCTTTTTCTGGAAAGCAATGACTTTCTTCTTGCTGTACCATGAATGGTGGGCTTCTGATCTTAATGTTAGAAAAGGTGAAAAAGATCTTTAGTTTGCTTTAAAAGTTAATCTAGGTTACTTTGTGATTTCTCAGACCATCACCTTGGGGTGATCATTGTTCATTGACTATTTCTGGGGAACAGAACAATGGCCTTAAATTTTCTTCACTTGTGAGAATTGTGGGAGTCCAAACTCGTTAGAGATGGTTTAGTAACTTATTGTTTATTATTATGTCTTTTCTGATGAATTTAGTAATGTTTTAGTTTTTGTTTATCCTGAAATATCTTATATTGTACCAAACAAAGACAGAAACTTTAAAGTATTCCTAGATTTGTTTATCCATTTATTAGAAAGGAACAAGTGTGTTTTTTCTTAAAATATTGATTCCAATTTTGTAACTCTTAATTCTGATGTATTAATTCATCAAGTCCTACATCTTTAGTTTAATATTAAATTGGCATCTTTGTCATATGTTTTTGTGTTTTTTTTTCTTCATGTATTAGTCTCTTGATAGCTGATTATGTTGATTTTCTGCTTAAATATAAATAATTCTCAGACAGAAATCTAATGTGTAAATATTCATGACTGAATTTCTTGCACATTTTTTAGCCTGAAACAATAGCTACTCCATTCTGTGGCACTAATGTCTGGAAGGATTTCTCCACTATATCTCTGTCACTTGAAGTTTCTTGTTTAGTTCCTTTCTCCAGAAACCATCCGCCTTTGTCAGTCACATCAGAGGATTAACACAACAGACCAACAAAAACTTTTTTTTTTTACCCATTCAGCCACACATCCTGCTTTTATCTGTCTTTGGCTGTACGTTTACACCATGCTAACCAGATCCAAGATAGGGCACTGTGAAGCAAAGACGCCGCTTTTGGGACCTCACAGACATTATAATCAGCCGAGACAAAGAGCAGAGGCGTGGAGGGCAGCAGGTTAATGAGATCACCCACCGAGCGAGGGTGTCTACCTTGTCAAATCTGGAAGGCCAAGCAAGCTTCAGTACTCAGATCCAATCAGCTCAGCTTGTCTGTCGCCATCACATTGAGAGGCATAGAGTCATTCTGTTCTCAGTCTTTGATTTGTTCCTGATTGTTTATCCAATGCACTTCTTTCTCTTCTCCAGGGCAGCTTTGTGGCTTGCATGACTGCTACACTAAGGCAGATGGACGACTATCATTATGCTCATCTGATCGGCACCTTTGGCAAGATAAGGAGTGATGTGGTGGTAAGTACATTTTATTACTGTGTGCTATTCTGAATGATGTATTTTTGTCTACATACCCAAATAAAACCTTAAAATTCTAACCTGTAGTACAGTGCCATCTTGTTCTGTATTTCCTAAAAAATCTAAAGAAAGATAAAATGTTTGTCCTTTCTCATAAAGTATGAAATAGAATTTCTTTAAGTCTTTGCTTTTGGGCTTCTGTATGAGCAACATGCTCTTGATGATAGGAACCTTGAGGGAAATGCATCACTTGTTGTAGCTAACACTTATTGGAGGAGGGATAAACCTCATAGAGGTTTTGGATTTCAGCTCAAAATAATCCTGCCCTCAAAGCGGTCTTTCTCTAGTATCTGCTGCAAGATTAGCATTCTATTACTTCACACCAACAAATAGCAAAATCCTTCTATTTGCTTTCGTCCCAGTTAGGGATTTAGGAGCTTTGAAGGAATTACAAGCATATTATTTGTATTTCAGGTTTAGCTTTATAAAATGCAGGATAACCTTAACTTTCAGTGAGATTACTACTCTTTTGATTTCATTGGGGCCATTTATGTGGGGATCCTGTTTAGTTCTTAAAGATTTTTAAGTGACTGTTTAAAAATTTCTTTAACACAATACAGCTCTGTGTTGATCATGATGGTGCACAGGGCATGTTTGAGGTTGCTCGTCCAGTTTTAAGGCAGGTTAAGCAATTACTTGCTTAAGTAATTGGCTGCAATCGGGTGTGAATATGTGTTTTCATGCACGCTGATTGGAACGACAGTCGGCATAATCCACTCCTCTTGATCGAAATCAAATTTTAATCTGAATGAGCATGATTGGATTAGAATATTCTAATTGTTGTGTTAACATGACGTATTTTTTTTTATACCCAATCTCACTTTTAATCCAAATACTTTTTTGCGTATTAACATGGCTAATGATAGCAAGCACAGCAAAAAATCTCCTATAGAGTGGGTAAAAAGGAAAAGAATTAAGAAATTTTAATGATCCAGTCAATATCCAGACATAAACCTGATTAAAATGCTGTGGCAAGAGTTTAGAAGAATAAAAAAAAAGCTCAAAAACCATAATGAAATCAAGCAACATTGTACAGCAAATTGGGAAAAATCCCTCCCACAGCAATGTAAGACCCCCATAACATCATACAGGAAACAGTAACTTGAAGTCTGTACTGTAAGAGGGTCTCCTTTAATTTTTCCACATAACAGTGTGACTTTGCTGCCCTGATAAAGTATAAAATTAAGAAGGGAAAGACGGGGTATCTAAAGCTGTGATGCTGCAAAGAAAGTAGATAAAAGCAGCCTTAAGCATTTAGTTAATATTATTTACATATATTGTTTATATTACCCAAATATCTGTTTAATAATTCCCCTTCTAATCTCGTTAAGATCACACTGAATTATTGGTTTTGAGTGGTACTTGCAAGAGGGAAATATTTTGAGTCATGTCCTTGACCTTAAAAACTAATTTAAAGTGGTTCCTGCCTGGCTCCCACCAGTTCATTGCAGATTGCTCTTATCTCAGAAGTGGTGAGAATTACAGCTCCCATTTTTAAACTTTCTCTCTCTCATACAGGATTTCCTTATGGAAACATTTATCATGTTTAAAGATCTCATTGGGAAGAATGTCTACCCTTCAGACTGGATCATAATGAACATGATGCAGAATAAGTAAGTACGATGTTGCTAGACTCACATTCACGCTCAAAAACACACGAAAAAACCATGGAAACCCCTACTCTGTTGTTGCTAAGAAACAGCAGTCAGATGTGTTTAAATTTTTTTTAGTTTCTTTTCTCAAATGTTTTTCTCTCCATGCAAATATCGGCACAAGGCCTCAGCTGCGTAGCAATCAGATGAGAAGTCAGGGCAGCCCTAAACAATCACATGAATTATAGATGCACTGGTGTGTGTGCCGCATGCACGTCTTTAAACTTAGTCTCAGCACCTCTTTACTTTTTTTGCTTGTTGTGCTGCTGCAGCTTTTTGTTTTATTAATGTGAGCCTTGCCTGATTTAATTTTTGTTGAAAATGTAGAAAAGAGATGGATTGTGCTATGCAGTTTTTGAGTTTAGTTGAAGAGTTCTGCTTTGTAACTTGTCAGAGAAAGTTGGGGATAGAAAAGTATTGAGAAGATTTCATCCATTTGTATAGTTCTCATTAATGAGGTGAGGTTTTGTAATGTGTAAAATTTTAAATATAAACTTTGTCAGTTTATAAAGAGAATAAAAAGAAAATCCCTGATCACTGTGAAAATGACCAATATGATAAAAGAACTCTGCCTATTTAGCTTTTCACTTTTTCTTTATTGTAAGAGGCATATTCATGAGATAAAATCTTTTTTTTTATACCCACTTCTCTCTGTGCTGCCCCTTTTCACAGAAGCTGTTAATAACTGTTTTATGGACAGAATTTCCAGTACCAGTACTGTCTACTTTTATGGGTTCAGGGTCAAATCTTCACATTTAGCAGATTAATAAAAAAAGAAGAAGAAGAAGAAGAAAATATATAAAGCATTAAAATGCAGTTTGGACTTCAGGGTTTTTGGGAGAGTGAAATTTCAGCTCTTCTTCATCATAGACAACCAGTCGAGGCATTGGTCGAGGTGTCTTTTAGATGATTCCCAGTTAAGGTCCTGGTCATGTCCAGCTGGGAAGACATCTCCAGAGAAAATGCAGCTCATGCTGGGGAGGTTAAGTGTTTTGGCTGGCTATGGAGCTAGAGCAAGAGACAGAAAATGGATGGAAGGATGAATGTGCACTTGTTCCCCTCAAAACACCGGTCTCTACATTATAGCCAGTGCAATTTGGCCATCAACAATTCTACAAAATATTAAGATGTCATAGCTGTTTAATTTATTCTCAAGCTGCTAGTTTCAAGCTGAGCCTTCAACAGCACACAAAGGTTTGTTAAGCTAATTTCTTAGAACTTCACAAAATTTAACAGCCATCCCTTGAGGCAATGTTTCAGATTTTGCAGCTTCCTCCTAGCCAAAAACAAATTTATTTATTTCATATTTGCAGTGACAGCCAATGAAAGCTGTAAGTAGACTTTAAAATGTCAAAGTTTCAATTTGATAGAACCATCAGAAAAAAAAGGAAACAGACAAAAAATAAAAAGAAATGGAAACAACCAGGCTCAGAGCTGTTTCTGTTCGGGTGCAGATTAAAAGAGGTAATCTACAGCAGGTGCAGTGCTTGTTGTAGCAGCTCCTGTTTCAGTGCCTGCCCATCATTTCAAGCATCATCACCGGCTAGCACATTTAACTAGAGATTGCATTGCTACTCAATTTAGATTCTGCTACTTTTATTACTCTGTTTGATTGCTGCAAGCCATATTCATTTAAAATTCAGAGCGCCCCCTCCTACAAACATTATCTTCCACCTGGGTCACAAAGCAGAAGACTTTTGTGTGCCTTGTGTCCTGCAGGTGAGTAAGGGGTGCAATGCCGCTACATGCATTTACTGTACTAACAGTCTAATTTCAGCAACCCCCAAACCCATGTTCTGTTTGGAGCAACTTACATCAAGTATCACTGAGCTCCCAGCAGTTAATTTTTAGATGCTGTGTTGTGCTGAAATTATTTTTTAATTTTAACTCACTTTTTTGAGGCCAATGTGTCATCTCACCTGCCTCAGCAGATCCTTTGTCAACATATCCATTTGTATGCTTGCGCTTAACCATGATGGCCATGAGATTAATTCAGCATTGTAGCTTGCTCAAGTTTAATTTAATTCAACTCAATGGAAACACAAGCCTGTATAAACATGACATATTTTACAGCCTTTATATTTGAGCTTGTTTGAATATTACAGATCGTGGCTTGAAGAATTTAGTGAAACACTCCCATTTGGCAATATCCGTCACAATGTGCTTGATAAGGTTGTATCCTTCTCCTTGCGGTGAGAAGCCAAGGTGACATCATGCGTCAAGCTTGTCAAGGGCATAACAGACAAACTACATTTATGACCTCTGAACTAAGTTGTTTTGATGTTGATTTGTATGATTTAAGTGGTTTTAATTTATATTTCTAGCTACTTGGTGGTGTTTCGACCCATCCCTAGTCTTATGGGCGAGAAGGGCTGTAACACAACGAGTTGGAGACGGTATGCCAAATATATCACCAGTTTATTTGCAACCGGGCAAGCCTATTACAATATATAAAACAATAGGAAATTAGCCCCAATAAACCATACACAACTAAGGGAGTCCTGTCCAAAACACAGGCTAGATGCCACACGGAATAGTAAATAAAAACAACAAAAACGGAATAAGAACGGTACCTAACAACGTGTTCTGAAACAGGGTTTAAACTGCCACGGCAGGTTTATATAAACAGTAGACCCAAAGTAACAAAAACAGGTGCTGACAGTCATGCTTGACTGCAAAGCACAATAACACAAAAGTAACAAAACAAGATAACAACGTGCTAAACCAAACCAAGTGTCTCTCAGTAAACACAGAGCTGCCAAGTAGGCCACAGGAGCACACAGAACCGTCTCAAACCAAAAACACCTCAGTGTTCCATCCCAAAGTGGCAAACTGTGCGGGAATCACACACAGCTGCCCTGAGTTCATTCAATTTGCAGCTTATCAAGGCAGGCCAGCATCTCGAATGGCTATCCACAGAGATCGACAGCAGCCGGTGACCAATCAAAGGAAAGGAGGGAGGATCCCTATCTGGATGTTGAATGTTGAGGCAAGGAGTAGAAGCAGCTCCAGGCTGACATGCCTGGGGCCGTAACAATAGAAAATCTCACAAATACATGGAAGTTTGTACCTAATGAAATTGGTCTTACTTGCATAACTATAGGTGATAGTTGCCCACTAACTTTTTAAATATTCATTATTTAACTGAAGTTTTTATTATTTTAGCTGTCTTAATGCTGATCTGGCTGTGTGCTGTATGTTTTATTAGAGCGTGTTTATTTATTTATTTTTCCCTGGATATTAAGCTTCCTTCTGCTGGTGATAAAAGGATTAATGTGGGTGATGACACTGAAAAAGACAGTAAATGCACCATAACTTCTGAATAATTAGTTATGTTAGAGCTCTATAGATTTAAGGGCAGCTAAAGATCCAGGGCATATTTTTCTATTAGTTCGTCACATTAATTTGATTTAATTTTAATTAGAAAATATTGGCATGAAAGCTTTAAAATAATTAATTAAGTCTGTTAATGTATTTTACAATTCTAAATTATAATCAGTACTCTTTAATGCACATTTTAAATCATGTTATTACAGCTGTTTTAAGAGCCCTCAGTCTTCTTCTGCGTCTCTGGACAGTTCATTCATGCTACATCTAGCACAGGTATTGCAATCCCCAGCATCAGCAAATGGTTCTTTCATGTCCACACATTGTAATAGCACCGCTAATGAGACGGGCATCACCTCCTACTCCTTCTCTACCCATCAGCTCTTACTTCCTCCAGGTCACAAACTGATTTATGGGCTCTAATTGCCCCAGTGACAGCGGCATCAGCATGGTTAGCCACCGACTGTCATTTCTTCTGCGCCAACTGGCCATGACTTAATAGCAACAGCTAATTGGCAATAAGGATGGGCTCAAATGCGTGCTCTCGATTGAGAAGAAACAAATTTGCTTATTAAGGTTAGTTGAACACTTGATCACATGAGCACAGAAGTAGATATTTCTAAGGCATCAAATAAAATAATGTCCATTGGCAACTTTCTTTTTTCTTCCATCTGCTTGGTGGAGCATTTGAACAACAGTAACATTTAATAACAATACTAACAGACTAAATACAAATTATTTTAGATGATAGTGTAATTAGAACAATTTATGAAATGTGCTCTCCCACTCAAAGGGTGCTGCACATGAACCTCTTATTACTGCAACAACAAAAAGGCATTTATACCATCTGGTAAGATATTGTTTAGCAATTTGGCTAAATTAACCTATTTTGAAGGTTAAAGTCAAGTTTTAAAAAAATAATAATTGTCCCTTTTATCCATTTAAAACAAGCGCGCAATTGGCAATTTAGCGGCTGTCTTGCTCTAGTTGTTTTTCAGGTAGTGAAGTACATAACAGCATTTTGTTTCTTTAAGTTCAGTTTTATACATGTAGCTTACATACAGCAGGTGTGATAAACCTCAGCAACCTTAAGATCAGCTCTGCAGAATCACAGATCAAAGCTTAGGAGCCAAGAACAGCCCATATTGCCCATATTTCTACATCTGCCCCCAAGTGACAGCACAATGCAACATAATATGAAACTTAACTCAGAGACCACACTGAGATAAGTACAAAACTTTTCATTGCATATTTGAGCAAGCCAGGTCATAATTGCCTACAAACCGGATTGCAACCCTGCCAAAGTGTGTGTTTTATTTAAACAGAAAAAATAAGGTCCCACAACACAGAAAAAGTTAAAATTTTAGGGTAACGATTGTTATCAGTGATTATTGAATCATCTTTTTCCCCCCGTGTGACGGGTTTACTACTAATTTCTGAGTGGAATTGTGTAATATGGATTCTCATATTTGTTGTGACCAGAAAGAAGAAATTATGTCAAGTATGAAAGAAAGTATATTCTGGTTCTATTTACCCACAATGCCTTAAATTTATTTTCACCACCACATAATCTTGCATTTTAGCTAATTTTCTCAATGTAAGTGTTGAGTCAGCCATTTTAATTTCTTCGTTTTAGCTATCAAATGCTGACAACCACATATTTGCAAGGTACGCTGTGCTGGGCTTCATGTATTTCTCTATTTAACCCAAATAAGAAATATAAAATAGAACAGTATTTTGCTGCTTGCAGACAAGTGATATCAAAATTTCCTGTGAGGTACAAATCACTTGACACTTTAGGCAGACACTTTAGTGGAAACCCAGAGTACATGTTGCAGCTCATTTATATCTGTCTGCTCTAAATGTAACTGACATTTTGCAAACACCCAATGATTCCTAAATTACTCTTGTCTTTAGATCAACAGTGTACTTAGTGTAGGTGGAGGACTGTGAACTCGTCGCTTTGGGGGTTGGAAAATGGCGGGGAATGACTGGTGGTTGCGGGTTCTTGGTGGTTTCCCATTGTTTGGGGAATAGGGCTGCTCTGCGGTGGGGGTGGCTCTGGATTTGGGGTGCGCTGTCCTCTGGTCCGCCGGGGACCCCACAGGTCTCCCACAGGGCATGGTGGAAGGGAGGGGGAGGTGCTGGGGAGTGAGATGCATGTGGGGGGTGGGTGCCTTCTGGGGTTGGTGGGGGCTAATTGGCTACAGTTGCTGTATGACCCTGTCGTGGGGGGCGGCTGCTCCTGGCCTGGCCTGCCCTGGGGGACTTCCCCGGGAGCGGGAGTGCCTAATGCCACCAGAGGCTCACCATCCAGACGGAGGTTCGCTTCCCTCTGGACTCACATCCCCAGACCCCTCTTCTTTCCCGTTCTCTCTCATACAAACACACACACACGTAGGGACTTGGGAGGCGTGTGCGCCATGCGAAGTGGATCCTCGGCTGCACCCTGTGGCAACTCGCTTCTCAGTTTTAATTGCACTTAGATTCCAAAACACAAGAAACACAACACACACACAACATCTGGGGGGCATGCCATGTAGTGCTTGGCGGGCGGGGCCACTAAGGTGACCTCACTCCCAGCACAATGTGGTCACTGCCCCTCAATTTTAATTGCAAACAACACACACTTCATATTCAGTCAGGAACGGGGAGGGTAATGGTGACCTCTCACACCCCTGTTCCCTTCTGTCTGTGGTGTTTTTGTCTTCTCTTTGTTCTTTTTTGCTTTCTCTGTAGCTTCTTTTTGCTGTCTTCCTTCTTTTTCTGTCCCTTCCGGTCAGGTCCAGCAAGATTACATAGATTCTGCGATTCAAAGTAAATAACAGTAAATAAATAAATAAATGAATCATACTATCAAGAGGAGCCTTATACCCAAAAGCCTCTCCTTGGCAAAGCAAATTTGTTCGGCACAATACAGCAACCAGACTATTATTCTGCTGCTATGATGCTGGACAGGTTAAAAAAAAATAACCAACAGTATGTCAAACTGAGAGGCTTCATTTCATGATATGCATATCTGATGTGCTATTAATTTAAAATTCAAATAAGCATTGATGCACGTAGCAATCAACTGTAATTTAAAGGGCACCCATGGCATGATTAGATTAGTTTTCTAATATTCTAGAGCCCTACATAACGATCTCAAATATACCACTGGTCGCTGTTGTTGAGGAGTGGAGCAGTTTCACTTTATGAAACTTGGATAAATCTTTATAAAATGATTGACAAATATTATTTTTCTTGCCACCTACTTGTTATAATTTGTGTTGTAAGTCATAAAAAGAAAAGAAAACATTTAACCTGTTTAATATGCCTTACTTGCTTTGTGATCTGATGCAGAAAGTGGCTTTTACAGCTCGTTCGTTTTTGGAGTTTTGTTTAAATTGGCCTCATTAGTAATCCATGCACCTCTTCACAAAACTTTGCCCCAGCATTGAAAGCAATCTGTGCTGTCAGTGTAACATTTTTATATCTATTTATTCATAGAGGAGTGGAATGTAGCTTCTACTAACTCTGACACTGGCATCACGCTGACTGATATCTGGTCAAAGGGTTGAAACTTTTTTTTCACAATATTTGCATAGCAAACAGGCCCTCGTTGATCATTCAGGGTGATTCAGTTAAAATTTATACCTCCGCCATTGGATTTGAATTTCAGTGTGTCCACAGCTTTGGTTTCTGATTAAATATCTGCAAAACGAACAGCTCTCCCTGCAGCCAGAGCTGTATTTTATACTTGGTACTATTAATACTTGGTCAGCAAATTCTGCACACTGATTCATTAAAACGATGCATGGTGTACTTTTTTTTTAGTGCTTCGAGTATTAAATTTTGCTACTATTTAACCCAAAACATTTAAATTTAGCTGTATTATAGAAAATCGATTTTGTATTTGATGCAGAGATTTATTCTTGACAACACTGTACGAGTTTTGTCTCTGGGTTTTTATGCTGCTAAAAGGTTTAAATGTGAAAATGGAGTGAAGACGTGGGGAGCTCTTCCCTCTGTGTAAATGCGAAGGTCTAGGAGATGATTGCAGTACTTTGACTCACACCGGTGATATTTTTAAGTCATTAAAGCTTCCCTTAGCATCCCTGGAGTGTGCTTCCCAGTTCTTACATCCTATCTGTAAAGCTGTGATGAATTTCATCCAGCTACATTGTGTCTATGCTGCATTCCAGCTATTGTATTGCTTTGTAAATTGAGTTAAAATATGTTCACAGGTACAATGATTTAATAGATCCAAGTGTCCAAAATACATTTATTATAATTTAATTAATTGATGTGATACTGAGGGTTTTTGACCTTCCATTATCCCTCAGCACAGACAGATATGTTAGCTATTCAGCAATAGTATGCAAATGGTTTATGATTATTATCGGTGATGCTCTCTGAACTCAATTAGCAAGTATGATCTGCTGATAACTTGTCATTAGCATATTGCCAAGGTGATGATCATCTAAAATCTTAAGTCTGTACACCATGCTAGCAGGAGGTCATCTGATATAAAAAAATGAATAAATAAGGGGTTTAAAAAGACAAATCCTCTGCCTGTGATCTAATATAAACACATGCCAGGCATCAATCAGAAACTGATGGCTTGATCGAGCATATTTATCATAACGATGCCTTACATATGCTGTATCAAAATGACTGTGTAGGAGTTACAAAGTTCCTTGTGCACTGCCTAATTAGAAAGTTAAAGTAATGTTTTTGTCTCTCTCAGCAGAAAATATGATAGTCTTGTGCATTCTGGAGATGATTAGAGCTACCTTGATTTCCCTGCTGAACACCAGATGAGAAACATAAAAAGCAGAAAGAAAGCAGGCTATGTTTAAGAATCTCACATTGTGGAGATGTCCTATGAAATTCTTCATATCTTAAATTTACTGCTCCAGCTTAAATGTCTTTGTTATCCAGAAGCAATACATTAAAATGACATTATACAGAACTGGTTTGTCATTTACTTCATCTAAGCATCTTATTTTGCTTCTGGTGAAATAACCAGTTGTTGAAAATTTTAAAAGGTGGTCTACCTTGCAGTTGTCTTTGTGAGGACTATAAGTATATATACAAGTATAACCAAACTGCCATTGCTGCATCTGAGCAAAAATATTCTCTGAATCCAGTCCTAGTTAATTCTGGACACCACCATATTCTGTCTTTTGATAAATAATTCCTCTCGGGCCTACTAAGATACAGGCATAGAAGAGCTTGAATTAATGTATCACATTTCCTTAAGGAATGCTAATTTAAAATGTCAAACTTTAAAACCCACATTGAAAACCATATATTGCAAAGTATAGAAGTTTGTTCTGAATTCCTTTAATCTTGTTTGAAATGGCCCAATTGGACTGTCTTTGTCAGAGCCCACTGCGAGGGAGAGTATATTCTATTTTTATCCATCTCATTAAGTTTTTCACTTTAATTAATGGCAGGATGTGCTCACAGAGGAACTGTCCTGTCTGTTAAAGCCCATTATATGGCTGTGCGCAGACAGACTGTTGACTTCAAATAAGCTTTTTGTAGGCACATCTTTGTGTTTGATGCACTCGTAAAAGGTGTTTGTGAGAAGCATCTGACATTGACATGCAGATGCCACAGACTGGTCACATAGAGAGATTTCAACTGCACACATCATAGAGCATTTTTAGTGGAACAGTGAGGCTGTTTCTTCCTAAAAGTGAGCTCAGGTTGATTATGGCTGCATTTTGCCTGTCGAGTCATATTTAGCCAGAAGCTGTGAGAAGCATTGATCTCTCTCTTATCCTCACTGTTTGACCCAGAAGTTGGAGCTGTGTGCAGCATTGCTAATGTCTGGTGAAACAGCAACTGGTGATTATGAATAATCAGCAATAGTGGGATGATGTATGTTTAGTGTATTGTCATTATTGTTTCTGAGTGCTGTAGTATTGATTAGAGTTGGTATAGCCCAGATGTTTAGTCTCGGTAAAACATATTGTCCCCATATAACTGAAAACAATGCATTTATACATTTAAAAGGACTTCAAAAATTAATACAAAGAAATGTATGTTATCTTAATATATTATTGAGATGTCTAAATAAATTGGAAAGCTAACGTAAAATGTATTAAATTGTTGGCACCCTTTGGGTTAATTGTAAATTGTTCCTTAAACTAAGTAAAAATAATTTTAATCAATTCAAATTTTTTTGTTAGTTAACATGACCTGAATTAACCAATTATTAATGGTTCTTACTGTGAAAAAAGAGTAAGGGGGCTATCCAAAAGCTTAAAAAAATGCTATCACACAAAAAAAGCAACAAGAAAATAGCTTGAATACTAGCTCTAGAATTTTGTTGCTTCCAGGATGTGGTGCTACAATAACCGTCTGTGATAGAGGTTTGCAAAAGTTGGTTCAGGCTTACAGGGAAAAAATAAATAAACACCACACTATTTATGTGGATAAACTTCATTATGATGTCACGCAATCAAAAGGGATGGTTTCAGCTTTGCCACACTGAACATTTTCATATAATTCGCAGTCTTCAAAGAATAAAGAGCAGAGGAAACCAAAGTAGCTCTTTGAAACTGCATTCTGTCAGTTGTGTTAATAGGAAAAAAACTGGACAGATTATGAAAACACCACCAACCGTCATTACACACTGTGAAGGTTTTATCATGCTGTGGGACTATTTAATGCCTTTATCATCAGAGGCACTGCATATTTTAGAGGAACATGAAATCAAGACTACTGTTGCAATTTAGATCAAAATAAGTTACCTAGTGTCAAAAAAGTAGGTTTAAAGTGAAGCTTTTGGGTGTTTCAGCACAGCAAAATCCCAGAACTTCAAACCACTATCACAGAAGAATGATAAAATAATAATAATAATGAGAAAATAAAAATATGGGTTGCTTCAAATCGACCTGCAGCCAATCCTAAACTAAACTGCATAGAAAACCTTTAATAAAAGAGCAGAATAAGCTGCTGCCTAGGGCTTCTGTAAAGTTAATATAATTTGAACTTTGTAGCGCAATCTTTGTATAAACAGTTGCACTGCCAGATGTCCTGTCATTTACTCCTGCCTGTCTGATAGAACTCTCTCTCTCTCTCTCTCTCTCTCTCTCTCTCTCTGTATATA
>JBAMHW010000024.1:9127216-9142623 GCA_037177495.1 Rhadinocentrus ornatus | reverse complement strand
CCCCCCCTTCCCAAAAAAAAAACCCACCCCCCAAGGGTTAGGGGGTGATGGGGGTTCAGAGGGGGGTTTTTCCGATTTTAATGTGGACCCCCCCCCCCCCTTTTTTTTTTTTTTTTTGCTGTTTCTGCTACTCAGTATGTTGTTCTCCATCTACTCTGTTTCCATCACCTAGTGTCCTCACATTCATCTTCCTTTTTCCTCCTAGTCATGATCTTTACCACCACCTTCCACCCACCCCCAGCTGCATTACTCAGCCCATGTTGAGAGACGACTCATCACTGTCCTTCAGCAGATATGTTATTCTTAGTTAACCTCTCCAAGAGCTTTGTGCCCGCAGCTGACAGGTTTGCGCTGTAGGTCCTGACAGCCGAAAGTCATAGCTGTCTGTCTGTCTACAGGAGTGTGACAGAACACCACCCTGCATCTGTCTCAGCTTAGATGAGTATACAATGCCTCATGCATAGTCATCTACACACCCATATGTGGACAAAGTAACTACCCCTGTCAGTGACACATAAGCATAAGCATACTGTTTGAAGGTGTACTTACTGATATGCTGATTAGATGCACAAACAGTAGTGTGTTATGCATAATGCATTAATTTTTTTAATCACATGCACCTATACAGTCATTTAGAGGTAGGCATCTATTTATATTTCCTAATCCTTCCACTACTCCGCCCAAGTTCAGTTGTTGGGCTCTGCAACCCTGTTCCTTTTGACAGCTCGATATTGTAAAAGTGCTTTGACCAGGCCAAGTTGTAAAGAGGTGACACAGCTTATTTTTAAGAATTGTTTCAATGCTCTTCCCCCTTCTGTCAAAATCTGTTAGTGTGCCTTTCTGTAGTATTAACATAACAGTCAGCTGGGCTTTAGAATTCTGCAAGAGCCGCCGGATGCTCTGAAGGTGCATGATGTGTGAAAAGGGTCTGAATTGACATTAGTTGCGGGTCAGCAGAACTGACATCCACAAATTCTTCTCTTCTTTATTTCTTTACATTGTTACACCAAAGTGTTGCGCTATTGGTGTGCAAGGAGAATACAGGAGACTCGCTGTTTTCTTTAGGTCACTCTGTAAGATCTTCTGATGTTAGACAGGGCTGTTATTTGACCTTGAGGGACATGCCAGATGGACAAATTTCACACTTTCTCATTAGAGAGGACATGAAACTGAAGAGTCAAATAAAAAAATATATCGATGACTTAGCATTAATGCTAAGGGAAACCACACTTCACTACTTTGTGTTCTAGCGCAGAGTTTTATGACAGCTGTGTTTTTCTTTACGGCACCTTGTCACATGCCAGCAACTGGATATCAACACACTATTTATTTTGAAATATATTTATTTATAGTGCATTAATTTTAAATGCACACTGTGGCTGATTCAGCAAAGAAGCTCAGGAGAACATTATCTGAGAAAGCAGGGAAAAGATTATGAGAAAGTGATAAGGCACGAGTCAACAACCTACTGACTTTTACTAGTTGGAGAGAACCCAGAAGAGACAGGATGGACAGATGCCAAATTAGTCTTATTTAGCCGGTGCCTAAATCAGAAAATCTGTCAAAGTTCAGCAAAACGTTTTTAAAGCAGAATCAACAAAGAATCCATTTGTTGCAAAAGAGATGTTGTTTTATGTCCTTTTTTATCTTTCTAAAAAGAATGTTTAAAGATTTTCATTAATCTGCTGACAAGAACTACTCAGGTGACATGGTGATGGTCAAATTTATTGGAGTTAAGTTGATGAATTTGAGCTCACTTTGGAAAAGGCAAGTAATCCAGATGGCTGAAGGAATAATTACTCAATCTCACAACGTCATGTCTCACAAACTGACACCGTGCCATTTACACTGCCAAAGAAAAACTAACAGATTTCATATTCTTCTACCTTTTAACAGGAATAACTAACAGCGTTTAGACCTGGAGAGCAAAATGTGGCATCATTTATTTATTCATGAACTGAGGACTTCATTCTAATCATTATACTTTTAATTCTTGTGGTTATTGGGCTGACTTGTGGCAGCTATGGTCTTGTTTAGGTCCCCATCTGTTTGTCAGTCTGTCACCACTGGCATGATGTTGCTTCTGATTGTGTTCTCTGGTTGTTATTTTTATACGATTCATACCATGAGAGATTTCACTCTAGGATAATAAAGTTGTCTAAATCAGAATGAGATTGTTAGTTTGGGAAAAAAATATTTTTGTTTATTCTATTAATTTTTTTTTTTAAATCTCTCTCTTAGAGTTTCGGCTTTTTGTTGCAGATTCTTTGTAATTTGTTTCGCATGCCTTGAGTTTCGCACACTGTTGTAATATGCTTCCCTTTAAATAAAGGAATGCCATGAGAATGAGTTAAATCAACAGTACAGATGAATTATAGTACATGTTCTTAAATAGTAAGAAATAGTCTGTTCAGTACATTCTACAAATGAGTTAAGCATTGTTTTGCACAGCTGTGAGTTAGGTTTTTCCAAATAAGAATTGTTTTACTTAATTGTGCAGGAACCCTTGGTAATCTGTAATTTGATGCAGCGAGCTGTTTGTAAGTTTGTCTCAATTAATGCATAACCATATGTTAGTGCAGCAGTGACAGAGCACAGCTGTTGTAATAAATTTGCACAACTTTCTTGTTTTATCAATTTGCTTAGCTGGGCAGCCATATTCAGTCTGTACAGTCTGCTCCAAAGCTGAAACACAATATCTAAGTTCAGAGCAGGGTTTGAACTTATTTGTCTTTTCATAATAAATGTCCAATCTGTCAAAGCAGCCAGAACTAACCTCACCTTGTACCCTGCTTCACTACTTTGCTTCTGTTCTTGTTAGACTCTCCATCATTCACTCTTATGCTTTCCGGGTTTGTTTATTCCATCCTACTAGTTGTCCTTTCTATTAACTGGGACAGCGGGGCTGGTAGGGAGACGGCTGGTACTAAGCAGCCATGGAGATTGGTTTATGACCTTAGCATGACCAAACTGATCAGCTTGTGAGCCCTCAACTCAAAAAACAACAAAGAGGGGACTTTCTAGTTTCCTCTAGAAATCTTTGTTTGTACGCCGGGTCTTGGCACAGAAGGTGTCAACAAAGACTACTTGATCAAACACTGTCTTCAAATACATAACCAGAACAGAAGACACACTGCAACTGGATTGCATGTGGGTACGATGGGAACTTGCATAGGTGGAAATAACTTAATGTGTTTGCCAGAGGACATCCTGAAAAACTAAATTAGCAAAGTTTAACTCCGCTTGATCCATGCACAGTAAATCTGTTGCATTATTTATTTTCTTTTGTTTCCACCATTTACTCAAGTTATTTGCTAGAGAACAACTGGAGTATATCAAATATTGTTAGATATGTTATCTATTTAGGTCAGGTCACTAAAAAGCAGGACCCGGAATGTCAAGGGAATAAATATTGTACCTTGTGATAGTAAATGAAAATTATTACTTTCTGCCTTCAAGTCCTGCCTTTTTTTTTTTTTGTGAATTAGTTCAGACAACTTTATTTCAAATGGGCAATTCATTTGCAGCTTTAATATGTAGCGATCATAATCTCGGGGACACAAAAGCATTACAAAGCACATGATTATGTCAATAAATCATAAGATCAACAGTTTGACAATTTGTCAAACCAATAAAATCATTATAACAATATGAAAATTTAAAATGGAAAGTGGTTAAAACCCTAAAATATCATGTCCCCAGGCCACATTATATGTATATATGAATGCTGCTGCTTGGTCGCAACACTGCAACTGGCTGTGGATCAAACGGGAACCTCCCGACTCTTTCTCCTTCCGTGGGATTGGTCGCCACCCATTCCGCCTTCCCTATCGGTGGGACCGACCTCTAAAACCTGCATATCAGGGATTGGACAACTGCCTTCCCGCACCTCCTCATCACAGCCAATCAGCAGGACATCGGGCCTTTAAAAAGAAGGAAGCCCCGACAATCAAGGCAGCTGTGTTCCTCTAGCCCACAGCTTGCCAACTGGGATTTTGGTAGTGTCGCTGGTCTAAGTAATCGCACGATTTTGTAAGAGCATTAGTATTTCCCGTTTGTTTAGGACACGATTGCTTTTGGAATTGAGTAGTTGAGAATATTGCGCTCTCACCGTTTGTGAGTAGTTTTCAGTTAAAGTTTGTATAGAAACTTTATGTTATAGTTTGAATAGCACTTTGGGTTTAAGTATTAAGCTACGGACTGGTATTGGCTTTTGTTTGATTTGTTTACGGTAAGATTAAGTTTAAGGATATTTGTAAGGATTTTGGGTTTTGTATTTCACTAGGTATTATAAGGTCAATATAAGTAAAGCGAGTTTATTTGTATTTACTTGATAATTGTTACATGGTTATTGTTAATTGTTACCTCATAGAGGACACCTTTCGTTAATCCATTTCTTTTTACCTTTCCGGACTAGGTATTACTGAATTATAGAATCTCTTTTGGTTATTGTTTATTAAATTGAACCTGCTTTGTAAATAAATCATTATATACCTTTTATGTTTTTGTCCGGCTTGTTTTGTTATCGACCCCAACTCCCTGGAATTCAAACAGGGTCGTAACAAAAATAACATCTTGTACATAAGTCAAAGAAATACAATAATATAAAGTTTTACGTCATGGACACCTTTACCAGCCTAATAGGCAAACTGTAATGGGTCTAATTTGCCATCTGTGAGACAAACCGAGAGAATTTAATGTGTAACAAAAATTTACAGGAAGCTTTAGCCTTTTCAAACTTGAGGTTCCCCTAATTGGGGGTCTTTGAGAACAGATGGTGGCAAATTTGTTCCAAATTGTCCAGTTTGGAGACCTTGTCTGAACTGTCTGTACTAAAGCCTCTCTAATTTTGTTCCGCTTTATTTTATTATAGTTGGCCTTTGCTGAGATAATGTTCACATATTGTGCTATGATTTGATAGAGGGTTAAATCTACATTCTCAGTCTGAAGGGATATTCTTTTTATCCTAAAAGGGTTTTTTTCGGCGAGCCTGAAACTTTTTATGTTTGTGTTGTGTATTCATTTTTTACTCTCCTGTATCACATATAGTGATATTTACACATATTAATTGGCTCAGTAGTGTTCACAGCATCATCTGCTACCCATTGTTTTTAGTCTCTCTCTCTGTTTCTTTTACGTATTTGTGCAAATTCTGTCAAAAAAAATGCAAGGGTATAATTTTAAGCCAAATTCCAACTAAAGCTGCTGTCATACACATATTATATTATTATTATCGCTAAACACATTAAAAAAATGATGACATACAAAAGAACTTATTTTGACAAAGCATCAACTCCAACTCCTGATTCTATAACTGCATTTGAAAAATTCACCATTCATGCTACTCAAGATAATGCCGGTGCAGTGATTTCTGCTATACTCATAGCCCTACATTACCTCCAGAGTTCTTATTAGTGTGTCAGTTTATGTAAAATAGAAAGTAGTATGAAATAAGAGCCAGCATGAATGGAAATTGTTTATATTGTAAAACAGTTTGAGTGGTCTACAACAGAAATGCCTGATAGGTTTAGCTCATTTACCATACAGCTGTGTGACACATTTTTATCCATGTTTCTGTTTCAGGTATCAGGACATGAGAAGACAGATTGGATTTGAAATCAGGGATATGTGGTACAATCTAGGTAATTTCACTCCATCTTTGCATATTTACTGTTATATTTTACGAGTAAAGATTTGTTTTCTTTCATTTACAAATGACATAGCTTTTATGTATGCCAGTGTGCAAACCAAATCTTGACAATCATAACCTGTCAACACTTCAAAGATCAGCAGCTAAACATAGACAATCATTGGCTAATAAGTTTTATAATGTGATGAAAGGGATTTATTGTCGCAGCCAAATCTCTTTGGAAAGTGATTTCACTGCAACAGAGGGATTAGGTTGTTAGATTTGGGCACCTGTGTCTCTTCTCTCACTGTAACCAACACCATCTGATCCTTTAATTAGAAGCTTTCCACCCAATTAGATGGAGTCATCTTAACGGGCTAATGTTTTGTTTTTGTTTTTTTTCAACTGAGGTGTTTTCGTTAGCAGTTATTTTCTGCTTGACTGTAATTCTACTGAGGGGAGGCTTGACAGACACGAGGAGACAGATCTCCAGTAGTTTTGAATCAGTGGGGAGTTTACATTCTATGTCCCTTCTTAGCAGACTTTGGTGAAGAATGTGCTTGTTATGATGGTTTTTAAACTGTTTTTTATCTTTCAGGGCCCCACAAGATAAAATTCATCCCAGAGATGGTGGGCCCTATTCTGGAGATGACTCTAGTTCCTGAAATCGAGTTGCGAAAGGCCACTATCCCCATCTTCTTTGACATGATGCAGTGCGAGTTCCACTTCACGTGCAGCTTCCAGCGGGTGCGTCCTTAGTACATAAAATCATTGTAGCCAAACTGTAAAGGAGCAGTGATTAAGGTGTTTAACGAAAAACAGGGGGAGCACACAGCAGTCCATCTAATGGAACATTTAAATGTGTACTTGCATTACTGCAACTATTATGTTGTGTAACAGTAATCAGTAGCCATGGTAAGTGGTTATGTCTTGTTACAGTGCAAAGTTACATTTTTCTGTGTAAGGAAATCCAGTCAGTTGCAGCTGTTTTGTCGTAAGATGTCTCAGGTAGTTTTCAGCTCTGTGAGGGCTTCCCACAATATGTAAGGCTAATGTTACTACTATTAAACTGTAAAGAAATAAAATACACTCGTGTGGCATTTGTAGGCCATCAGTATTAGCAACATTCCTCTCCTACACCATTTTTATCAACTGTGCAGTCTTTTTGGGGGTGAGGGTCAGTGCTTAATTTGTAAAGCAGGAGGTCCCGGAATGCAGGGGGGGGGGGGGGGTTCCAGCGACTCAAAAGGGGGGCTTTTGACACAGACACACACACAAACACGGCCAAGGTATTAACCCCTTTAAGTAAGTCCAAACATCACTGTGTGCATAACAGGGCAATATTTATTTTAAATTCCGAACGCTGGCCTGACAAAAAAACCCCCAAAAAACAAGACCACCACATCAGCGTTTACTAGGTGCGAAATGTAAAAAGATGAAACAAAATAAAAACTAGGCCGGAATCGTAACATTTCTTTTATAAACAGCAATAGCAATAGTATTCTTCGGACTATAAGGTTTTTCCATCTGAGTGAAAGCTAACTGCAATGTCATAATCACTGGTGCAGTGTAACCTGAGCCTCTCCCTTCCTCCGTTTCTGTAGCCCAAAATTCACCTTACAATACCTCTAAATTATGCAAATACAAGATTTTATTGTTTAATCTTAATGGGGAATATACAGTACAATACATAAAACTATTCTAAACACGAAACAAACAATTGTATATATAAATTTTAATTTTTTATTTGCCGGATCAAATAAAATAGGTTCCAGATCCAACGTCGGAGGTGCCGGAACACGTTCCGGCTAGATCCGGCTCAAATTAAGCCCTGGTGAGGATGAATGAGTTGTGGCTATTTAAGTCAAAGTGTTACTCAGGATCTTGCTCATTGGACTTTAATGCAAATTATTTTGTTCTTTTGTTAAATTAGTCCCTTTTCGGGCTGTAGTCCAGCATCATTCCTTTTATTGAAATTTTTGTTTTTGTTTATGTGAGTTGTAAATCTTTGCCCTAACAGATAACAGCCTGTATATCTTTTCTTACAAGGCTGCACTGTCTTGTTCTGTATTTGTGTCTGGGTAGCAGGCAAGTACATAAACAAGTCAGTAAAAATTGTTTTGTTTCAGCACAATAAAATCAGTTTTTTATACAGCTGCTACACACAAGTATTAGAGGAGCAAGTCCATGCATCACTGTCAGCAGCTCCAACAACAACAGAGCAGAAGTAAAGATGTTTCTCGTATCTCTACCTTGTCCTGGCTTCTAACAAAGTTTCAGAAGATAAAGGAAAGCTTTAATAAGGATCAGAATATAGCAGCTCACAGCAAGAGAGGGACAATTAAAGTTGAAGTCCAAACCCCCCCCCCCGAGACTTGATGCAGGGAGATGGCGTTAATGAATTGAAAAATTAGCTGCACCGATTATTTACGCCTGCTCTGTCTAATTGCAGTTTGAGAACGAGATCATCACCAAGCTGGATCACGAGGTGGAGGGGGGCCGCGGAGACGAGCAGTACAAAGTTCTCTTTCAGAAAATGTAAGTGCTGATTAATGGGCAGGATAACGCCTGAGTCTCTTGCATGTTAGATAATGCTAATTGCAACATAGCACTCCTGAAAATAACCAGAGAGCGCTGATGATCACACGACTCCTCATCACAGTTTGTCAAATGCTTGGATGCTGTTTTCCCATCCTTTGGGGCAGATGCTTTACATTTTACACTGTTGGTAGAGCTTTAAATACACCCTTCATATTTGCTTTTCTTGCCAGTTTGCTGGAGCACTGCCGGAAGCACAAGTACTTGGCCAAAACTGGCGAGAACTTTGTCACTCTGGTGGTGCGTCTGCTGGAGAGGCTACTTGACTACAGGACCATCATGCATGACGAAAACAAGGAAAACCGCATGAGCTGCACCGTCAACGTCCTTGTAAGATGACAACTTGCAATTCCTGAACACATGCAGAAACCTAATAATAATACATACTACATGCAAAACCCTACCTTAAGAAACACAAGTAAATGACTAATATTAATAGTTAAAAGGTTTTTAATGGGTCATACAACTACCCACATACAAAAAACCAACAGCCATGGGTTCTATATGTTGCAATGTTAAGAGTAGCTCACACAACAGCCTCTCATCTTTTGAATGACATGTCATTTTTGGCACACAATAATGTCATCTTTACAGGCACATGACTTAATATTAATCATTTATCTGAGCCATGGTTTTGTTTTAATCATACGTAACACCACAGTAGTACTTAGTCTTCCTGCTGCAACCCAGGATATAATTTACTAATTCTTTAAGTAAACAAATAATTATCCTTTAAGTGTTTTATGCAATAAAAGCATGATTTATAAAAGCATGTTGTTGTCAGACGAAATCTTTAACATGTCTTAAATCTGTGTTAACGCCTTTTTCTTGTCCATTATGCAGAACTTTTACAAGGAGATAGACAGAGAGGAGATGTACATCAGGTAAAACCTTCCACCAAACGTCTTGAAATATCCAGACATTCAGTCCCTTTGAGGCATTTTGCAGAAAACAGTGAAGCACATATAGGAGGACATGTGAAAAGCCTGCACAGGTATGACCTCTAAATCCCTATTATTTCTTGTCAGGTACCTGTACAAGCTCTGCGACCTCCACAGAGAGTGCGACAACTACACTGAGGCTGCCTACACTTTGCTGTTACACGCAAAACTGCTCAAGGTACACAGACACAGGACAATGAATAAATATGGAAGTAAAGTATTTACTCAGAGCCACTGAGCTGTTGTCTGGCAGGTTATATTTAACCTAAGGCGTTAAACAAATATATGTCTCTGGATTTGAATGTGTACAGAGTTAAAATAATTGGCCCTCACCCCCTTAATTCAACTATTGCATGAGGTGGCTGCTACGGGGGAAGAATTGCTGAGCATTATCTTTCTCACCTCGCATAGCCAATGCAAGTGGTGCAGAAAATGCATTCTGCAAATCACAAGCATCAGTGCGAGGCATTTCTGCCTTTTAGGGAGAAAAAAATGCAAATTTAGGATAACTTCAATTAGTTCCATCAATATTAATAGGTTATCATGAAATATTTCTTTTAAAATCTTAACATTTAGTTAATGCAGTCCTTCTCAGCCCTGAAAGTTTCTGTCTCCTAGCTAGAAATACATATTATCAAGAAACAAAACTTCTTATACAAAAAAGTGCACTGTTAATTTCCAGCTGGGGTTTGGTATGCTGTGAATATGAAGTTGTTCCTCTGGGATTTTTATCCAAAATAGTATCATTATCCAACATCTAATCTGTATTTGCATAAATAGCTGTCTGCTTCAGCTTTTGTGCAAGTTTAGACTGGAAAGCTCATGGTGTGACTGAATCATCTTTTCCTCTATAACTAGTACACAAATGCAGAAGTCTGTTTATATTGCTTATGAGTCTGCTCATCTGTGTCTTTCTGCTTATAGCATACAAGAAAGAAACCCCTATTGTTACAACCAGAAAGTTGGTTAATTTTGTTTCGCTTGAATCCTGTTGTCTTTCCTGTCTTCCTTTCAAACACTCACAAGGTTATAAAAGTAAATAAGAATGACAGATCAATACAAAATTGAATCAGTTTTATTGTTATAGAACCAAAGCTGACCAAACTACTGACGTTGGATGCAACATTCTGCTTTCAGCAATGGTATAAGAGCTGAATTAACACCACTTTCTGTGTTGTCAGTAATGTATCAGCACTTCAGTTTCATCAATGCAGGTTCACTGGCCATCCATGAACAAAGGTGGAAATCCTCTTTAACACGTAAATACACCATTCCAACTGTGAATCAATAAGCTAAGCCAAAGCCTCCCAGCATCTCTTTTTATACCACAGCAACAGTGTACAGAGCAATTCCATTTCATCCATTTGTAGTGCAGAGCATGCTAATTTCTTTGCTTTTCTGTTCAAATGGCCCTCACACAAAACCTGCTGAAAGATCTTAACTCTTCAGGCTATTCACAACACCAAAGAACCCCAATTAAAACTTGCTGGTAATGAATCCATCCTGACACACAAACACACAGTATGATACCTCCTCTACACTTTGCCCAATCAGATTATCTTGCTGCCAGGCTGCTTGATCCTGTCATAAACCTTATTATTATCCGTGTTAATTTATAGAGCAAGTTGCCCATATAAAGTAGTAAACGTAGCTATTCTTATTTGGTTGTTATTGTCTAGGAAATCAAAGCATGCATATATTATCAAAGGCGTAAGTGCTGCCTTTCTCCACTACCTTAGCTCCACTTCAGCTTGGCTTCCTGCTGGCATGCCTACTGTAGCGATGTTTGGGGGTTTGAAACTAGATGTATGGAGTTCATTTGCAGAAACATATAAAAACCTTTCTTGACAGGAATAACCCAACAGCAGTTTGAACACAATCAAAGAGTAGAAACATTTAAGATTTCCGATGGGGAGAATAAATATCACCTTGATTGATAGCCACTCGAGTGCAAAACTTGATTTGTGGAAATAAATCAAAATGGAGATAATGTTTTGCAAAAGAATGCCTTCAAGCAATAGCTACAGAAATGTATTGCACTGATGCTTCCTGAACCATTCAATATATATTGATGTGTGCATCACTAACCACGTCTCAAGTCTCCATTTTACCCTGCCAATGTGTTGAACTGCCTAAAAAGAATTGCACATCAATTTCCCCCATTTGCATTGGCTATAACTCAGGGATCGCTTTCTCTATCACCTTTTGCCTTGCTTTGTTTAGCTTAGTGTTGACCCCACTGCTAATTTGCTCTCTGTTAGTGGTCAGACGAGCAATGTGCAGCCCACCTGACCCAGAGAGATGGTTACCAACCCACAACTCAAGGACAGCTTAAGGACCAGCTATACCAGGAGATTATTAACTACTTTGACAAAGGCAAGGTAAGATGTGAATGAGCACCCACACCTATGTAAGCCTTTTTATTAATAGAACAGGGTGACAATACTCTGCTAATTTGCTCATAATTCTCTTCTTTTGTATAGGTGAAGGTGTGTATCAGAACATTTGAGCATTACTTGCAGCATTTTGTTGTCCTTTGAGTAACCTAACCTTTTATATAAACCCTTTCCTCCTTTTTCCTGCTTTTTCTCTACTACCTTAATACTACATTAGTGCCATACTTGAATGCCATTTGCGCCTCTTGAGAATGAGAAAATGTTCCATTTTATAAGACCTGGTTCTGTGCTATACTTTGACATTCTTCAGATATTTTTCCCCCAGGAGAATTTTTTTTTTACTACTTCCTGTAATCTGGACTTGTTCTACAGAACTACAGCCAGAGTTTCTCAGAGATGATGTCTGACAGCTTTGCATGTGTCATCAGAGTTAGGATGCCGACTGCCACTCAGCAAAATATAGTCAGGGATCCAACTATTTGGAAGAAACTTGGCTAAACATGCACATACAAATCCAGTAGAGTGATATCAATGTGTTACAGTGGCTGGAAGAATACATCAACACTCCAGAGAGCAGGGATTCAGCTGACAACAGTTTCCAGAAAGCAGTCTCAGATGGCGTTGCCAGTGCCACACTCACTGATGGCAGGCTGCTCTGAGTAGCGTTCTGAGCCTGATGCACCTCTAGTCTGGCCCATTTTAGTCCAATCGACGCTGTCAGGAAGCCTCTTAGAAGCCTTTTAGCATGTTTTAGTGGTACACATCTATCTATGAATCCACCCCACTGTGCTGGATGACTCTGGGGAATAGCAATAAGAGGAAGGCATCTGGGTGTAGTGGTGTAGATCAACAAAAAGTTAAAAAAAAATATTGACGTAAGAATTTATTTTCATAGAAGCCTGTGTTGAATACTGTTGCCTGTGAAAGGCTAGCAGAGAATTTGTGTTATTCAACTGGCAGGAAATGAGAACTTTATCCGCACTTTAATCTTTATGATTTATTCATTCTTTGACTCTGTATACTCAATAGATGTGGGAGGAGGCAATCATCTTGAGCAAGGAACTGGCTGAACAGTACGAGAATGAAATGTTCGACTTTGAGCAGCTTAGTGCATCCTTGGTAAGTACGATTATTGTGTTGTTGAACAGCAATTCCACCACCATCTAGCTTAAGACCATTTTCCATCACAGAACAAGTGTCCACTTTTACAAAGGCCTATGTTCATTTTTTATTTTTATTTATTTTTTTTATTTTGTTCTTTCTTTTTTCTCTATGTATTTACCTATTTATATTAATCTACTTAAACTTCAGTTCCTGCCCTTATAGAAAAAAAAACTACACATATTATATGGGTTAGCCAAGCCAAGCTACTAGGTCGGCATCTGTGCTGACTGCTTTTATAAATAAAAACATTTTGAACATTATAATATTATTTTGCAATATATACAAAAAAGTTGCTCTTGTATATAATATGTAATAATAAAGATGCACTGAAATTCTTGGCAGATATCATTTTTAAAAATAATCACTGATAATCAACACAGATAGTCTCATTTTCAGTTTAAAGCCAGTGAAACAATGAAATTTGCATTGTAAAAAAATATATATATTAAAAAGTATTTCATCTCTTTGTCTATATTTTAGTGGGGACAAACAAATCAATTTATAATCCCACATGTTTACTGAGATCATCCTGCCAGTAGTCCTTAGTGGTCTTATTTTTTTTGTTTTTACATGCACTTGCAAAGCATTTTGCTCAAATTTTTTAAAAATGTGCTCTACAAATAAATTTTACATTGACATTAGCATTGAAAATTGAATTCTAAAAGATCCTTTGCTATAAAGAAATAACTGTTTCTACCTTTTCCAATCGTTGCCAATGTCAGTGACTTTTCATTTCTTACATAAGTACTTACATGGTGTTGAGTGGAACTAATACGAACTTTAAATATAAATGTTTTCAACGTTACTTGAATGCACCATTATATCTCCCAACAGCGGAAACAGGCCCAGTTCTATGAGAACATAGTGAAGGTCATCCGGCCCCAACCAGACTACTTTGCTGTGGGCTATTATGGAATGGGCTTCCCGTCCTTCCTGCGTGTGAGTCTTTGCATCAGCTTACATCTTCCAGCTTCATCCATCAATATGTACTGCATTTTGTTGTTTTTGCTAGAATCACTTTTTTATCAGCATCCAACATGATCTGGCTTACACTTATTTACAGGAACTAAACTATAATAAAATCACAAGCAGCTGTTTCATGAGTGCTCTGTAGAGGAGGTATAGAAATAGGATCCCCTCCATTGTGGGAAAGAAGCATAAATGCCAATCATATTTGCCCTTTACTCTGTCTTTATGTCCAGTTTATGCATCAGTGGTTGTTGGTCCCTCCTCTTTGAAATATGCCCTTTGTTAAGCTTTTACAAAACTGTTTGTTACTCAGTTGATCTATCCAAAATGACCTCTTAAATCAGCCCAGACCACAAGAGTCAGCCCAATCTTGTTTGTCCAATCAGAAAGCTGATCACACAGCTTGAATTCCATCACTTGAACTTTAGCTAAGTACCATTTACTCTAAGAGCGTGACCTGCATCACACAGTGTCCCATCACCACCTCCCCAGCAAACCCAGAGACCAGGTGATTTGGTCACATTGTGAATTGCCTTTACTGGCTGCTGAATTGTGGGCTGTAACCTCAAACCATACGGGCCTACACTTGTTTGGATATAACTGGAGCTCCAAATGTTTTGAAAAGTGGTTTCAGAAAGCCGAGTAAGAGAGACATTCTGATTTCTAAAATGAACTTTGATTAATTTAAATGATTGATGAAACTAATAAATCCACTTTTGCGCATTTATTAGGTACACAGTAGGAGGCCCTTTAACTTGAACTGATTATGCCCTCACTAAATGTCCTGACTGGATTTGGGCCAATCTGATCCCAGCTTGTCACATTAAGTGAGTGCAGAACAAGTGTTTGATATTCAGTGTTCACTGGGTCCTTGTTTTGTGGAGAATATCTTGGTTTGTCCATATGTAAAATTTTTATTATATTTCATTTTATATTTCAGAGGAAAAATAGCTGCAGTTCTGGCAAAGTTCACCTTGTTTTTCTAGTAATATTTCTACCAAGATAGTTTTATTACTAGCATTGAAGGTGTTGTTTTCTTGTCTTTGAGAAATTCATTCCCATAGTACACATGTAACACACTAAATTACCCCCAAAGTGATAATGCTGATCGTGCCCTGTTCGCTCTTCTTTGAACAACAGCCTTTCATTGAGGTCTTCAGCTTCTTTCCGATCACCATTTGCCCTTCGTAACCTTTTTTTTTATCTGCCAGGGCAGAAACTCCATTATAGACAGGGCAAGCCATGCTGGCCTAATCTAACTGCCTCTTTAAGCAGCCTTTCAGGACAGCTTGGACTTTCTTTTTTTTTTATTCTTTTTGTAATGGACTGACCAAATAGCCCAAATAACCAGGGCATGAAGGGTACCAGACTGCCTTTCCCAGTAGGATTTAAATGAGATTATTGTGATCTTGGTTGGGTTATTGTTTGCATCTTCATTAAAAAATAAGCTGCAGACAGGACATATCACCCATGTGCAGCTTTTGTTTTGCAGACATGTAGATATTTTTTTATGTGTTTTTGTATACATCTAAAATAAATTACTGTTATTATTATGCATGATAGTTTGGTGAATTATTTGGATGATTAATAGATTTGTAAAATTTTGTGAGATTTAACATACAGGACTGTCTCGGAAAATTAGAATATTGTGATAAAGTTCTTTATTTCCTGTAATGCAATTAAAAAACATGAAATGTCATACATTCTGGA
>JBAMHW010000024.1:9111502-9127116 GCA_037177495.1 Rhadinocentrus ornatus | reverse complement strand
ATGTTTTTTAATTGCATTACAGGAAATAAAGAACTTTATCACAATATTCTAATTTTCTGAGACAGTCCTGTATATGTTAGGCAAATCATTATTATTCAGCTTTTCCACATATCAGTTGCACCTTCTCAACCACTGTCATCCCTTCTCTGTAGTTCAGACATGCTAAAGAGAGGCATCTTGCAGTGTCACTGAATCAGCTGAGTGAAAACAGCAGGTCGGTTAAAGCAGCCATTACTGCAATCCCAACTTGATATGTGCATGCACACACGAGGCGTGCCCAGTTCACCTCTGTCATTGCCTCTTTTACCAGTTCAAAGGCACATCACATGTGGATCAGCTTTAACACCCCAATGCCACCACTTCACTTTCACACATTAAAATCAATAGCCTGGCTTATAAAGGTATACGTGAAAGGCAACTTGATTTACAGCGCTGCGGTTTTAGAATCATCAATGGTGGTATTTATTGCAAGAGACTGGATGTACTGCAGAGATTCTTCCCCTTCTACTAGAAAATTTTTATTAACTTGGAATTTACCTCTAAGAATTAAGATTTGAATAATCTCAACGTTAATAACTTTGTGTGACTTAAGAGCTGTGGGTTACCAAACTGTCAGCATGTCAGGATAAACTGTTGTCTCTGCCCTAAACAAAGAGGAAGGGCAGAGTTTAGAGAGCTAATGTCTCAATGTCACCTGTAACACTGTCATAGTACTTGTTCTCGTAACCAGACAGCTCTGCTCTGCTCTGAGCTATTTATTTATTATCATGGATTTTTTCTGCCTTTTAACTAAAGGACTGATATCCATTATTGCCCTGTATAGGTATGTGTGCGTACAATTTCCTTTATAGCTCCTAAGATGCTCTGTTCCAGCATCTAGTGATCGTCAACCTTTTTTTCCTGTTTTTTCCTTAACATTTCTGTTGACCTTTCAGCCCACCATGTGGCTCGGCCCAGATTGCCTGTCCAAGTCATTGTGCTGGTCAGGATTACTCAGCCCAGTAGATATTTTTTTAAGTGGGCTTTTTTAAGTGATTTATTATTTATTTCATTTTTTTTTTCCTTCCTAACACGTTATCATCTTATTATTCTCCAGCAGGAGGCCTCTTTTTTTATTCTTTTTTTTTTTTTTTTATAAAGACTGCCTGGAGTTCCACTTGGATAATACTAAATTATCCTGGTGAAACGTTTAATAATTATGTTAAAATATTTTCTTGTAAGGACATATAGATGCATTTGGGTAGGAGTGGCTAATTGAGATTAATATAGTTTAGAGGGTTTTCGATCACACCCCATCCGGCTGTTAGTGTTGCAGAATCGCCGTCTCCTCAAGGGAAAAGTCATTTATGTGAAAAAATCAATACTCCTACAAAGGCATCTTGTATCCACCGCCCCCTACAAATTGATTTTATGCAAGAGTGCTTAATTGAGCTGCTTATGATTTATTAGATCTTAATATAGTTGGACACTAGGGTATTTGTTAATTGTAAAATGTTCTAGATATCATAATTTGTTTTAAAACTTCAGACGCAACTAGAACATGGATCTCCATTATCTTCCTTCTTTTCAGTATATAGTCAATTAATAAAGAAATATAAATTTATTTAGCATTTTTTTCGGTTTCTATCTAAGGGAACTATTACGTATTTAATTTATTCATTATTTACTAAACAAAATAAATAAAGGGACAGAACAATTATCCTAAATCATCATTTCAAACTTAAAAGATGTGTGGATTTTATTTATTTCCTTTAAAAAGATAGCATTAAGCTTTTAGAGGTTTTAATGCCTTTACAGTAAATCATAGATAAATTCCCTGTATTGTTGTTTTTTCTCTGTTCACATCCTATTGCCATATTAACTCTATAATGCTGTGTGCCTCGTTTTTGATAAATACAGTTTTTGAGACCTTTCGCTAGGGCTGTGCGATTAATCGAATTTTAATTACAATTACGATCTACGATTACGGTTTTCAACAATCATAAAAATTAAATGGTCCGAATATTTTGCTCCTTGGCAGTTTACTCTTGTGCTGTTTTCAGTTGCAAATCGAGCGCCACTGGCATTGCAGCGCTGCGCTCTGTTGCAGACTCCTCCCACAGCAGCAGACTCCTCCCACAGTTTCAGCCGCTTTGGTTTAATTCAACTCGAGATGCAAACACCTCTCAAGTTATGGGCTGGCCACACGGGAGCGAAGTCGCTCCTTCTCTATTAATTTTTCTTTGGAAGTTGCACAATGAGGCGGAAGTCGCTGCCCTCCTCCAGCCAAGCGACATGCGACATTCGTGCATGTGAAAAGTTGCACTCGTTCATGTAGACGTTCATGTAGACGTTCATTACGGCGTGACACAAGGAAATAGAAAAATGTTCAATTTTTGTGAGTCGTGACTAAATAATCCACCAGCTCCCAGAGACAGAGATAACAAACAAACATAACTTGTTTTCTCGCCAAAGACCAGCGCTCAGTTATCACAGTGAACAACCCGGGATTTAAGAAACTTATCAACACTTTGGACCAACGGCATCACTGCCATCTCGTCACTATTTTATTCGTGTGTCTCTCCCTGCCCTGTATGATAAGTGTCATGAGGGTGTTGTGAATTACGTGGCTACAGTTCAATGTTTCACCACCGCTACGGACCTGTGGTTAAGCAGCACCATAGAGCCGTATATGACACGAATATAATCGAGATCTCAATTTCAATCTAAATAATCGGGATTATCACTTTTCCCATAATCCAGCAGCCCTGCCTTTCGCATCACATCATGGTAAAAACGTTCAAAACCCTGTTGCACACAATCTGATACTTGTCTCTTTTATACTTTGTGTACTACATTAATTATAACATCACATAGTAATCAAAAGTTAGTATACAAAAATTTTTTGTTAATTATTTGTTTAAGTTTTGTTACAGGGCCAAATAAAAACTTCTGATAAAAAAAAAAAAGGAGAATTTTCTCCCCATATTTTCTCAGGTCGTACATTAAAGGGTTAACTCATCTTCTCTCTGTTCCTGTCCTGAAGTTTGCTTAATTCTCAGGTTAAATCTTCTCTGACAACTTAAAGATCAATTCTGAGTACGTTAAACTGAATTGTGAATGTTGAAACACCACATTCATAGACTGGATATGAGCTGTCGTGTCGTATCTGTCGAATGGTCCCTCCGGCAGATCCCTGAGCACATTCAGGCAGATGAAGGAGCATTCCCTCCTTATGCTTTTAGGAGCATGCTCATATAATTTATTCTCCTTGTGTAATAAATTAAGATGACCTTTTCATCAGGCTCTGTGTTAACTGATTGCACCACAGATTGATGAAAATATTCTTGTTCTTGTTGTCACTCTTCACATGTTCCCGATTCCTCTGTGTTGCTGCAAACTTGTCCAGAGATCGTAAATCCTCAAGTCATGTGTTTTATTTTAACTTAGTGGTATTACACTTTTATTGTTTCTGCTTTGTCGGCTGAATATGTGAGATGACCTTTTTATTCAGTAGCCAAGATGGAAAAGACCATTTCAGCATAAATTACTATCTCAGTGACGGTTTTCTCATCCAGCACAGGTTCAAGGGTCAAATGAGAACCGTGACACTGAGGTGACTGTACACATAATCTCAACAGCTTTATGAAAATCTGCCGCCTTTTTCCAACAAAGCATTTAATATGCACAGCTCTCAAAAGATTAGGTATCCTCAATCAGATGTAGAAGATTTAGAAGAACATATGTTGACCACCAGTCAAAAACTGTGGCTATGATTTAGGCAGATGAGTAGGCCAGCTGTGGGATTCAGTGTTCTTTTGTCAACTTGTCAATCAAACCAAATCTGAAAATGGCCCCAGGCATACATCGCAGCAGCAATTAATTTGATTAAATGGGGAGTTATGAAGTGTGCCATGCATGAGAACAGGGCTTTCTGTGTGGACTGAGGTTTCATTTGTGTTAAATTGACGTAATATGTTTCATCATTCTCCTTAAGGTTTAAGTAAAATTATAACTTTTGTAGAAATAGTATTTCCTCCTTATATTTTTGTATTAATTTATGATTTATTTTTAGTCATGTTCTTAGGACTAATCTGTGACTAAATTCAAGTCATAATTTGAATCATGTTTTTAGTCAACTGAATGAAATAATATAGTAAATTAAATCTACTGTAGACTTACTCAATTATAGTACAAAGTGTGAGAATTATGCATTTTATTTACACTTTGGTGAACTGACACAACTGGGAAATTAGACTCTGCATCTCTAGTTGCTAAAAAGTCCAGAGACTTCAACCTGGGTCCTCCAGCCCCAAGCACACCTTGCTTAACTACTAAGCTACCAAATTTACAGCCTTGCAAAAGCATCAACAGCGCATAGTATAATTTTGACTTGAGTGTACATCAGAGTTATTTGTAGTTTTCCCAGGTCAGATTTAGTCAGATTCCCAACTCTTCCTCCTCCTCCACTTTCCATACAACTAAGTTAGGTCCCAACGGATTGCATCAGTGCTGAATATCATTTATTTGATTTAAATTTGTTGACGGACATGCCAGTACATTTTGTTGTAGTTTTTTTTTTTTTTCATGAATCAGTTTTTATTCAGTTCTCATCCTTGTCAGAAAAACATTTGTTGTTTCAGTTGACAAAATTAATATTGATTTACAATATTGAACACACTAAAGCTCTTAATCACCAAAATGTAACTTGAGGCGTGTCTACTTGTGCAGCTGTAGCTCAGAAGGAGGAACAGTGAGGTTAGTGGATCGATTCCAGGCTTCCCTGACTACATGTCTAAGTGTCCTCGGGCAAGACACTTAACCTCAAGTTGCCTCCCGATGTGCCTAAAGGGGCATGAGTGTGTGTGTGGGAATGGGTGATTGTGACCGGTAGTGTAAAGCGCTTTGAATGGTCAAGCTGACTAGAAAAATGCTGTATAAGTCCATTTACCATTTTTACCATTAGGCTGTGCAGTATTTAACCTGCAACATGGTTGAGTTTATGCTGACAGATGAATAAAAAAAACACAGCCTGTGAGGAGTGTGACATGACCAAAAGAGTTTGCCACAGTGATGAGCAGTTTGTGATTAGTCCGACTATACCATGTTGACTCACTGTACTTTTTCCAGCTGTACTTCTCTAGGTCTTTTTCACTAAAAACTTTTTTAAGGTTTTATGCTCATCTTCCACTTTTTAATTAATATTTTATATAATTCGCTCCCAAAAAATGTTTTTTTGTTCTTGTATTATATGTTAAGTATCATTTCCTTTCTCTTATCAAGTAGATTTTTATGTCTTCTTTTCTTCAGCCATTTTTTACTTTATTTTTGACATACCAACAACAGGTGCAGCGAAAATGGTCTCCACTGAAAATGTAGTATCACTGTAAAATTCATTTTGATGCTGTGAAAGCCTTGAGGTTTTTCCTCAACAAAGGAAATCTTTGAATATATTCATTTTAATTCTGTGAAATCCTTCAGCTGAGAGGAAATAAAGACTTGCATGTAATATTGGAAACGATATATCGTAAAATTTCAAGCTTTGTTTATGGTCTGGTTTCAACACACGCGCCACTTTTTTTCTGGCAAAGATCAAGCTAAGAAAATGTGAAAAGGGAGTTAAGCGAGAATAGCATCGGCTCTCATGTTTCTGCTACAAGTTAAACCTGGAAACATGTCCTAAAGCATGATTTTTTTCTTTAAGACAGGTTTATTTATATAATAGAGGTGATACGTTGCAGTGCATTGGCTTAATAAAACAGAGCTCATTCCCTTGTTGATTCAGTGCCAAGGACTTTTAATCCTTTCTTTTTCCCAAGTATTAAACCTGAACACAATAATAGATGTATTAACCCCACCACAGTACCAGGTCAAGCATCTTTACAAATCAAAATCACCTTTTATGTGGATTTTTTTTTGCATTTACTTATTTTGCATCTTTTTTCCAATTTCTTTACCATTTAGCCTTTTGATATATTTAAAGGGTGGCCTCTAAATTCACTAAGGTGATGGTGCATGTGTATTGTCAACACTATTCCACAGTGCCTAATTTATATTCATAAACTTGGCACGGTCAACCTTACAGACACATAATGTGTGTCAATCATGAGCCCATCTTCCTGACACATTCAAGGTCTCATTTTTTCTTTTTCTTTTTTGTCCTTCAGAACAAAATGTTCATCTATCGTGGGAAGGAATATGAGCGCAGAGAGGATTTTGAAGCACGACTTCTCACACAGTTTCCCAACTCAGAGAAAATGAAGACAACCACTCCGCCCAGCGAGGACACGAAATGCTCCTCTGGTCAATGTATCCTCAGCACCACATCACCAAGTCAAATTAAACTAATCATTTTAAGTATTTTATTTCTTTTTACATTTTTTCCCCAACTTTTCTTATTAGATACTGCCAACCATGAGTCATATTTACTCTCCTATGCACCTTTTGATATTCTTCACTTCAAATTTCTGCGATTCATCACTCAGCTAGTCCTCATCTGCATTGATACACAAGTCTGTGTAAAAGTCTTGATCCACTCCTAGTTTTATTTTTTGCTGCCAAACTGTCAGATTATTATTATAAAGTGGTCTTAAACAATATTTCTCCAGATTTTCTGTAGGTCTTTTAAAGTTTTTCTTTGAAAATTTTCTGCTTAATCACTTTTTTTTCAGTCCAGTCTTGTACCTGACCATCTTCAGAGAAATGTGTGTTTTTGATTCTGGTTCTATCTTAAACTATTCTAATTAATTGTTCAATTACAAAAAAAACAACAAAAAAAGACAACCTCATCAAATGATGAGTCTGTGTTGGGTTCACGCAAAACATACAACTTTGCATAGAGCCTTTTTAATTGTACCTTTGAACAAATTATGTGTCTTTGCAACCTGTTGCTTCTTTTTTTTTTGGTTGCATTTACAAAAAAATGCCATTGATTGCCCAGTTTGACAGATAAATTAGTATTTTTGCCCAACAGGATGATTCTAATTAGCCAAAAACTTAGCATTGCTCTGCATGGTGTTTGAGTGTGCTTAAAACAAACAGAAGAGGTGCAAGTGTTGACGAATTAAGGTGATCATTTCTACATATTAATTTCCAGGCTACATTATTGAACATATTTCCTTGTAGCTCTAAACTTTTGCACTTTGCTGTGTCGTTAACTGCCATTCAGTGCTCTGAAAGACATCATAGAAATGCTTTATTAGTTATGTTCATATTTAAAACATTCTCCTCCAAATTGTTGATTTTGGGTACATTGCAGTAACAATTAAATTATATTTTTTATTTAAAATTATAGAAAATTGAGGTTCAGTAATTGTTATTTTATTTCATAGATGTGAGGTCAGCCATTTCATATATTTTCTTTGACCTTTCTGCTGAAGATATCCAGTGTTTTACAGTGAAACCCATCCTAGATCTGCCTGCTAAGTTTCAAAACAAGCCTGTATCAGAACAAATAGTCAGGTAAGTAAGGCGCTTCAAGCACGCTCAAAGTCACAGAGCTTGTTTTTCAGTCTTCCAACACCTAATTCACTTTCCAGTCGGTCAAACAATCAACAGAGCTTGTGATGACATGCTAAGGGTGCATTAGCATCTTTGTGTGTGGTGTGCAGAGGACCACTGTGGTGAATTAAATCTTGATTTAAATGTGGGTCTGTGTAGAACAAATCCTGGTTGACCTTCTTGTTGTTCTAGTGGTTATTAACTTTCACCAGCCATCTGCTATTAGTCAGTGTGCCAAGTACAACATTGTTTCTCTGCCATCATTATTAGCTTTGTGTTGAGCATCAGGGTCACAGCAAATAGCGGGCCCTTCCACTCCAACTCGTCTGTAGGTCAGCCGGATGTTGCAGCACTCAGCTGTGCAAATTTACTTTGATATGCCACCCAATGCATCAATGGACATAATTAAAAGAAGGCATTTACTTGGAAAAACCTTTAGGCAAATACACCTGGGCTGTGATCTTATCACAAGCCTGCAGCTCTGGTCACGCTCTGTTTGTGAACTGTGTTTGATTGAAATATGCGACTCTGTTAACATCCCAGATTAGACGGACATGTTTAGAGGCTGACAGAGAACTGTTCCACACCAACTGCCCATCTCTTTCCCTGCCAATTTTGCCTCTATCTAGTTCTCACCGTGGCTTTCCCAGTTGTCTCTCAGTCCCCTTCTCTCTGTTTTTCTCATTTACGCTCTTATTCAGTGAAGAGATCAGCGGTGCATAGCAATGAGACTGAGCCATTTGAGCCAAAGGGTCACAGCAGACGGCAGAGCACAGCCCAGTCTGACTTTTCTCTGCCAAACTATACTACTCCAATCATATGTAGCCTGCCAGCTCTGACACGTAAAAGGCTTAATTGGCGTAGCACAGCTGATTTAAAGCTGCTGTATTAATCTTATTTATTAGATCAGAAGTTCAGTTTGATGCCACACTTTTACAGGTAATTTAAGAATGCCTCTTAGTGTGTTTAAATGGTTCCTTGCCTTTTTTTAAGCACAGAAAGACACATCTGAATGTCAGTGTAACATAAAAGGCTGCAATGGCAGTAAGACCTGAGCCCAGCTATTCTGTGTAGTCTGTTAATTGGACAACAAAACCTTCAGTCTTGTTACTGGTGGTTTTAATGTAAGGAGGCATTGGAATTGCTTTGATTGTGCTCACAGTTGATTATTTTTATTCACTAATAAAGTCGCATCTTGTCTTTAATAATAAAGTATAATTTAAGAATATATTGGGGTTATATTTCTACAAGAATGTCCCCTTTTCTGCACCCAGACAGCGTTTCCCCACCATAGCTATGTAACACCACCCTTTTCCTTCTGTGAAAAGCCCATTAACCTGATTGGCAAAGTTCATCCTTGCCTGTCACGTACTTCTGCTGCATATGCTGCAGCTTATCTGCATTTCTGACTGATTCAGTGGCTGCCAGTGATGTGTGTGCCCCAAAAATTAATTAATTTCCTGTGTAGATGAGGCCATTCCTCAGATGGAAACCAACATGCTTAAATGCCATAGTTGCAAGCAGAGCTAGCCTGGAGGGGGGGTTTGTCCTGTGTTTGACCTGAAGCAAAGCAATCAACCTGTATCAATCAAGCTGTAGATTGCTAGTAACAGTTTTAATTCACTCAGGCAAGAATATTCTTCCTCCACAGCTTCTACACAGTAAATGAAGTCCATAAATTCCAGTATTCCAGGCCAGTGAGGAAGGGAGAGAAGGACCCTGACAACGAGTTTGCGGTAATTATTCTTCTCTTCTTGTTTTTGTTGTCATTGTAATCATTTATTAAATTAAACTAACTAAACAGCAAATTAAAAGTCATAGTAATACAAAGTAATGAAAGTAAGAAATGTTAAACAAATCTTCATTATCTGCAGCAGTTCTTTTTGAGGCATCCTTATTTATTAAAGGAGAATCCATCCAGTAAGGATACTCCCACGCTTCCTCAGTAATCTTTGAGTGAACAGCTATTGCGTCACCTTAGCCTCACCCAAGCAACAACAGTCTTAGGGGTGAATTGGATACAATGCAGTGCTTCTAAAACAGCTTCATGTTGCTTGCTTTAAACTGCCTGTTCATCTTAAATTGTTCTTGACAAGCGCTTCTGTTTCTAGTTGTAATTTTGTGTCTGTCAATTTGTCTACAGAACATGTGGATTGAAAGGACCACATACACAACAGCGTACAAGCTCCCCAGCATCCTGCGCTGGTTTGAAGTCAAGTCAGCCTCCACAGTGAGTATGAAGGGCCTTTGTGCCAACTAGGTCTCACAACTGGATGAGGATCTGTAGGCTGACTTAAAGGCAATCGATATGATTAGTCCACTTTAGCAGTATAGACAGTCACATAGACAGAGGCGTGCCTCTCCTGTAAACTAACGATGGGGCCTGTTCTCTCTTTACCAGATGGCTTGTATTGATTTACCAAACAGTGCTGTTGCCACGGAAAATAGCTACACAGCGCAAATACAACTAGAGGACCGTTCTGACCTTCAGTCATTGTTGATTTTCTGTTGAATTACTTGGATTGCTGCATTGAACACCCTTTAGTAATAAGGTCTGGCTGTAGCCTGTGACTGAAATGTTTACTGTAGAGCTTGGAATTGGTTTATTTCACCCACACCCAACTAGAGCCACATTAAAATGTCATTCATTTAACTTCGCTTTAAACTTAAATTTAAAATGCTGGTCCAGTGTCCCAATTTTGGATTCAGATGGCTGGCTGGAAGTGAATTGTGGAGAAATGAGTACAGTGACATAAGTTAGAGTACAAAGTGCAAAGACACCCACTGCATCTTTATAATCCACACTTAGTTTGCTTACAGAAAAGATTATTCATTTAATCTGATTAGTTTTGACTTAAGTATTCCACTGTCAATTACTCATTGTTGCTTTGATTAATCACCTTTATGTCTGTACTGCTTAAAAACCTCAGAAAGGGCCACCTCTCACCCCAAGAGTTTTACTAGTCTGCTGTCTCTGGATTCATAGTTGTCAGATAGCACCACATCATACACATACTGGCTGTTTGAGCATTTAGTTCAACATATTGCTTGCTTTAACATTGAATTAATGTACAAAACAAATTTTCTCCACAAATTTCTGAGTCCATTTAAGAGAGTTGGACTCTCCACCTATGCAATTTGTCAGAGCCGACATGTCTTCCTTCATGTTGGGCTGCAGCATATTGTAAGAAGCAGTTTGCCCTCCAGATGAGCCAAGAGGAGGTCAGGCCCCCAAGGTCAAACTCTATTTAAAGCTTAATGACTCGGCTGAGAGTCACCAATCCCTTCGCCTAATCCCTCCATCTGACAATTCTTTTTATCAAGCTGGCCTGAGGCATCACGGCTCAGATTGGAGATTTGTCTCCCTGGCACATCTTTACTTTCCTTGGTTGGGGTATAAATCTGACATTTGCTCAACAAGCCACTCATGTTTTTTCTAAAACCTTACCACAAGGAGGTGATTTTGTCTATTTATTTATTTTCCCCTTCTCATCCATCCAAGTGATGAGATTGTCCCCATGTGGAATTACATGGATTTGAGTTGAAATTTGTTTCACACAGTAGAGGAATTTATAACAACATTGCCAAATATTGCAATCACATTTTCTTAGACTTGCTAGTTATATTTTGTTGACATGGGAATTGATGTTCCCCCGCTGCATCTAGCGATCCATTTCTATTGGACAGTTGCAGATTGATGTAGGGGCACAGTTAAAGAGATTCATTGCTTCTTTATTTGCAGTGTAGTTAAGGGTTCCTTAGCCCATCTCCTATTAATTTTTCCCTAATGCCACCACTGTCATCACCACTACAATGTTATCACTTCATTGTATGGATCCCAGAGGTACCATTGATATATAAAACAGGTAAATATTAATAAAGAATCTCTGATTCCCCCTTCTCTTATTTTGCTGCACAGGAGGAGATCAGTCCACTGGAAAATGCTGTGGAAACGATGCAGCTAACCAATGAGAAGATCAGCAGTATGGTGCAAAGGCATCTCAGTGACCCCAACCTTCCTATCAATCCCCTTTCTATGCTGCTGAATGGGATCGTGGATCCAGCCGTCATGGGAGGATTTGCCAATTATGAAAAGGTAGTCAACATGGAAAAAGCTCTTCTTTTCCTTATTCTCTACAGCTTCATGTCCATATCTTTATTTTACACTTAACTTTCAGAAAAGATTATCACAGGAAAAGTATTTTTTTATTTATTTACTTTTTTTCAAGCTGGATAAAAAAGAATACTCCTAAATTATCCATATTCACACAGTTGCTACGGCCCTGAACTCGGCTTTCCAGAAGTGTTTATTATTTTATTAACTCTTCCTTCTGAATTAAAATAAAGCATAAAAATGTGTATTATTTTTAAAAGGCCCTTGTTGTAATCTAAAACCTCTGGCTGCTAAAAACAAGGATGTGGACAATTAAATGCTGCACTCCAGGGTTTAAAAACAAATGTAGTCATATCTGTCTTAGATGTGCAATCTGTGTTCCCCTTTAAAGTTTAAAAAAATATTCATAATCTGTTATTTAATAAGGTGTTAATATGCAGGTACTGTTACATTTAGACCATGTTGTGATAATTTATTCCCCATCTCCATTCTTTTTGCCACACTATGCTATCCACCCACTGTTTCAGCTCCATATCTCAGAGTCAAAACTCTATCTCTACTGAGGAAAAGGAAGGGAATTACCTTCTTTGTCATTATGTCTAAGAAGGTTTTGTAAGCATCAAATCATCTGACACATTCTTTATATCAGGAAAAGAAACAAGATACCTTTGTGTTTTTGCTTGTGGCCTCTATGTTTGCTTGTCTCTTTTACGTTTTATGGCTAATTTAGGAAGTTATAATTCAACTTCTGAGCTTAATAATAGTTTAAACCAACCAAATTTACTCCCAGCTTTGATTTTTTTTTATATTTTCATTATCTTATCCATGTTGTAAATCCTTGAAGGCTTTGATGGCATCAGCTTCAGTATTTAGTATCACTTCTTTTGTGACACACACTTATTGTTTTCTTCTAAAAATCATAAATCATGGTAAATATTATTTTATTTGAGATGATTCAAAGCTCTTTTTTTTCCTATTGAAAAATTCAGTCTTCTCTTTTTTCTTTCTTGTTTTTCATCACATTTCTCATGTCATCCAAATACCATCATAGTGATTCATGTGGCAAAGGAAACTCTTTTTGCCTTCTTTTGATGACAAAGAAAAAAAAAACACGCATATGGCTTTTCAGCTTTCATTCATACCTGAAATAGATTTATGTTGTGAGAGGTGTATGAGAAAAATCAGCCACAGGAATTTTTGCCCTCTGGTCACACTTTCAATTCTGTAAAATAACGCAGGTGGTGCTGGACAGACAGTTGTCTAAATAAAAAAAAAAAAAGTCATGTTAAGACCATGTCAAAAACATCCCCATTGTCTAGTCGATTCTCTTCACATCACATCTTTCTTTATATTATAAACTTCTTGACATTTCAGCCTTCCTCTGAGCATACTTTGGCTTTTTTTCTCCTCCTTTTATACAAGCATGCTTACCCCAGCACTTCTTTTGCCTCTTTCCCCAGGCCTTTTTTAATGAGAAGTACATACAGGAGCACCGAGAGGACCTCGAGAAGATAGAGAAGCTGAAAGACCTTATCGCCTGGCAGGTGAGATCCCATCTCTTGGGTGTTTCTTTTGCGTGTTTTGCTTGTCAGATATATCAGGATGCAAGATAACCTGGCCAGGTTGTCACAAATTGTTTATTATGTAAAAAAGAAAAAGAAATCTGTCATATTTTATTTTGATTTCTTTTATGGCTCATGAATTGAGAAGAAAAGCACATGACCTACAGGAAGGCAAAATGCTGAGCCTTGATGAGATGGTACAGGGGATCATAAAACACTGAAGCCACTTACCCTTTTATCACACTTTAGGCTTAATTGGGTTGAATTTGCTTTGAGCCTCTCATTTGCTCAAACTTAAACGCCTTTTTTTTGTCTCTTTCTTCATAAACACAACACCAAAACAATGGCAGCTCTGCACCACAAACTAAGAGAGCCATGCACAAGAGTCCCTCTTAAATTGAAGAGCATAAAGCTTCTTTTTTTTATTATTATTTTTTTCCCTTTACATTAAAACACTCACTAAAGTCCATCCAAAAGGAAGCACTCCTGAAAGGTTACAGTTGAAATGTAATATCATTTAAAGAACTTGTAAGTGCACTGCCAAGTGGATTCAGTGACAGTAACTGAAGTGAGCAGGGGAAAAGTGTGTTAAAGATTGCAGAGGAGATAATGGCGAGGAAGAGTGCTGAAGCAAACCTGAAGTAGCAAGGATGCTCTGTGGCAGAGAGACAGCAAGACGTCAGCAGTGGCGGTTTTGTAAGCGTCGCACCCTCACGACGCCTGGAGGAAAAGCCCACGCAGCAGACGAGCAATGCACACACACACACACACACACACATATGCCGTTAAGCAGCTTTCTATGACACTCAACAGATATTTAGCTCATTTGTGTTCATCTTTGATTAATAAATTTCTGGTTATCTTTATTGTAAAGAAGCTACCTCCCTTTGGGAGTTTAGAGTGCTCCACTTTAGGCTTTGTTTTTTTCTTTTTCTTTTATTACGCTCTGTGGTCTCTAAACTGTTGGTTACTGTTAAACTAAGGAAGCTGTAGTTTCCTGGCTTTTTGGCTCACCCAGGAACTGAGCACAGATTCAAGAGGTTTAGCTGCAAGGAAAGTTAATTGAGATTTTAATAGTTGTTCCTGTCGCTGTTGCTTTAAAATAGGTCAGCGTTGTATTTCACATATCTGTCAGATCTCAAAATCTGAGAAGTTGTGCTCTTTTTTGCTTTTATATAAGGAATCGTGATTCACTCAGAGGCATCCGAGGCTTATATCCCCCACCCACTTTTGACATTAAAGTCTTCTAGCTTTGTGTATTTTTTGATGCAGCTTACTAGATATAAGACATATTTGTTGTTCTGTATTCAATGTATTTGAATGTGTGGAAATATAGAAAATGAGGGACTGAAATGGGGGTTTGCAAAGCAGCTACAGGCAATTTGAAAGTAGGGATTTTATTTTTTGCTAGTCAAGAAAAGTTAAACATTAGAAATACATCATATGTGACAAGGTGAAGCTGGGGTTTTATCTTAGTAGATAAATCATTGGTATTTCTGCTGATCATTGGGTAAAAATGGTGAACAGTGAAGTTAGTTTTAATTGTTTCATTAACTTTTTTGTTTATTCCTGTTTACTGCTCTGATGAAAAAGTCAAATCTCAACATCAGCTTGAGATTGCATTTTGAAATTATCTTCCACAAACAGTTTGCTGCCTCCACAGTTGGCGACTGACTTGAAATGTTCCTTGATTGTAAATGATAGCAGCAAGCTTTGTCTCTTCCACTTTAAAGCATAACAAAACTTGGTTAAGTTGTTTGCAGATGTGTTACAGAGCAGAAAAATCTGTTTACTGAGCCCATGCCAAACAGATATACAACAAACTTTTAAGGAGATAACGAAAGCAAATTTGAAATAGTATCAGCCGATTCCTGGCTAGAGCCAGCCTGCTTGTTTGTCTTGTGTCTTGAATTTGTCTAAATAAAGGAAACTCCAGTGAACAAGCTAAATGTGGAGCGTTTAGCCAATATGCACTGTTGTTCGGAAAAACCCATTGTGCTCATTTAGTAATTAGAGAGAAAATGAGTGACTGGAAATCAGGAAGTTATTATTATAATTTAAATGAAATTATTATAAAAGCACTCTGCCAAATAGAAAGTATGTGCTTTCAGGGATGTTTACAACAAGCAAATCCTTTGGAAAGATGCCCAAATTACTTCCTTAAACTTTTGTCTTGTGCATGATTCAATAAAAAAAGTTTATAAGTTCTTAGTGGTCAATAATTTAATTCAAAGACCTAAAGGCATGCATTCATCCAGGCATCAGCTGCTTATTCACTTTCACTTCTGCTGCTGGTCCCTTCTCGTATATAGTAGAGTGTGCTTAGTCTAAAATGTCTGTGTGTGTCTGAAAGACCTTTTGACTATCATGAATGGTCTGCCTCTGGACACATCATCAGTGATGTAACCTGGGATCACAGGGGGTTTCGGGTCTTTCAACAATCAGAACCCCTCCTCCAG
>JBAMHW010000024.1:9094589-9111402 GCA_037177495.1 Rhadinocentrus ornatus | reverse complement strand
GAGCTGTCAGCTGTTTCTCCAGCTGTCACCAATCTGTACTTGGTTGTCAACCAGACTGTTCCTGGTAGTCACTGGTGGTTTCAGTAAAAACAGCTCTTAGATGCACCTTAAGGTGCCCCTGGACACATCATCAGTGATGTGTAGTGATGTCTTAATATGTCATCACAAACCTGCTTAAATCCAATGTGGCTGCCCCAGCAACCCAAGTTGTGGATCAAAAGTCTGGTCATTACGAGTCAGGCAGGAACAGAGTGACAAGACTCTGTTAAGAACAGACACTGCTGATGTTAAACGGCAGTGACATTTCTTTCTGGTCAGTTGTTGGTGCCTGTTTTTAAATGCATCTGGGGCTTCATTTGTATTCAGTGTTGTCCACCTAAATTCTTCAAGAAGGATGGACGTTCAGTTTAGATTGTGATGGGAGAATTTGCATAAACATAAGTAAACACATCAGCCTTGCACTCATGCATTTATGAAGTGATGAAGCATAAAACTAGATACTTTGATGGTGAAGCAGTCATGCTGCAAAAGACAATGCAAGATTTATTTTATGTCTATCTGGGTACTTTGTTTTTGTTTTAAATACACTTTTATGAGCATGTGATATGTCATTATTTATGTCACTTTTAATCAATTGGGCTAATTTCCAGCTCTACATTTGTACTTCTTGGCTCCACAGAAGAAGCTTTTAATTATTCACAGTTGTAAAAAAAAAAAAAATCCTTATTTGTCTCTCATATTGGCCTCATAAGCAGCCTTTAAGTTCATCATCTGTCCAATCCAAGCAGCTTTCTGTCATGTCTCTTTAAGCCCTACATCCATTCCTAAATGATTTAAAAACCTTTGCCAGGGATGCACAGTGGTGTGGTGGTTAGCACCACAGCCTTCAACAATGGCTCTTAATACATGGGAAAAATTGCTAAAGAACTAACTAATATTTTAAGTACAGATATAATAACAAATCCAGATTTTAGCTATTTTTCTTTTTTTTTTTTATGGAATATTGCATTGAAGGTGCTGGCTCCGGTATGTCTTTGGTTAGATAATTTTTCTGTTAAAACACCTTCATTTCTTGAATGAAATAAAAGTAAATACATTTATCCTACAAGTATTATAGTTTCATTCACTTGACTCACATGTGTCAAGTGTGAGGCAAGTATTTGAGACAGACAGACAGACAGATAGCAGAACTAGTATTTACAACATTGTTTCTGCCTAGCTCACTTGGTAGGCCAGCTTCATCCCGGCCTGGGGCCCTTTGCTGCATGTCACCCCCCCTCTCTGTGACTCTCTTCCTGTTTACTCACTCTGCAGTAAAAGCCACTAGAGACAAGAGACTACAAAAATATAAAAGCAAAAAACAAAAAAAGAACACACTTGTGTATGGAGGTTACACATTCACATTATACACATATGCCAAACAATGATGTCACCACTAATAGTTTTTAGTTAACCTGATTATTCAACATTATTTGTAAAACTCTTGCCTGCAACTTAAAACATTGTAACATATTTTCTAATATATGAAAGGAGAAAAAGAAATCAAAATGACCTTTTCAAGAAGAATTTGGTATTTAAAGGATTTTTTTTTTCATTTCTACAAAAGCATATTTCTTAATCTAAATATAAACTGATTTAAATTTTGTATATAGTGAAACACTTTATTGAATTTTAAATGGAGCTCTTTTCTTTTTTTAACTGGAAACAGTACTTGGCTAACAATGTCATGGAAACTTTAAAGGCCAGAGTGATATTTTAAACCACCAGGAGGCACAAATTAATTAAATAACAAAACACAGCAACATAGCTCATAGATATTAGTTTATCATTTGTTCATGGCTGACCTGAATGGACTCTGACCCCAGTTGGCAGAGGTGGTCATAATTCAGCATGTATGGTAAATTATTATCTAGACGTAACTTTTGCATGTTGTCCACTGGTAATAGCTCCCATGTTTCTGAAGGGACATCACACGATTGTTTGATTGAATCATTGTATGCAGCTAGTAAACGGCTATGTGGCAGGCCAGGTTATCGTGACCAGTAACCGTACTCACAAAAGCAACAACAGCAGATAAATATGAATCTTGTTCCTGACCAGTTCAAGTCAAGAATTAAATCATATTTTTCTCTTGTACGGTCCACCATTTTCAGGTTACAAAAAGAACTGTATATATGACTTCTGCTGCTCTTTTTCTTTGACTCGTGGCTGCATTGTGCAGAAGTGGTTGCTTTTGATGGTCTCAGCTTGCATGACCTTGTTGACATGCTGGCTACAGTTTTTTTTGTTTTTTTAACACAAATCACGATTTGCTAAGAGTGGTTGCACTGAGCTGCTGGTTTTAAAGTACTGGCTTAAAATACTGAATGTCCCTTCTTGCTTGGAGTTGCACTTTAGTTTTACAATGAGTCCAGTTTTTAAAGCAACAACATCGCAAGCGCTGTAACCACGGCGTTAGTATTGTGCTGGCACAAGATCTTGATACCTGCTTCGACAAGCAACTAAACCTTTATACTTCTGACACAACGTACGCCTTCTTTCAACCGGAAGTGAAAACTGTGTTGTTCAGCTTATATAAAGTGTTTGCATACCAGGTCTTCACTGACCAGTAATGTAACTTTCACCTCAGTCTTCCAACAGATAATCTTTTATTGATATCTCTAGTCATTAAACTGATGCTTCTCTTAGAGTGCTGGGTTAGAGTTAAGCTTTTAACAAGTTGTTGCATGTAATCTAACAGATGAATGTGTGTGTGTGTTACCCTTGAGCCTATGTGTCTTACCCAATGAGCTTATCAGTGTGGAGCCACCAAGCAGAATTCTGTTGCCATGCCTCCACTCAGTCACACTCAATCATCTTAAGGTCTATAAAAAGATGTGGGTATCCTGGGAGACGTGAATCTTGCCTCAGCTTTCGCTCTCACTTTTTTTTTTTTTTTTGCTTTTTCCTTTTACAACACTCCGTCCTTCTGCCTCCTTTCACCCTCCTTCCTCATACCCCTAACCTCTGTCCTCTCTGCATCTTTCCTGTCCTTCACCTTTTCTTCTTAAGCGTCCTCTCCGCCATTCTCCTCTTCGAGTGGTCCCAGCAGCGATGATGATGAAGGTGTTCAATATCAGGGGAAATCCGTGCAGGGTGTGTGTAACTAGCTTCTCTCCTTTGCCTTCTTGCGCCAGAGCTTTTTAAAAAAAATTTTATTTTGTGCAGCATAGCACAGTAACGCTCATTGGATTTCAGCTTTAGTGATACCTGTTCAGTTATGTTTTCTCAAGCAGATCTGCTCACATTGATGCCTCTACCATCGCAGCATGCTATTAGTGCAGTGTATTACATAGATGAGCATCTGAAGTACCAGAGCAGACATGTATTTTTGATTTTTGAGTTTGACCTCCCTGTTTATAAGCCCGGCTTGTGTAGAAACATGTGTAAATAAAACATGCACAGTTTGAGATTATTTCAAAAGGTTGTATCACAAAAGTGAATTGATCTTCAAGCTGAGGGAAGTCAGTTTCTGCTATAGTTTGCTGTGAAGGGGCAGTCTGCCCTTAGAGAAAAGGAAGAAAGGTGAGCTGGCTCCAGGGATCTCAGGTTAACACATAGAATTTTTTGTTCCTTTACTGGCCCACCTGCCAGATGCTTCACACACTTCTTTGTGGTCCGAGCAGATTCAGTATTGTTTGCCGAGGTAAACCTGTTAGCCATTAAAGCTACTTTTAGAAATGTTATAGTTCATATAAGTTTAAAGTAATGTAAATTTGTTATTTTTACACATCGGAGCGACAGCATTCCTTCCACCTAGAGCTATGTTTCTCTCTTACAATTTGGGAATATTTTTACACTTGCCATAGGAAAGGCGAGCTTTAATCTAACGTCTTTGCTTGTCTCTAGCATTCACTGCAATTCCACAATCAAAGATGACATGTGAAATAAAAACAACCCTGTTTTAATAAAACAAACAAACAAAAAAAAACAACACATAATCTGCAATTTTGCCCAGAAGAAAAAAAGATTTCACTCTTATGCTGCTTGTTCCTTTAGGGACGAGGCTTCCTTCGCTCTCCAGATTTAGTCAACAAAGCTTGCTAACACCGAGTGTGGCGCTGGGGTTTCCTAATTACTCCTTTTCAGCACTTTCAGTCTTTCCCTCGGTCTCCTTTTACCTGCGATGCTGCTGTTGTGTGTTAAGATTTTGTTACTCACCGGCATCTTACAGTGGGAGAGGCAGCAGTGAACTTCAAAGGGTGCATTGCGTCATTATTCGCGTCAGTGCTGGATCCATCACATCTAGTTCATGCCTATAGATGTAACCAGTAAAAACTTTCTCATAGCTTGGTTTATTATTCGTGTAGTGAGGAGGTGATCTCGGTGGCATGGCAACAGCTCTTTTTCACATATTCTTCTTCATTCTCTAGGTACATAAACTCAAACTGATATACATTCACTGCTTGTGCAGGGGCCCAAAGGTCATGAGCATTAAATTAAATATCTGTGGCAGGACTGTGATACATTTATCCGATGAATGAGGAAGAAGCCAGCCTCTCATCTCTCTGCCGTTTGTTTGAACGTTTCTAATGCTGCCATTTTGTTCTGACAGATCCCACATCTCGCTGAAGGTGTCCGTATCCATGGTGAGAAGGTCACAGAGGCGCTGAGGCCATTTCATGACCGCTTGGAGGCTTGCTTCAAACAACTGCGGGAGAAGGTGGAGAAACAATATGGGGTAAAAACTCTGGTAAGAGCTTTTTCCTGTTCTTGAACATTTTCTCTCTTTCTCTCTCTCTCTCTCTCTATATATATATATATATATATATTGCTTTCTAAGGGATGGATTTTCTTTCCCCTGACCAAATCATAGAATAAGATTCTTTCAAAAACTTGATAAAACAGTTTTGTCTTTTAAAAAGTTGATCTCATGAAAGACTAACAATTTATAAAGAACTTTTTTGTTGTAGTCGTAAAGAATGTGGGAATTTCGTCATCTACTGTAAATATACAATAGACTTTTTCTTTGCAAGGTACAAGCCTGAAAACCAGTGTTGGAAACTAAAACAGTCACAGTTCTGCTCAAAAAAAGTTGTTTGTGTGGAAACGCACTTAATGTTTTCAACACGGTATTTCGTTAGTGTTCTTTTGATGACTGATGTTGGCCAGTTTTTTTTTTATTTAACGGGAAGAAAACCACTGCTGTGGAGGAATCCCATTGATGCAGTTTCACTGGAAAAGTACCATTAATTAGTTCAGTTCACTGACGAAGGCTGCTAAGACAAAACTTCAAAGGTCAATATGAGTATGCCATGATAATAAAATCATTTAAAATAGTTTTTAATTCAGAGGTGCTTTAGAGGTTTTGACATTCTAGACACAATTCTGTAATAAAATAACTCTTTAAAAAAACATAGTCAATTTGCAATTTGTCTCCCCATCCACAAATGCAAGTTAAAATAAACGTGTTTCTCAGATAAAGTTTCCTTCTTTTGGCCTGAGCTTATTTAAGATGGACTGAGGCAAAATGGAACTCTTTCCTGTAGTCTCACAAATCAACCTTTTTTATTCTTTTAAAGAGCATTTGCATTGTGGAAAAGACAACCAAATAGTTAGCAGCACACAGTTCTAAAGTCTGCATCTCTGTAGGTGTTACAAATGCTTCAATCCATCAGTCCCTGCAGGATTTTGCAGGATTTTTTTGTGATTGTTGCAACCTAAAATGCCTGATTTGATTGCATGCAGGTCTCCCCACATTTCAGGTAATTTTGCAATAAAAAAAAAAAGTTTTAAATCAGTGACCTTTGTCTTCAACCAAAATATAACACGTGGTACAAAACAGTTCACCTTTTCTTTTATACAAAACACTGAGAAAGTATTCTGCATGGTCCTTGGCGGTGATGTCACTTCTTCTTTGGGTTGAGCAGGTTAGATGCTTGAATGGCGTATTGCTGCCATCTACCATTTGATATTGTATCTATGTCTAGTGAGGAGCGCCGCAATTCATCAAAGTGGCAGTGATTGGACAAAATTGCAAGGATATGCAGAATTCACAAGGTTTGGTTGAACTTATGTTAATAGTTACAGGACTGATCTGTGCTGTATGGGCCATTCATCATAAATGCTGAACAATATTTACCTGTTCTGTAGCAACATAGTTCATGTTGCCATCCAGATGACGGAATTTTCAAGGAAAGCCTCGCTTATTTCAGCAACACAAACCTTACACAGCTTGTGTTACAACCATTCTCTGCACATGTTCTGCCTTTTGTACTTTACATGGTTAGCTCTGTTGGAAATAATAAGCCAGAGAAAATAATGCTGAATCTTATGGGAAGTTTTGAAGGCTTGATATCTGTGTAAATATAACCAAATGACACAATTAGATTTGCTCTCTGCACAGCATTTGGAGTTACATCCTTGTGTAGCCAGCATCATTACGATAACTGCAGTAATATTTCCAAAACTGGCTGGTAAAATTAAATTCATAATAAATGAAAAAGTGCAGGATTTTGAACTTCCTTTCCACTTAGTATCTCACTATGTTTTTCTTCAGCTCATCTGCAGTGGGATGCTGCTGGGGACTGCTTCCCATCTCTTTCCTCCTTTAAGAATTTAATTGTTGCTTGGCCAAGCACTTGCCTCAGTCTTGCCTGAAGTAAAGGAGCGTTTGCTCATTTAAGAAAATAGGGTCCCAAGCTTTCTTACATGAGCGAAGACATCACTTTCCAGAATGTAATAGTATGGTGGTATCAGTATCTGATGTGGAACCCTTGATTTACTGGAAAAAAATGTAATGATTGGTTTGATTTTAAATCTATAGTTGTTGGATTTTTCTTCTAGTAGAATTAAAAGTACCACAAAATTAGCTTTTTCCTATTTTTTTTATTTATTTATTTATTTTTTGTTTACAGATAACATATCGTGGACCTTTCAGCCTACTGCCTCAATATAAAAACTATAACCACTTCTTGCTAGTTGGAAGGTTTATCTCGATGAGCTACTAACTTCACAACAGTAACTTATGCTGCTTTTTCCCCCCGTTTGTTTCATTCTCGTTTCTCTCTGTGGTGTCAGCCTGCAGCAGATGAAAGGCGGGGACCTCGTCCACCTTCCATGGTGCGCTCCTTCACCATGCCCTCCTCCCAGAGGCCACTGTCAGTAGCTTCAGTCACCTCCATCTCCTCAGACACATCCCCCTCTAGGCCTGGCTCAGATGGGTAAACACATGTTTCAGTTTTTTGAGACATAAATTGCCATTAAATATATGGCTTTAGCCATTTGAGAAGACAAAAACATTTTTCTTTATTCTTATCAAAGATATTAGATTTAAAACCAAAGTGGAAAGTCAATAGATTTTGTTTGGGAAAACTCTGAAATGAGTGAATACATTCTTTAGTTGAGGTTCAGAATTAATAAAGTTATACTGCATGTTGCTGTATGAATATAATTGTGTAATATTATCTTTTCTCTAGTTTTGCTTTGGAGCCTCTACTACCTAAGAAGCTGCACACCAAGTCTCAGGACAAACTGGACCGGGACGAACCCGAAAGGGAGCGCAAGGAGAAGAAGAAGGAGAAGAGGAATAGTAAGCACCAGGAGATCTTTGACAAAGAGATGAAGACAACAGAGATCTCTCTGCAGCCAGCTGAAGCTGTCATACTCTCAGAGACGGTAGTGCCTTTTTATACTTATTTTTCATTGATCTTTTGAATGATTCTTCTTCTCTTATTACCTTATTATGTCCTCATTCAGACAAAATTATAATGACATTGGCCGCACATATTCTTATGTAAAAGGAAAAACAGAAAGATGTTAATGGAAAAGTATTCATGAAAAATTCTGGCAGGTGATTCTGTGGTCTTTTTATTAAACCTTAGTATCAAATTTTACTTTTACCACAGAACAGACAGAACTAATGTCTTTCCTGTCAAAAAGTCCACTTGAAACCAAAATCAGCAGTTTATACAGTAAAGTATCTGTTCTCTCTTAAAGCATTTAGATTTTTTATTTTCATTAATTCTGATCTTCTACCTTCTTTTCTACATATCATCTGCTCCTCCAGCTTTTCTTTTCGTTGTCTTTAAACAACTTTCATATTTAAACTCCAGCCCTAATAAGGTGGAGAAAACACAGTCTTGCATGCAAACAATTGTTTGTAGCCACAAATAACATACTGCAAGCCGATGCACACATTTATCCAAATGGGTTTCTCTTTTTGGCATACAAAAAACTGTTTTAATGTGTGTGGATACGCACACAGCTGTCCCAAAGGAGATGTGGAACTAATTTTCAGTCTCGACTCATTGGCCACACAGGAAATTTTGCTCTCAGTACTATTTTATTGACTGGAATAATTTCAGTTGTTCACTTTGAAGGCTCTCTAATGACTCAATCTTTTCTTTTGACACAGATCAGCCCTCTGCGGCCTCAAAGACCAAAGAGCCAAGTTCTCAACCAGATGGGTGGAGATCGTCGTCTCTCCGTCTCTCCTGCACCTTCTACTTCTTCCATCAACTCCTCCTCCTCCTCGCTTGCACCGCCACCCATTACACCAAGGAACAAACTCTCCTTCAGCTTGCACACTGTTTGCAGTAAGAGAAATCTCACTTCACACACTCTTAAATTCAACATACACTTTTCTGTGGACTGGTTCAACACATTTTAAATTAAAGCAAACTTGTAAGCAAGCAGTTTTGTATTTATACAGTAAGGAACAACGCACATTGTAAACAGATTCACACTCCTGTAGTTCTCTTTAGAGGCTCTGCTGTGGTGTTTGCTGACTCCTGAGGGAAATATCTTGTTCTTTATCTGCTAAATGAACCAGTCAGCACAGTTGCATGCACAGCTAAATCGAGCTATGATTAGAGTTCAGCATTGGTATTTAATTGGACCACTGTCCTTTCACTCTGTGGACTTTGTGATTAAATGTTCAAAATATACTCCGGCTTCTTACTTTCTGTGTGGGAGATTATTGTACATGTAGGTTTTGCCTAATTTACTGCAAAGAAGTTGTCTTGAGTTATTTAAGTGGTGATTTTTATCAGATGATACTGCAGTTATAATACAGGAATTTATTAGAGCAGAGTGACAGGCTGGAAATGCTTTGCATGGTAATAAGTTGACGCATAGTGTTAATTGGCTTCTTTTCAGTGAGAATTTCTGGCACATTCAGACATCTAACAAAAGAAGCAGAAAGATGTGTAAATGAAAGCAGCTTTGTTGGGAATTTGGATGTATTAATTAACTGCTTTAAAATCATATGCAGGTTTGGAGCATGTTGCAGCTAGATCGGCCCATTCAGCATATGCATGCAGGAGTCAGACTAGCACATATAAATGCATTTAAAAGTCCAGTTTTGCTCACATTTGCACACTGCTGGTTGTGTAAACCTGTATTTTATGTTTGTTTAGTCTAAAAAGATTTTTTAAGCTGAAACTTAGTTTTTACTTCATTGAACTGAGTTTCCACTCACTGTAAAGCTTAATAAAGACAGTGTGGGCTGCAGATTTACCTTTTCATTTTTCATAGGTTCATAAGTATAATAGAATCCTCTCATATTTTCATTTATTATCCTGTTTTAGTCAGCTACTTCTCTAAAGCAGCTTTAAGACAAAATCGTTCTAGTGACATAACTGAGTAGAAACTGTTCTCCTGTTAGTATGTGCACCTACACTCTCCATTATTTTCTTTTTCTTTAAAGCATGCAGTTAGTTTCAGTTACAGTAAAGTCATCAGAAATTGGCCATGTGATGTCCTCTGGCTCAGAACCCTGCTGTTACACAAGCACTGATGTATTTTGATGATGAATGTGAGCTGATGAGCGCCCTCTTGCACAGGTCTGGAGCTCAACGGGATGGGCTGCTCTGACAAAGGTGAAACCCCTCCTCCGCTGCCGTTGAAAGGCAGCACAGCTGATTACGGCAACCTGCTAGATAATCAAGACTTGACGAGTCCCTCGACACCTCCACCACCCCCACCACATCAAAGAGTAGGTGTTTTAATTAGGGCTGAGAGTACCTCTTTAATGATGCATGGCACTTGTAATGAAACAAGCGTCCGCTACATGCACTTGACATTTGGGTCAACCTCCTCCACAATCCACCACTCTCGCACATCCGGTGCTAACGATTATTTGTGTCTGTGTGAAGGCAAGTTTCACACCCTCATTTGGACTTGTTCTGCATTTGTCCATCACATTTTGTAATGTATGTCACAGAAGAGTGTAGGCATTAGTCAGTCCGAGGCCTATACCTGGCTGTCCACCCTGCTGTTATTTATACTCATCCCGCCAGCCGGCTTGGTGCTCAGACGTGATTGATTGGATGATTACTTTACCTCTCACATTTATCAGAAGCTCTCCAGCTGTTAATCAACGGCTCGTCTTTCCACACTCGCTGACTCCTACTCAAGCTGTCCTCTTGCCTCGCCACTCCGCTAACTAATCTTATTTATCCACTGTCACGGCCCATGGACAGGTAGTAAAACAGCACGGGTGCACAGTGCAGCGACAGATTGACAGTAATGTAGTGAGAGCACATGTTGTGAGTCTGAGTGACAGCCATTCTTCATTTGTAGTCTTTTGTGGAGCCTTAAGTGATGTCATTTATGAGCATCACTCCTTATTTGTTGTCTTTGTTGTATTTCAGAAAGGACATGCAGATATACAGAAAAACTTGAAAAGATTAGATATTTCTTATTGAACTAAATCACCCTTCATCTATTTCAAGGCAAGAAAATCTGCAAAATTTCCGTAGTGCATCTTTAAGGCAGATTTATGCTTGCACGGCATCCGCGTGCAGCCGGCTACGGCGTAGCTGACGCTGGTGAGTTTGCTTTTGGAGCGTAGCGGGTGAAGGTGGCAGCAGGGGTGGTATCGGTCGGTAAACTCACCAGGTCGGAGTTATTTTGATGATTAACTTCAGTTCGGTAGGTATTTTCTGTTTTAAAACAACAATGGTGTCCAGAATGGTTAAGTTCCTTTATTAGTTTGTAAAAGAAAATGAATAAATAATTCAATCAGCCTCTCATTACCTTGATGAACTGGTTATTGTTTTTAGAAACTGTGGTTACCACACAAATTCAGCCACAAGATCCAGATATCCGGCAGCACGAGATCCCAAACTGACCAATCACAAGGGAGAACCTCCGCGTAACCGTCTGCGTAGCAGGGGTGCACGTCAGGTCAGGAAGAGGTGTTGAGCCTCTGCGGAGCTACGCCGAGCCTATGGCGTATACATGGACGCAGACGACGCGCAAGCATAAATCCGCCTTTAAAGTAGCATTACTGAACTTTGGCAGATTTTCAAACTGCGCCCCCCCCAATGCAGGCTAATTCAGGATCCATCTTGTTTCCTGTCTCGTTTCTTAGCTCTCTCTAGCCTGTAAAAGTCAGTCCTATGTTAACTCTTGTCTTTTCTCTTGCCCTGTCACTTTTTCTCTTTCTTTTCTTTGCTTCCTCTGAAAAATTCATCTTGTGTTTCTTTGCTGAATCGGCCACAATGCACATTTAAAACCGCCACTGTGTAGATATCCAGTTACTGCCGTGTGACGCGGTGCTGTAAAGCAAATAGCAGTAGTCACGTGATGCTCCAGGCTGGGAAAATAAGTTGTGAAGTGCACATTTACAACAGAATGAAAACCCGGGGCTCATATGTACATTGCGGGGGGTTACACCTTTTGACTCCTCCCTTAGCATTAGCATTAGTTGGTCGACATATTCAAACAATGTTATGGCGACTGCGATAGGCTGAGCAGTTGATTTTAGGCGTGGAAGAGGGGCTGACTTATTCCTGTGATGACGAATTTCCCAGATTTAGCCCTTGTTAGCAGTTCTGCTGTGAACAAAGGGCCCAGACGGAAAAACTCGACCATCATCAAAAGAAAGGCTTTCAGGGAAGTTAGCACTTCGGTCCAGCACCAATACACGTTTTAACTTGGAAAAGTGCCATTTCCGGGTGATGACTCCTTTCATTTTTTGGAAAATTCAGTTAGGACAACACTGAAAACTATCATGTTGTTTCAATCAGACTCTAAATAAGCATTTATTTTTCGCATTGACTGTCTTTAGTTTATCCGTTAGATATGGAATTGAAGAGATTTGTCCCAACCTTTCCGGATGCAACTGTCATCAGCGAAAGTCAGGCTGATAGATTTTTGCAGATTGCATGAACAGGTTAAATGTAATTTCTGCTCATTAAAACCAGTAACCAACTGTTATAAACGTTGTTTAGTCTTATCCTGACCTTTCTTCCTGCTTAAACAGACGCCACTTATATTTTGATTGCAGGTTTTTATCATTTTCTGGAAGTGTGAAAAAGAGATTTCCTTTCTTTTTGTTTCTTCCCAGCACATTCCACCTCCTCTGCCCAGCAAGACCCCCCCTCCACCTCCTCCAAAGACCACCAGGAAACAGGCCTCCATCGATTCAGGAATCGTACAGTAAACAAAGACACTGACAGCTGGACCAAACGACACACTGACAACACAACAAAAAAACAGCATCAACAGTAAGCGTCCCCTTATACAAACTGTTGTTTTCACCCACACACCCCTCGCTCCCTGTCCCAGCTTGACAAGATGAATACCTCACCGCAGCCCGCCCCCTCTTATCATCTTTAATTCTCACCTTTCTTCTTTTTGGCTTCTGCTTGACGACGATGCAGTCCGCAACAAAACATGTTGCACAGATGAATAGTCACTGAATTTGCCGATGACCGACACCCATGCCCATTCCAGATTTTCCCACGACATGAGATTGTGTTATGACAGATAAGCTTGGACCAACAGCTTCCCAGTACTGACTCACTCTCAAGTATATGAGAGCAAACAGCTCATTAAAGCATTATTATTCTTGTCTGTTATATTCATATTTCCAATATGTACAGAGGTTTGTATATATGATTTTATTTTATTCCATTTTTTTTTTGTTTTGTTTTTTTGTATGTGATTTGAACATGACTTTTTTTGTATTAATGTACCATTAGATTAAGTGGCATTTCTATGAAACAAAAAAAGGGCTTGTAGGTTTGAAGTGGCAGGGAATTTACAGAGCTGTTATACAAGAACCTATCATGTTTTTCATTAGTAAAACTTTTGGAGTGCACATACATTACAACTAACTCCTATTGCATTATCATTGTTAAACCTTGTCCTCAATTGCTGTAACTTCGGATTTCAGTAATATTGGCAATTCCAAGGTCACTACTGACATGACTTCTGAATAAACTTAAAATGTTTTGGTTTTTTGGTTGTTTTTTTTTAATCATTCTTATCTGTGTCTAGACTGAGTTTTTTTTGCTTTTCACAAAAAACAACAAACTTACAATCTGTACTTGTTTTCTCAAAGCTTTTGACTTGAATGGCAGCCATCAATGCTGCCTCTACTGTCGATGTGTAGGAGTGTTGTGTTATTGAGATTAAAAGAAAATACTTAGAGGCAGGCTGGTTTATTTATGTAGCGCATTTCATGTACAAGACAGCTCAAAGTGCTTTACATATAACATTAAAAGCATTACAGGAAGGTGCAAAAGAAACAATAGGAGATTATAAACTAAGTAAAAAGAATAAAGGAGATGAGAAATAAGATACACTCACTGGCCACTTGATTGTGGCTTTGTTACATTGCTTGTCAATATGAAAAGCTAATCAGCGAATCGAAATTGTAATTTAATGCATGTAGACACGATCAAGACAGAGTTTATAGCAGGCATCAGAATGGGGGAATAAAGGGGATTTAAGTGACTTTAAATGTAGCATGATTGTTGATGCCAGATGGACTGGTCTGAGTATTTCAGGAACTGGGGTTTTTAATGCACAACCATCTCTGAGGTTTACAGAGAGTAGATTTAAACAAAAAAAAATGAAAGAGAGAGAGAAATTATCCAGTGAACTGTAGCTGTCAGGACAAAAATTCCTTGTTGATGTCGGAGGTCAGAGTAGAATGAATAGACTGGTTAGAGATGATGGAAAGGAAACAGTAACTCAGATACAGCCAAGGTTTGCAAAATACCATCTCTGAGTGCACAACATGTCCAAACCTAAAGCAGATGGGCTACATCGGCAGAAGAACAACACTGGGTGCCACTCCTTACAGCTAGGACCAGGAAACTGAGGCTACAATTCCTACAAGTTCACCAAAATTGGACAAGCGAAGACTGGTAAAATGTTTACTGGTCTGAAGAGTGTCCATTTCAGCTGCCACATTCAGATGGTAGAATCAGAATTTAGTATAAAGAACACCATCCTTTCTGTCTATCAGTGGTTCAGGCTGGTGGTGGTGGTGTAATGTTGTGAGGAATATTTTCTTTGCACACTTCGGGGCAAATTTATCTAAGCCAGAGTCTCGAGTACAAAGAATTTTCATTACACATCTAATGGCTAAAGAAGCTAATTGCATCCTATGAATGCCCAAGAACACAAATGAACCAGATGCTAATGGTTGGGACCCACCCAGATTAGAAAGGATCCCCAGTGGGCACATGTCTCGATACAAGACCAGAGTCCAGAGGAGATGTAACACCAGAGGAGCCAACATCAGTTACTGACTGATAAAACGATCCCCAAAGATCGGACATACAAAACTGTACACGGCCCAGATTGGCTACAGATAAGTCTACGACTCAAGGACCAAACACATGAATACTGGAATGCTGGGAGACTGGATACCAATTCTAAAGTAGAGCAATCACCAGCAACCTTTTTTATTTGTATGCCAGGACTGAGTGGGATTTATAGCATGTTAGAATGTCATTTTGACTAGGTATATGTAGCTGAATGGTGTCACAGAGAGGTGAATGATCTTGGCTGAGGAGGTTTACGTACCAGATGGTGACAGCAGATTTTCAGCGTAGCTACAAATACCTCTGACTTCTACAAGCAAATGACCACTATTAAGAGACCACAAGGAAGTCCGCTATGACCAAGTACCTAAAAAGAGCGAGGCAGGTCCAGATGACTGAACTTAATGAACAAGACAAAATATGAGCCATCAACACCAGTTATTAGATGTCCTTCTGGGTTTCAAAAGAGGAGATGGAAGCCACTGAGCTAAAGAGCAGTCGAGGCTGCGGTTTATCACACCAGCAGGACCTCAGATACAGAGAGGAGACAGGTACGTATGGCATGAACTATAATCATGTGACCAAAATAGTTTACAATAACATCTGAACAAGTTTGAGTTGGAAGTCGTACAGTTAAAGTGAGAGATGCTTCTGAAGGTGGTGGACAATAAAAGAGCTAAGATCATGTGGGTCTTCCTGATCCACACTGATAAATTGGTCATGGTTTACTAACTGGACACTGTGTTGGTCAACAAAATACAAAAGAAAGTGTAAGGGATGGATATAGCAATACCAATAAGGAAGAAGAAATAACATAAGCTTAAAAAATATATAAGAGCTGATGGAGGAAGTTGGAAAAAATGTGGGAAATGAAAGCAACATTGGTGCTAGCCAGTGATAACCAGCGCAGCCCCTCCCCAGACTAGAAGAGTTGTTCCAACAGCTCCTAGGACCAAAGATCTTTTTCCAAAGAAACGAATATTTTGTTGGACTACCTTTGGCTGTGATTATGGTACAAAATCACAGTGTCATTAGTTTGATAAGCTTATGCAGTGTCACAATATTGATTTCCGTCCAGACTTGCACTCATTTCCTCCAAAATCCTATACTGATAGCGAGAAAATCAGACCACTGTGTAAAACATTTTCCAGCACATCTCAAAGATTGCTAATGGAAAAAAGTCTGGACTCTGTGGTGACCAATCCCTGTATAGAAATTATATCCTCCCTGAGCCACTCTCACAATAGGCTTGTATTATGTTTGGGCCATAAGGGAAGAAAACATCTGCTTATTGAAAAAACAAACATACAAACTTGAAATCTGCTTTAAAAATAAAAACTTAACCAATTAACAAAAGCCTTTTTTTAAAAAAAAATATATATTGCTGCTGCAAATTAAAATATAATTCAAGTTATATATGCAAAATATTTTTGATACTATTTTATTTTAGTTAAGCTTTTGTCAGTTTTAGATGTAGTGAAATGTAATTACTTGAGGCTGAACCATTAAGTATTGAATAATCATCTGGTGCATAGCAGCTTGTGATAAAATGTAACTTTAATTAGCTAAAAAATACGTGTATTCTGAGTTTTAGTGGTTTTCTGACAGGCATATAAAATAATCTTTAATCGTGATATGTTTTGTTAAACTGTCATTTTGAGTTGGTTTTTTTAACATTTACAGCTAGTATTTGTGCTCCCATGGCTTAAAACTGCTAAAAAATATCCTGTTTTACCTTCATTTTCTGTACTACCTTTGCTCGTTTGGTAAATGTGCATAGTCCTTGATGTCTTTGCCATGAAACCAGCTCACGGGGCTTTTTTTATGCATTTCCACCAGGTGACTCATACTCCGCTGCTCTCCTTTTCTGCTGACACTTGGTGAGTGGGTGTCTGCCTGAGGAGAAATGCTCAAACCTTAGCATCTGTTGTTTGAAGGTGTTTTTGTCTTGAACATTTGGCTATATGAAGCAGTCTTGTCCTAATTAGGAACACAGGATGACATATTTTCCCCTTGTGTTTTTCCTGGAGAAAAAGCAGCCATAAGGGACCAGCGGTAGCTCATAGGCTGTGTTAGCATATTTTGTCAGACCATAAAAGTCTCAATATGTTGATGAGTTACTATGATTGAAATGTAAAATCTTTAGCTTTGTTTATACACTGCTCAAAAAATAAAGGGAACACTAAAATAACATCCTAGATCTGAATGAACTATTCTTATTAAACACTTTGTTCTTTACATAGTTGAATGTGCTGACAACAAAATCA
>JBAMHW010000024.1:9041593-9061723 GCA_037177495.1 Rhadinocentrus ornatus | reverse complement strand
GAAAGCAAGCGCTGTGAAAATCAGTAAGAGTCTGATTCTTTCCCCCTAAAATTATCATTCTTATAATCTTATGCCGCTCCCACAAAACCCGGTTCAAACTGGTTCTACATTTACCTTTACTCTCCTTTAGTCTACCAGAGTGTAAGCAGCTGTCCCAAAGTGTGTGTGTGCGTGACCATGAACATACTTTCTTGTTTTGTCTGCTACTCAGCCTAATGTCTCTGAAGACTCACTCCTGCAGCCTTCACCCCTAAACAGACAACTATGCTGACTCTTAACCTATGCCTTTAAGCCATTATTATACTGAAATAAACGTAAAAGAATATAAAATAACACTTTTAATAAGGAAACAATCTCACAGTGTAGATAAACAACTAGTGAGTATCAAAACTGTCGAAGGAGTGAGGTATTTCTTTATCCAATAAAAGACAGAAAAGCGTATGGTCATTTTAAGTAAAATACCGAATTTTGATAAAAATATATTTTTTCAAGCCATTGATGAAAATGAAATACTTACCACTAAGAAAATGCAGATCTAAAAAGTCTCCTGACTGGAATGGACTGGACATGTCAATGTTGAAAGAAATTATTGAATGTATTATTAAACCAACCACCTATGTTTTTAACCTACACCTAATGCCTGTTCACAAGGCTGGTGATAAACAGGAATTTACTAATTATAGACCTATTTCCATTTTGTCACAGTTTTCTAAGACATTGGAGAAGTTATTCCATAAAAGACTTTTTGTTTACATAGAATTACATAAAATACTATGCAAACAACAATACGGCTTCCGACTCAACAGGATCACGACCTTAGCATTAGTGGATCTTGTAGAAAATATTTCTAAAGCAATAGGAAACAATTAATATTCCATGGGGGTATTTCTAGATTTAACCAAAGCTTTTGATACCGTGAATCATAAATAATTATTTAAAAAAAACAAACCTGTACAGATATGGTATTAGAGGTATAGCACTTTCTTGGATCTGGAGCTATTTGGAGAACAGAACTCAGTATGTCCACTGTAATGGTACTTATTCCCAGCTGCTGACAGTGACCTGCAGTCTCCCACTGGGGTCAGTGTTGGGTCCTTTGTTGTTTATTTTGTATATAAATTACATATGTTTAGTTTAAAAAAAGGTTACATTTTGTCTTATTTGCTGATGATACTAATATACTTTGCTGTGGTCAGAACTTTGAAACATTGATAGATACAATCGGAAAAGAGTTAACAGAGTTAAAATAATGGTTTGATTTTAATAAATTAACTTTAAATTTAAACAAAACTAAATTTCAAATTTTTGGAAATCGTGCTGTCAACGTGGACAGAAAATTAATAAACGATACTAATGTAGAACAAGTGAATGAAGTCAAATTTCTTGGAATAATTATACAAAATTAACTTATATTAAAGCAAAGATCTGTAATCACTAGCAAACTTGATTTATTTATTTTGAAAGTCAGTGTTATTAAATGAAAAGAATTTATATCTTCTGTACTGTTCTCTGGTTCTCCCCTACATGACCTATGGCCTAGAGGTTTGGGGAAATACATATAAAACTAATCTTAAACCGATCTGTATGGTGCAAAAAAGAGCGATCAAAATAGTTCATAAAGCGGCCCATAGAGAACATACAAACCAGCTTTTTATTTATCTGAAAGCTTTTAAACTGAAGGACTTGGTTGACTTTAAAACGTCTCAATTTGTGTATAACATTAAGAGTAATAAATTACCAGCTCAAATTCAGGGACTGTTTAAAAAAAAAAATTATGTTTATAATTTCAGAGGGGATTAAATGTTTATAAAACCTCATGCGAGACCAAGTAAAGCTGCATTGTATTTATTTTGTTGGGGTAAATGTTTGGCGTAAGTTGGACCCAGAACCAAAAGACTGTCCAACATTAATTCAGTTTAAAAAAATGTTTAAGAAAAAAATGATAAAATCCTATGTTGAAATGGAAGAGAGTTAAAAAATGAAATGATAATGTATATTGTTTGCGTCCTGTGTAATGTGATTTTGAGTTTGTATTGTAATATTTATTGCACAAGTAGTAAAAGTATTAAACAAGATGTGCTCTATAGCATTGGCAACTATACTTCTGTTAAGTTCAAGTAATGGGGGTGGGCTAAATAAGCTTAGGCTTCTCCCCACTCCTTCTCAGACACTTATGTGGTGTTTTTTTGTTTGCCTGTTTATTTATATTTTGTTTATTTGTATTTTTTTGTTTATTTAGTATTACTATTTCCTATGTTTAAGATGTCTGAATAAAGTGTTTTTTCATCAATATCAAGTAAGCTTTGAATTTTGTTTTTATTTGCTACTTGCTTTTTTCGAGGTTGAATTTCCAGGACAACTTTAGGCTTTGGGGGTCTTTCTAAAATCACCCATAGGTTATACAGGTAATTTTGGCAGGTGTTTTTAGTCCTTAATGTGTTAAGTTATGCATTCCAAACAATAGAAACTATATAATTTAAGGAAGTTATTAACAACTACTCACTCTGTATTGAAATCATCCCTTTCAGTGTTTTAGCTTTGTTTTAATGTGTGTTATCATTTACTGCTGTAGATGTTTAAGGTTGAGCTAATTTTAAATTAATTAATTTACTGTTGAGCAATTGTCATATATTTGTAGCATCACTAGTCTTTCCTGTGACATGCAGCCTGTTTTCAGCCTTGTCGGGATGCATTTTCCAGCTGGCCCAAGGCGATTTTTCAAATAGTTTTGGCTTAAGAAGTCATCCACCAAGAAAGACTCTTTTAATTTATCACAAATTTTAGCATTAAATCATTATTTTGAGGGTATATGGCTTCCACTGAGCAGGAAAGTTTAGAAATATGTAACCAGCAACTTAAATATTGTACAGTAGTGGAGTAGAAAATGCAGTATTTGCCTCTGAGATACAGCGGAGCAGACGAAATTGAAGTTGAATGAAATCCTCAAATTTCTTTGTTAGCAACTGAGTAAATATACTTATTTCACCACTGGGTAAGAGCCTTATACTGTGTTTTGTGTGTGTTTGTTTTCAGAATAAGATAGGAATGGGCTGTGACACTGAGAGTTCTAAGATTTTAGGGACAAAAGGGAGAAAATGCAAAGACAAAAGAAAACATGGAGAGGAATGTGAGTAAAAGGGACAGAATAAGACTAAAAACACAAAAGCGAGAGAAATACAAAAACTACAAGAAAAAGACACGAAGAGAAAAATGAAAAAAAGGTGAGGGTGAGTCAGGGTAAGAAGAAGAAAAAAGACAAGGACAAAAGGAAGAGAAATACATAAACTACAAGAAAAAGATGTGAAGAAGAAGATTATGAGTAAAAGAGACAGAAGAAGAAAATGATAAGAACAAAAGGGAGAGAAATACAAGGACAGGAGGAGAAAAAGAAGAAGAAAGGAAAAGGGAGAGGAAGACAAGTAAAAGGGGGAAGAAGTAAAAAGGGAGCGAGAACGTGAAAAAGGGACAGGAAGGGAAGGATAAAAGGTAAAACAAATAATACATGTGTAGTCTGTTAAAATGTCCGTATCTGTATAATGGACCTGTTGTTTTGTGTGTTGTCTTCTTATTTCAGCACCACAACATAGAGAACAGCCTCTACTGGCTAGCTGCTGCCCAAATTTAAGCCGGATAAAGGTAAATCATCTCCCCGCACATATACAGTCATGAAATTACAACGTATATAGTGAAATCCATTCTGTGCATGTGATCCACCCTACATATTCTATCAGAGAACCTACTGGTAAAAAGTAGTGCATGTGTATTCTGTTAAAACTTTGTATCTGTATAATTGACCTGTTTTGTGCATTGTCTTCTCATTTCAGATGGCCCCATGCCTGCCTTTGCCTTGGGCCCCAAATTTCCTAAATCCGCCCCTGTGGACAACATCACAGTGATCCAGATTAGAAATATGGCATCATGGGATGAAGATGATTACATGCTTTGAAGCCAGTAAAATGTCCCTTACAGTAGGCCTACAACAGAAGCACCAGAACCTCTCACTGTGTGGGAGATGCATTAGTGTAACACTTGAACAGTAACAGTGACTAACAACTTGTGTATGCATTATGAGCTGAAATGAGTTTAAATAGTTCAAATTTAGTTATACATGGAGTTTCCAGTCAGTGAAATCATTGATGATAATCACTGTTACATGCACTATTTTGCCATGCGTCTTTCAGTGACAAAAATATAAAAGAAATCACCTTTTAAAAAGCAAAGTTTCTGATAACAGACTCCGAAAAACACCAGAGCCATTCTTTGTTTTATTCACTTTGAAAGATTTTGGAGGTGCGCCTGACCTAGCGTTGCATTTACATCAAGTCATAGATAGAGGACAGCAGACATCAGTAAAGACCTTTTTCCCTTCTTTTTAAAGAGTCAACTTTAGATTTTTCCCACTGAATTAAATTCTTTATGATTTTATTTTTTACATATTTTTAGTAGATTTGTGGCATAAAACTGCAATAATACAGGTAGTGGCTGTAAACTATATTTTAAAAGAAGCAAACAAAGAAATTAGCAAACTGTATGATATGCAAACTGTTTTATGAAACACATATTTTGACTTTACACACATTAAATCCCTTTTATGGCTGTCAGTTTGCTATGAAAATTGATTATGAACAAAGTAATGATTAAATTGTTCACACAGAATAAATATATATTAAAATGTCATTTCACATTAAAAAGCTATGAACAAAAACTGATTTATGTGCTTATATCTTTTCTAAAACTCAATTAAAACTTTCAAATAATTTAAGTGTTGCTCATAATGTAAAATTAGGATTTGATATTTAACTGGCTCTGCAATGTTTTTGCTAAATACTACAAACCCATTTATGCACTTACAGAGAATAAACAGCAAATCCACAGTTTACTGCATCTTCTCAGAAAGTCTTGAGCAATATGTCAGTCTCATATAAAAACAACTCCCATCATCACCATAACGCTAATACATCATGATTTCCTTGGGAGCATCCTCCGTAGGCCTCTCCTGTTCTCGTCTGTGTGTGTAAGCTGCATGGTCGTAAAAGTAGATCAATGAAATGGCCACCAGACAGAACACCACATAAGGGATGACCAGGTAGAATCCAACACCCATCTGTGCAGATTTATTCTTCAGGTCTACTGAGATATTATCACCGACGACGTCAACCAGTTCCTCCGACATGCTGGTCACAGTGACATTAACTGCAAATATGATGAGGACCACCACAGACATACAAGCTGCAGGATGAAGAATACCTTTAGTCCTGCTGCACATAAAGGGACATAACATCCAAATGTTCGTATAGAGCTCTCAGGTGCTCCATTTCTGTAAATCTTGGGTCACTTACCACTGAGAGAGCTGCAGGTGTAAACTCCGGCAGGCCCCATGTAGGTCTCATAAGGGTTACTGACACTGTTGTAGAGGGAGATGAGGATGCTGCCGGCAGAAAACAGCAGACAAAGGGCCAACAGACACACCACCAAAACATGGAGGACCAAAGATGTAACCGCTGTTTTTGTCAACACGGGAATCACTACACACACAAACATAGATGCAGTATTATGGTTTTGCTTTTATGCTGTAATCTATCACATTTCTCTTTCGTGTATTGCATTTTCTTTTCCAGTAAAATCCTGTGCAAAATGTGATTTAAAGAACTAAAAAAATCTGTGTTCGGGTGTTCAAACCTTTGATTATCACTGTGTGTCTTACCAGAAATAAAAAAAAAGCTTTATTTCATGCAGTGGCTAGTTATATACATATTTTTGGTTTGATTCGTTTTGTTTTAAGAGATTCTTTTGTTACTTTTCTAGGAAAAAACTTTGAAACTGTTCTTTTGTGTCATACAGATTAACATAATAATATAATATATAATATATGCTGCTTTTAAACAATGTTTCGGACGATCTAAAGACAAGAAAACTTCGAAACGTATGAAGAGTCCTTCCAGACTCTCAAGGTATATTTGTAAGACGTCTTTGGAAATTTTGTTTTTCTTTTTGCGCAAACAAAGCCATGAATACATACCGTCAAAGTCATCTGAATTTCCAAAACTGGGACAAAAGGATCTGGTGAGTTTTCCCTCAAAGAGCCCCAGTGTGACTTCAGCAGTTCCATTGAAAATGTCACTTCCAGCTCTTGCACACTCCATGGTGGTTGTAGCCCACAGTGTTGACATGGCGAAACCCAACACACCAACAGATATGGAAGTAACCAGCGCACTGGAAATATAATGAAGAGTCTTCGTCAAGGATGGCATTATTTCTGTATTCCAGTTGTTTAAGGAGAATCTAAATCCTTGGGTGTATTTATCAAAGCATATAGATAAAGCTCCAGAAGCAGAAATGGGGCCTTCTGATCATTCAAAGATTTTCTGTATGTGCTTCCTCTCCTGGGTGGGGTGAAATGTGGACTGTTGATCATAAAATCTGTTTTATAACTGTGACCTTTGGTTTGAATGGAAAAGCGAGCGATAGTTGTCATAGTAGGGACAGTCTAAACATGATAACTTTGCCACATCTCATCTCCAACTGAAAACAAGTGGATTACTTTGATGTGGAATGAAGACTCTTTTCTGAAGAGCTTCAACAAAGAAAATAGAAACTAGTCAGTTTGACTTCAGAAAGAAAATCTTCTCGTAATGTTTAGTATTCTTTTGGTGCACTTTGAGGGAAGGACGTTCCCAGTCATGAATTCAAAGTCCTGTTCTCAATATTGTTGGTCTATAAAGGATAAGAACAGGTTAATCATTTACCTTTACTAAAAAAAATTACTGGAAGAGGAACGATTACCTAATCACCAGAATGTAAAGCCTTAAAGCCATGATAGTGGTTGACATCATTTCAAATAAGAAGCTATATATGGCTCGTGATTTCAGGAAGTTCTGTGTGAATATTGATAAAAGATAATCGCAGAAAAAAACTGATCTGCATGTATTATATGACGTGGCCTCATTTATTGCACAAAATGAAGCTGTGCTATGAGATGAAACAGGAGTGTGTTACTTTTCCACCATCGTGGGAGTTTTAAAACACCAGGAGCCACCATGTTTGTTTCCTGCCTCCAGAACAATAAATCAGCCATTTACATCAGCACTTTTGGTACCCATTCCTGCGACATATTACAGTAGGCTATTTTTTTTCTTGGTCTACTTTGGATTTGGAGTCGACAACGCCAACGTGGAAGGAGCCCCGTGTTCATTCAGGAAATTCATCTTTGCTTTTTCTCTGTAAACCTCACTGATAGAAGTCGCAAGGAAAGTACAAGCGATTACAGTTTTTATTTATTTATTTTTTTTGGTTTGCCACGTCACTAAGAGGTTAAACAAAAGGATTATATGTACAATGTGTGCAATTCGAATGAACCACATAAAGTTAAACTTCTCATGGTGTACTACCACTTGTAACCAGTAGATGGCTCCCTCTCATTAAGAGGAATGCTTCAGTGTTTTTTCTTTTTTGTGTGTGTGTGTTTTTTTGACAGGCAGCTCTGTTGTGTTGGAGTAACCAGAAACTCCTCCTTCCCGGTGACAGGCGGCAACACTGAAGCGTCGCCTCTCCTTTTCCAAAATAATCTGCGCTCAGGATTGAATATTGAAGCTATAAAGGTGAGTGATGTGACTTTATGTCATCTTGTTTTTTCTTTTTTTCTTTTTAAATAATATTTAAATGTATTCTGAGGGCGAAAAACGTTAGAATCGTAGTCACACACATCTCCGTGTTACCTGTCCATTACGCACAGCAGCGCGTGGTTGATTTTTTAATTTATTTATTGATTTTTGCATGAACCTTCCATTTCAGATTAGCACGTTGCGTTTATGTGTCAGTGAATACATTCATCGTTTAAAGAGGTGTTCGTTGTGTGTTGCATGCTTTTGGAGCTGCGCCTTTCGACGACCTGCAGCGACTACCCGGTGCGTCAAAGTGGGTTAATGGATCAGGGGTTTGGAGTTTTGTCCCTACCTCCTGTTTTGCTCTCGTGTTAATCTTCTGCTTCCATCATAATGAGGAATATGGTTGTTTTCCTCATATTTGCTCGCTGAATTCTTCTGTGTGTGGGCTGCAGTTGAGCCAGTTCCAACATGTCGGTGAACAGAGGTCTTTTTTTAGGTACTTGAGATATCATTCATGATGGATCTGACAAGACTGTCAGGTTTTTAAGTTTTGTTTTGAGATTAGTCTCTTCTTTAATATGTGGGTAATAAATTTCGTGTTTGCTTTTTTTTATAATTTATTTTAGAAATCATGGGCTGCTGTGTAATAGTCACTGGGCATGCCATTAATCCCGTTTGGGAAGGTCCCAACCAGAGGAGGTCAGAGGTTAGAGGTCAGAACAGCATCCTTGTTGCAGATTATCTGTAGCAGATTGCTAGTTGAAGTGAAGAGAGGATGCTAGTCTGATATGTTCTCATCAGATCATGGAAATGAAAAGCAACACAATGCTTATTCCTCCTTTTATCATTAGACAACACCGAACGGAGTTCAAGCAAGAAAATAATTAAGCAAAATCATTCTGTGAAATATTTAACTTGGCCCTCAATTAACTTTTTGTGGATTAAATGCTATATTTTGAGCATTATGTGGTCTGACATTGAGCTAAGCTCATTATTGTCATACAGAGACGGTGCTTAAAGACTTTATAAATCTGTTAGTCAACCTGACATGGCCAATTACTGCAGATTGAGCAAAGCTGTCTCCAAAATGAGCAAATGAGAAAGATGGCTTGGTTTTAATTGGAGAGATCATATCTATAAATAAGAAACTTCAGAGTCTGAGCAACCTGACTTCTCTTACCAGATAAAATATCAAACTTTTCATGATAGCAAGATTTGGCTGAACTTTAATTCATTTAAATGAGCTACTGGACTGTAGCAGACCACAAACTATAAGTTGCACGTCATTGTCAGTAATGCTTTCATTAGAAACCAGCAAATATTTCTTTGAACTGCTTTGGTCTAATCCAGTGCTTTCAGTTTCATGTTGTACAAACACACAACATACAAATCAGCCTAAATGTCTTCAACAGTTTGTGGTATTTAACTGTGAATTTCACTTCAGTTCTGCAGCTCGGATCTCATGACGAACCGCAGTTGCTATGGCAAAAGCCATAAAAGGAAGCAAAAGGATGCAATTAAATAAGTAAATAGTCTGTATTTGTCAAGACAATAACACTCTTCCAAGTTGTAGGAAGACAACATCTCACTGTCAAGTGCTGCTGGCAGATTGATTTGGCTCTCAGCTTCCAGTCAACAGTACTTCTTTGAACAAGCTCTGTCCATCCTATGTTCAGTTTTTCTTGTTTGTGATGTTTTAGGAATATACTGTACATGCCAGATTCAATTATATGTTACTGTGGGTGGGCCAGTTTATCAAGGAGAGTGTAAAGGTTGTTTGTATTGGTTTATTTTTAATCTCTTAATAAAATACTGCAGTTTTCTAACTGCAGCAGCTATTTTCAGCCCACATTTAATTGCTGTTTAACACTTCCAAGATGGCCTTCCCCAAGTTTTTTTCTTTCCCTGCTATAAACTGTAAAATAGCACATTGGAAAGCTTGTGAGGCACATACTGTCTGAGTGTGGGTGTGCTGTGTGAAATGAACATGCTGAATGTGGTGATTAATGAAATCCAAGGAAAAGAAGGAAGGAACACGTTGCACGTCGTCACCCTCTGTCTGCCATGAGTCCGGGAAACTCTTGGATTCTGACTTTGACTGCATGCTATGCTGTGTTTTCTCTAAGGCTGAGAGCACATGAGCTTAAAGGTTTTTAAAGCACATGCTTTTTTTCTCAAAAAGGCAGCATAGAAACTAATTTGTGTAAAGTTGTTATAATTGGGAATGAGTTTGGCCAGACCATTTTTCCAGCAGAAATAGTATCAGCCAGTGTAAAGACAGGCTCATAATTAGGCACGAAAAGTGTGATAGTAAGATATTTTTTTAATAAAATTGCATATGTATCCTCTCTTTTTTGCTTGCTTTGGTGGCAGCTTGCTAAAGCACATTGAGTTGCAGTATTTGCAACCAAAGGCTTGTTTGTGCTTGTGACTAGTGCTGCAGAATGCAGACTGCTTTTGGATTTCGCCATCATATTTAACCCTTTAAAACCCAACTCCAAAGTCTGTGTTTGGTCCATTAACATGAAAGAAGTGGAAAAAAAAAGAAGTACGTAGTGCAAAATATATCTACTAGGGGGCATATAATAAGTATCAGATTGTACACATAGGGTTTTGAGTTTTTACCATAAAGTGGTGCAAAAGGTGTCAGAAACTGTATTTATCAAACATGATACATATGGAATTGAAGGGTTAAATGATTTATTAATGACAATAACATTGTAGGTCATGCAGAGAGCAGATAAAGATTTAACCTTAACATAACGAGGCAATGACTCTTAGAAGCCTTACATAAACGTTGAGTAATTGGGGGAGAGTTTGCATGTGGCCCTGTGCACATTGGATTAGATCTGATATTGCATTTTAATCGGTTAAAAGTATGAACTGTAATAAAAAACATGTAGCAGTCTAAACAAGACAATGGAAAGCAAAAACTGTTGTAGCGGTGTGGTGCTTCCTGCTTGGAGGACTTTTGCAGGAGTCAGAAAACCCTGAAGCCACAAATTAGATGAAATTTCAGTAACACTGAAAAGGGTGTGTCATCAGAGGAAGCCATATTAAACACATTGTCACAACAGGGACTGAGTACAGCTGTGCAAACTGCGATAGTACCTGCCTGTCTTCTTTTCCTTCTGCATTCCTTCTCACCATGTGATCTGTTTCACCCAGTGAAGCAAGAGATTCACTTTAATAGTTACCTTTCTATTGATTAGCTTCATGCTAAGTGCAGTTAATTGGAAAGTAGTTTGTTGTGGCCCCCCATGACTTTTATAGAGCACTAATACATTTGGTTTTTCAGGGCTCTTGGCAGGCCTGTTGTCCCAAACATATTGGAGACCTTGTGGATTTATTATGTGTCACTGCCTTCTGTCTATTCATGTAATCCCAGACTAACTCTCCATTCTTAAAATCAGGACTCTGTAGGGTCCACACCATCTGTTGCAGGACTCCTTGTTCTTTTTCTTGTTAAAGTTTTAGGGTGAGTGTCACGCTCAAGTCTGGATGTGAACATTAAAAGCCTGAAACTGTTGCACTGCACTTAGTGAAAAAAACTGAAGGTGTGCAGATTTGTTTTTTCTTGACTGTAATAAAGACTCAGATGGGCATCCGATGCAGTGAAACAGATGGGCAAAGATGGATCAAGGTTCTTTCCTTTTTCAGATGCATCAGAATTCATCCACCATCTGTTCAAAGAAGCTCCTTTGAAATGAGGTGCCAACAGTGTATAAGTGCATGTACGAGTCAAAAAGAGCGTGTTCATCAAGCACGTTAATTTTTCTGTGAAACGTTGAACATATTTACAGATAGAGAACTTGAACTTGTTCATGAAAAGTGTAAACTTGCACAACATTAAAGGCCAAGCACATGAGACATGAAAGACATATTCTGTCTGTTGGGTTCCTAAAGTTAAATAAATATGGCACTCCAAAATAATTTAAAAGCCCAGGAACAACCTTTTGTCTGTTACCGTTAGCATTTTTCTGCCAGGGTTTTAAATAACAAAATTATAGTAAATGATTTCAATGGACGGCAAGTCAATGTTTTTCACAAATTCTGCCACAAAAAGATTTCAACTTCATATGATTCAGGAGTCAGTGATCTGTTCTGTTATCAAAATAGACTGTGCCACATTTTGTATGTTAAGCTTTAAAAATTTCGCATTTACAGACATTAAAACTGGATATAGTGTCAACTTTACTCCTGCTGGACTTCTAGCAGTCAGACTGTAAGTTATTAAAGTCTGACTTTATCATAGTTACACACCACTGCTTTGGAAAAAGGTTCAGCCTATTACATATCCATCAAATTACACCAAGGCATTTTAGTTGTTTGAATAAAGGAAATGTAAAAAATTCCATATGTTCTTTCTCAAAATTAGAGAAGTTTTAGTACAGACAGTTCAGGTGTGGTATTCAAAATGGCTATTTTGGCACTAGCTAGGGGCTCTCATGTTTCAAAAATACCTATTCAAGTCAGCTTTGAAGCAACATTATAAAGATATTTGAACCTGTTAGCTGAATTACTGTGATGCAGCAATGAGCAGTGTTATATAACTTATGTAATTTGTTTTGTTAAGGTGGTGGTGCTGTGAAAGGGATACTATTGGCTACCGTTTTTGGAAGATGGGATTAAAATACTTGTGACTGAAATGCCCTGTCATAGGTTCTTTTCTTAATGTGGCCCTGGATCATAAAAGCTTTCATACAAAGAGTGGTTCTACTGTCTTTGGAGGCCTGGCGGAAGAAAAGTGTTGGTACTTTATCAGAAGTTTTAATAAAATTAAACAAGGTTTAAGGCAAAATAAATATTTTTTCCTGTTATGTCATTGTCTTGTGATCTCCTCAGAGTTAGCCTCAGATGGAAACCACAAGCTCAGCCTGCCTGTAGTAAAAATAAGAACTAGCTCAGGGACACACTGAATGATGTCACTCCACAAGTTGTAATATGGGTGTTCACCCTCCAGGCAACACAAGTTTTTCTATTGTATATCTGTCAAATGCTACATGAGTGCATAGCAAAGTATACCACAAAGCTGTTAAAGGACTAGTCCTGGGACATGGAGCCGGTTCTGGAAGCACATTGGTGAAAGCATGTTGTGCAGCAGCAGATAATCTTAAATTAGTAATTTTTTTTAAGTTTAACATAAAACAAACAAAAAAAAAATCATATGTTTGGCTCTTCCCTAGTGACTCCTTTTGTTGAGTGAAATATGACTAGCAAATTTGGTATGGCCTTATTTATCTAACGTGACAGCAAACATGTCCAAGTTTGTGTTTCAGCCAACTTTTATTTAATCAGAATAACGAGACAAAAAAAAAAAAAAATTGCTTTTTTTCTGTGGGAAGCAAAGGACGACCCATAGGCTCAGTGCTCATTTTATGGAAATTTGACGGCTGCTTGTTGAAGCTTGTGAGTCTGGGATGCAGTCATTATACCAACACATAACCCAATGTGTTTATGATAATGTACAATGTCTGTACAAGGTCAAAATTATGTTAGAATTACCAATGGATGCTGTTGTTGCTTCAGATCTTACACAAAATTGTTTAAAATACTCTTAAATGTTAATGTGCTTGCTTAGATGCAAACATACATAGTGCAGAAGGAGTAGCTATTCTTGTCTTATTTCTGCAGCACTAAACAATACCTGAAACCATGCAGCCTGTGCATGTGTTGTCAGATAGTTTTATTATCTGCATTATGTCAGTGCAGGCAATAACTTTTCTGCTACACCTCTTTAAATGCTCTGCTGCTGTGCCTCAGCTCTTTACTGAGACATTAATGTCACATCATATTCTTTTAGTGGTCTGACATCAAATCTAGCAGTCTCTGAGCTTGTTGGATGTTTTACAGTTCATACACTGAACATTTTGGTGATCATATGGAGATAACATGAAAGCTGAGCGTAACCAGTAAAGGTAAAAAAAAATAAAAAATTGGGAGTTAAATGCTGAGCAAAAGAGAGAGAGGGAGGAAATAATGGTCTGGCTGTGCCACTACAGAGGTTGTAGTGCTGAGTTTAATAAATAATGGATGCTTACCAAAGCAGCCCATTTCATATTCATTCTTTCAAGGCTGCAGCAAGGGGAGATGTGTGTGATCTTCATTTCTGTTCCTCAATATTTTTATTGTACTCTCAGACATATGATGCAGTTTGAAGGCTGTGGAATCCCCCATAAACTTTTCAAACAAGTACAAAAAGGCCGTTCAGAAGGAAGGCTTTTTTAATTCAATCTTAAGAAAGAATAAGATTTAGAGCGAGTACATTAACTTAGTTATTTATAGACTGACACTTTGTAAAGTGAAATCTGCTTTAGTGCTGTTTCATTCACTCAAAATCCGTTATAACATCAATAACAAATATACCGACATAATAAAAAACCAACAGCAACAAAGAGGAACTTTCAAAGTCCGAGCTGTTGGACTTCATATTGAGCCAAGAGTGATGTAGTACAGAGGGGAGGATCAGATCCCTTTTATCGAAAGCACCTTTTAACTTCTGACTCTGTGGGAATTTTTATTTTGTTGAGGCTTTGTTGAGACGATGATGAATGTGTGGAAATGAGTGCAGTGGGATACAGAAGTGAGCCCACATTCAGGGGTTAGTCGACATGCGCTGCATGCTGATAAATACGTTGCAGGCAAGCACTATAAAGCACTAATGGGAAGGTAATCAGAGCTGTCCTGGATGAAATAATTAAACAAGTGCAGTTAAAGGCAGTCTGAATGTAGCAGCATGTTGGAAATAAAATAAGAGCATAAAACCTTAAATATGCTTAATCTTGCTGAACCCAGGTCGATAGATAAAGATGTCATTTCAGCTGCTGTTATGTTGTAGAGATATTTTTGTGAAGTAAAGATGGAGGAAATTGTTTAGCTGAAACTATAAAAATGGAAGAGTAAGAAGGAAATAGAAGACAGAGATCAGGGATAACAGATAATGTTCTCATCAGCTTCAGTTTTGGTGACTTACCATTTGTTGACCTCTGGGTTGCAATCGCAACTTTTAAAACAAATTCCTTGCAATTTTTTCCAATTAAGGCAACTTTAATTCAACAGTGTCAGAGCTTCTCCGTGTTACCTGATACACATACATTATCCAATTTACTACAGTGTTTCTGATTATTACGTGGACGTGTGCAGGTGAAAGGTGTCGCATCTGCCGTCTGAAATTGTTGTGTTACACCGTGCAGGACCTTTTTCCTGTGTTTAGGGGGAGTTTTGCTCTACTAAAAGAGCGACCAGATCACATACAGAAACCACAATCCCTCAAAGCAGGGGGACCAGGTTCAAATCCTGGTTGGGGCTTGTTGCTGCATGTAACTCATTGTCTCTCTGACTCACGTTTCTTGTCTAATAATGGTACCAGAGCCTGAAAATACTTTTCTAGTTCTAACCATGAAAGTAACGGCAAACTGTTTTGTCCCGCCTGTAACATTTTGGTGGAAGACAACAAAAATCACCAACTCAAAAACATACTTTCTACCATAAAACACCACCAGAGAAGGCCTCTTCATCCTCCAGATCTGCTGTCAATTCTGAATGAATCAGAATATAAGCTAGGCTTAAGTAAGTACGTCTGTTTTAAAAGTTGTCAAACATCACTGCCAATGTACTCCCCATGCATGCGTTGGAGTGGTTCTTAGGCAATACATCCAATAGAGGGCAATGCAGAGTTCAGACTTCCAAGTTTCAACGTCGGTTTCAGTAGAAATATACAAAAGCAAACTTGGTGACATGGGAGGAGATGATGCACATTTTAGAAAGGGACATAAAAACAGGCAGCACAGTAGACAAAATAGGTTTGTGCAACTCTTAATTACACTGCAGACTGAGAATTCTTCTCTCTGGTTATACAGATTCTTTCTTCTTCTTTAATCTTTTAGCTGGTCACACGTGAGCTACACTGCTCAGCACTGCCCTGTTTGCTGTATTTGGGTACACATCCGCAAGCTCTTTGAGAACATACTAAAATACGCTCAGAATGAATGCAGAACATGGACAGAAGGCTTTGTCTGTTTGCGCTCATGCATAGTTAACATTGAGCATATTTAGCCTCTAAGATGCAACAGTTGTTGCATAAATGGAAGAAGAATAAACAAAATGACAAATAAATAGAAAAACAAGCATGATAAAATTGGTGTCCTAGGCCAAATATGTGTAAGATACTATAGATATACTATAGGTCACTGTGTATTCTCTATGGATTGAAACAACCCTTCATTCTTGTGATTAGTGAGTAAAATAGTTTTGCCAGAGCTAATTTGCATTCACAACTGAAGTTTTACAAAGTAAATAAAAACAGACTGTAAAAACAATATAGAGATACACATCTGAAACTGCTCTTCTATGGCCCGAAGAAACATTTATGATAAAGCTGAGTTTTTAATAAGATCTGTACTCGCGGATATTGTCAGCTCACTTAAAATAGTTTAGTCTGTGTGTCTCATTTTCATTTGTATCAAGGAATCAAATATGCCGGCTCATGAAAACTTGCTGCTACATTATAGATCTGCTCATTATTTGGAGGGCAAATTCTACAGTTTACTGCTGTTTCACAGCTTGAAAAATGGAGGAATTCATTACTTAAATGCTGATCAAAGATATTGATTAATATGTCAGCTGGCAGAGATGTTGTCATATCTCAGAAATGAAAAGTCCTTGAGATTTGATTAACATTATTTATAGTCTTTAACAAGTTAGATGTCTAATTTTATTGTTCTACACGGTTTATAGTGTCATCACATGCATTTTCCATCAGAAAATAAATCACCAAAGGGACTCATCAATAATAAATCTCGTTGGAGACCATTACAGGCTTTGTGATCTAGAAGAAGATTGGATTGATTCATGCATGTAAGAAAATACATGCAATGCTGCAACTGTGTCACATTGACCTTTAACTGTGGAGATCTAATTTATGAGTGCTTTGAAACATTTGACTTTGCTGCAAAGTGTTATGAATAAAAACAACTCAAAGCTCCACATGCATGCTTTTTTTGTTTTTGCAGTGTCTGGACACTGTTGTACTGTATTTCTGCTCACCATCAGTGCATTTTGTCATACAATATGTTTTCCTACTGGGAAAGCACATTGTTGATAATAACGCTCCTCAAATCACTGCTAAAGCCTTTTTGTGCTCAGTCAGAGATAATGCCAGATCCACACCATTTGCTTACTGTGATGGGGAATTTGCTTATTATGTGCTATTTAACACCAGCAGAAATACAAAAACAACACTAACAAAAGAAACTAGATAGAAAAGGTGTACAGTTAGTGTATTTTTATCTGGTGTAAATGCTTATTAAATACCAGAAAAATGAGTGGAAATGTGTCAAAGACTAACAGTAATACCTAATTTAATGTTGCCAATCTGACATTTAAAAGGTTTTGTAAGAAGCTGTCATTTTTGAAAAAATTGATTATAAAGGTGGCTAATAAAAAAAGAATGCACATGTGGGTTCACTGTGACTTTGTCTGCCATCTTGAGGATACCCAGCTACTGTTAGTTTCTCACTATGTCTAAAAACACGCTAGAAACAAAGGTCCTTAGTTCGATAAGCTTACAAGAGAAGTGAAGAGTGGTTACAATGTAAAAACAGCACTAATTAATAACTTAGATGGTTAGTAGCTGCTGAACAAGAATGAAGTTCAGGTCTAGGTGCATTACCATGTGTTCCAGTCTCAGATAATGGGACTTACCTTGTGTTTGGTGTAAGTTCGCACACCTGGCATGAATTTAAAAACAGCTGATCATAAAACTACAACAGAAAAAAGTAAATGTCCTGAAATTCTGAATGTTTTGTTCTAACTCCCTGGGACACAACAAACTATCACAATCTTGTCAAGGAAAGTGGTGTTCTTATCTGAACATGGTAGTGTCATCCAGATCCTGTTTCATACAAAATCCCAGTTCGCTTAATCACGGTCAATAACCCTTTCTGCATGAATTCTCAGATGAGCCACCTCACCTGTTCCTGTTTATCTGTCCCTTAGTAAATGCACGGATCTTTACTCCTGCTCACATAAAGCCCAAACTGTCCTTTTATATCCAAACAAGGTCAGTAAAAACCACATTACCTGGATAATTTTCTGCAGAACTCCGCTGTTCTCTGTGATGTGTTAATCACTGCACTGCCTCAAAGCCGGGAAACAAAATCTGTTGGGTGATTTCCTTTTTGTGTGCTGACCACAACAGCTGCTTCTACAGCCGGGATCACTGCTCCATGAAAAGTTGCAAAGACGAATACTTGTCAGAGGTTCCGAAAAAGGCTATGGCCACTGCTTAACTGCTCTAAACATATTGCTGGTTCCTCCAAAATGGCAGATCAACACCATAGTTGTGTGAATGGTGACTTTGGTGTTTTTCTTATTTATTTCTAACAAAAATTAAATAAATCAAACAACAGAATAGTTCAAAATAACAATTATTTTTAAGTCCAAAAAGGAGCAGGATGTAGTGATAACTCATTTATTCGTATTAAGTTTTAGTTTATCACTTTTCAAATAAGAAATATTGCTAACCCTGACTTTATTCCATATTAATCTGGTCCAAAAACAGGAAATAAGTCCAAAGAATTCCAATAAATGAGCATCTACTGTCTACAAACATCACATATGAATCCCAAACCACAAATTTGGATATAAAGGAAATGGTGCTTCTTCACTCAGGAGCAATTAACAACTTCACAGGTCTTGGAGACGTAGTGCTTGCTACATATGGTGATGATAACTGAGCAAGCGCTAACAGCCTTGTTCCTCTTACATCCAAGTTTCGTGGCACCTTATACAGAGACAGAGAAGCAGGTTGAAGTCAATGACAACCCCCCCCCCAAAAAAAAAAAAAAAACAACAACAAAAAAACAAAAAACATGTTTTCTCTGCTGTTTCTAGATCAGAAAGACTGGAAAGAAAAAAGAGATTGGAGATCAGGGTAATCATAATAATGATGTGTCCCACATTGAATATCACATTGTGTGCCTTTGTGGGCCCAGCCTTGTCGGTGGGCGGCCCAGCACACAAACATCTGTTTCATCTGAGACTCATTCCTCCCTAAAAGGCAAACATCATGGGTACGGCCTCATTTATGTGTCTCTGTTGTTATTTCTAAAAACACCACTTCCTGCTCTTCTGCTTACATCTTTATGGTTATAAATCTATATGACGTGCTCTTGTAATAGTCGACTTATACAGAACTAGTCAAGGTATCTGTAATTTGTTCCTTTATTATTATTATTTTTTTTTTACATGCACAGTGTACATACAGTATGTATACTGATATTGGAGACACGGAAAATAAACTTTGTTTGCTGCAGAGAGAGGAGATCAACATGGAGACGGGAAAGGATTTGATCATCAGATCTGTTATTCCTGGAGAGGGAAAACGCCTTGCCCTCTAAACACACTACAACACACTCTCATTTTCAGTCTTTCATGATTGCCTAGAAAGAACTAGTATAAGATGAGGAGGCTGATGACAGATGCTCAGACTTCTGGCTTTGTTTGTATTGCACTTTGAGCATCTATTGCTGTGGTGTTTATGGAGGCAAATATGCAGCCTGTTGTGTTTAAGGCGTCATTTTATAGCAAATCTGACATTTGGACACAGTGGTCTGAGCCATCAGTGATGCTTGTCCAATTTGGCTAGACCACAACAGGAAATAAATATAAGGCTTTGTGTTAGTAAAGCTTTACTGTACTATCACATCCAGCAGCTGGGCCACAGCAGGGGACTAGTTAGCTGCTTAGTTAGCCTTGACAGATGCCTTCAGCTTCTAGGCACAGACTTATTATTGAAAACGAGTTGGAATCCACTTTGAACACGTTCAGCTTGAGTTGAATACTTGGTCCACATTTGGTCCTTCAGCACTGTGCACTTTTTTTCCTGAAAGCAGCCAGAACTCCCACGTCTCCACTTGATTGTTTTCATTATCTGCCTGCGGGAGTATGATACAGCTAGCTGCCATCATGGCTGTCACTGATGAGCTCTAAAAATATAAGCGAGGTGAAGCAAAGGGTTGTTTTCATAGCCACCCAACCCTTGTTGATTCTATCATATCGGTGTGGAGTCTGATATACAGTCCTACATGCTTCAGGCTACACATTTACCCCTGCATTCCTGTGCCTGTAATTGGTTATTGTCAAAATATAGATATGGGTGGGGGGTTAAAAATTAAAAGGGAAGGGAAGTGGAAAAGGGATTGGAAATAGGGGGTGGATGTATATTTAATTTCAAACTACAACCACAAGCACAACTGGAAAAGATGAAATGCAGGGAGCTATGGTTACTAGTGTCACAATATTACCCACACCCCAACACAGTGAGGAATTTTAAACAGATTTTATTTTAATGTCTCCAATTAGGTTCCCTTCAGATTCTGCTGGGGTGTTGGTTGCAGGGGCGGTGCCTGTTTCTTGGATCTCCTTTCTTAAAGTACAGTATTCACCAGAAATGTCCAGAGCCAATTTATTTATTTATTTTTCAAAGTTAAGTATATACTATGTGAGCCTATGTAAACTCGGTCCT
>JBAMHW010000024.1:9000397-9027103 GCA_037177495.1 Rhadinocentrus ornatus | reverse complement strand
CCAAAAAACCTAACCCATGAACTAAACAGAAACCAAACATGACATAAACCCGGAAATAACCCCGTGAGATCATGACAGTAGTCTTTGTTTCAGTAGTTTCAAACACAGTAGTTTGTAGATCCGAGCATGGAATCTGTATTGTCAATGAGAACCAACTACCATTTGGTTTTAAAAAAAAGGAGATCATTATCATGAGGCTGTAGCAAATAAACTGGTTCTAAACCTGTTAAAACAAACAACCTACCAGACTTCACCAGCCAGTTCTGTTGGTGAACAAATAAAGCAAACTGCTCTAAAGCAATTGTGCCCTGGCTAAACATGTACAAGAACGTGTACCAATAACTGCTATAGATTTTAATTTACAGCTGATTAAGTATCACGATGCTTAAGAGAGAAAAGGCAAGCTAGGACAAGTTTATGTTAATAATCCTTGCGGTTAAAACTATGAATGCACAAGCGTATGGAATTATGATTGTGATAGATGTCGAAGAACGAGGATGAGAAGCAACATCGGAGCGGAATCAGAAAGGAATTCACCAGAAGTGAACAGGTGTGCTGGTGCATTAGCAATATTAACTGATTATATGTTGCTTTTACAACACTGTAGTTGGCAATCACATATTGGAGAATAACAAAAATACAGCAGGCATTAACCAGCTGGTGGATTATTATATTATACAGTATTACAGCTAAGCTTTGTTTTATAGGTCTGTCACAGATGTTGAAGCAGTGGACTGTTAAATTAAACAAAAACAATTTTTGTCCCTGTCTTGTCATCTGTGCAAAGTACTTCAAGTAGAATTGTTAAAATCTTGTTACCTTTCTAGACCTGATGTCCTCTTACTGTCAGTTGACTTAAAACTGGCAACTAGTTCTCATGCAGGTGGAGTGAAGTAAAGGCTGTTTATTTATCTCCCGGGGCATAAAACATCATTTACAGCTGTTTGGTACCTGTCATGAAAGTTAAACTCAACTAAGAGCAAGGCGGGCTGTGATAATGGTGTTGCCATGAGGCTGCTGCTTGTCTGGGAGACAATGTTCCCGTGCTCTCAATTATACCCCTGAACAGAGAGGAAAGATTTTTACTTCCTGTGTTGCAGGGCCTACACTGCCCCCTGTATCACTACAAATGGAGTAGTATGTGAGTACCAATAACACTCCATAACTTGTACTCACAAAATAATTCATAGCGATGAGAACTACAAAAACAGACCTAAGGATCTAACTTGATAAGAACCACAAATACCTCACTGTTCCCTACAGTGTTCACAGCCTCGGAGCAAGAATCGGCAAACATGGTGTAATGACACCGTGGTGAAAAAAGAAAGCTTTTTAGTAGTGTTGTTTAAAACGGCTACTTTTTCCTCTGGATTTTTGTTCTCATGTAAAGTTGATAAGCTGGTTACCAAATTTTCAAACACATTTTTTTTACATTATGTATTCAGAATGCTTTATTAATAAAACATTCAGCAACTTGCACTTCAAAGTCAGGATAGAGGGATTCTTTTATGGTTGTGATATTGCAAATCTCATAAGATTTATTCTGAAGACAGCATGGGAATTCACTTAACCAGTCTACATGTGCTTTGTGGACTTGGACTAGGCATTCGACAGAGTCCTGTGGGAAGTGCTTCTGGAATATGGAGTACCAGATCTTCTAATATGGGTCGTTTGGTTTCTGTGTGACTGGTGTGAGAGCTTGCTCTACGTTGCCTGAAGTAAGGTGGATCCATTTCCAGTCTGCCAGGGTTGCCCTTTGTCACAGATTCTGTTCATAACTTTTATGGACAGAATTTCTAGGTGCAGCCAGGGAGTTGAAGGGATCAAGTTTGTTGGATTCAAGATTAGGTCTCTTCTTTTTGCAGTTGATAAAATCCTGTTTCCTTAATCGAGCCATGATCTTCAGCTCTCATTGGAGTAGTTTATACCTGAGTGTGAAGCAACTGGGATGAGGATCAGCACCTTTCAATCCTAGAACATAGCTCTCTGTCGGAAAAGGGAATTTCCACTCTTGTTCAGGAAAGAGATCCTGCCCCTAGTGGAGGAGTTCAAGTATCTCTGGGTCTTGTTCATGAAGTGGAAGATCACCTGGTGGATCAGTAGTGATGTTTTCCATAGTGATGCAAGCTTTGGATCTGATTGCTGTGGTGAAGAAGTAACTGAACCACCCCTCACCTATGGTCACGAGATGTTGGTAGTGACGTAAAGAACAAGATCACAGAACTTTTTTTTTATTGCTTAGGCAGAATTTCAGATGACATGCCAAATATAGGCATTTTACAGATCAAATGGGATATGCATCTTCAAGTACCAACCGTAGCTGTGTGATGTTTTAAACATGCACTATGGAAGTTGAGTGAATGTAAGGAATTTGATTTCTTGACATAGATTGTCACTGTGACCTGTCTTGTTCAGCACATACCATTAACACTGCTCCCATTTTTCTCTAATAGATGCACGGAGTATTTTTTTTTAAAAGGTCACTGTTGTGATATAACCTGGGAGGGCCTTTTATAATTTGCTTTTCCTCACTTCTTGCAGCTTTGCCTCCTTACCTTTCAGGAACATTTTAGGTAAATTACCTAATTTTATATTTATCTTTTTAGATGGACTGGTTGTTGGATCCTGGTTGTTTGATTCATAGAGAAAGCATATCATTTAGTTTTAGACATGCAAGCCAACACACTCTGCATTCAGCACCTTTCATGTACTGCAGTCTTTTCCCTTGATGTTGTTGAGCATGATGCTGTGCATCTGATTGCATAAATCTTTTTTTAAATATTAATGAACTTTGAGATTTTATGTGATTTTATGTACTCTCACACAGTGCACCAGAAAATGCAGCCTAAATACAAAAAAAAAACTATATCATGCAGGATTAACATTGATCTTAATTGTGTTTTTTTTTCTTTTATGTAGGGAACTTGCTCTGCTGGAGTTGCTTCTGCTATTATGTGGCCACCATGTTAATCCTCATGCATGACATATCATTTAACAGGATGTCAGAGAGAAAACGCTAGCTGTCTGTTTTTCTCAGGTTGCCGTTGGAAAGTGGAGGGCGGGAGGTTGTGTGTGTGTGTGTGTGCAGGAGATGTATCCATTAGTTTATCGTTACAGCCAAGAAAATGAAAAACAGGAGAAAGAGATATAATCCCCCCCACCCCCAGCCTTCCTTTGCAACTTCCTTTAGCTCTACTAGACAACCCAGTAACCATGGCAACCACTCAGCATTCTCCCTATTGCTGTCTGTGAATGTTTTTTTTTGTTTTTTTCCCAGTGATTTTTGTGAATGGTGTTATCAACAACTTGACAGTTATAGTTTCAATACAAAACAGTTTAAGACAGGGGTATCCAAAGTTGGTCCTTGAGGGCTTTAATTAAATAGATCCAACGGCCTCTGGAATTCTGCACAATAACTCATTCATTTGAGTCAGGTGTGTTGGAGCAGGGAAACATCGAAAACCTGCAAGATTGTGGCCCTTGAGGACTGGAGTTGGATACCTCTGGTCTAAGATGAAGCTGTAAGATTTCCATACAAACACATTTCTTCCAGGTTTGCTGGTGCTTTACCTTTCCCAGGTAAATAAATTGTGTCCCCATTACTTCACCCCTTTCCCATCTATTTTGGTCTCTCATGTATAAGGGAGGGAGGTGGGGATATGTTAGACTCGGCTGCAGAATTATTTTTTTTTACATAAAAACAGATTTTAAAACCTTTCTTTTGCTAATTAAAATAAATATAATAAATATATAATAAGAGTTTTTTTTTTAGATTATTCTTCAAGTAGTGAAGTAATGTACGCTTTGAGTGCTTGATTTTGAGAATTAATTTGCATTTTAGGCACTAAAATTAACTTTTGTTTTTTTCAATAAGAGTAGTACTACCTTTTTGTTCTTCATACTTTCTGCCATTTTTACCATTTCTTTAAAACATTATGCATGGGTGTAAACTCATGTGGGTGCTATTTTCCTGACTCATCTGTTGAGGAAGTTGTTCATGCTCAACTTTCAACTGTTTAGTCTTCTGCTTTCTACATACTGTTTCTGCTTAAGACAGGAACTACATTACACATTGCCTTATCCTCCTCCCAATCTGTCTTGCTCTGTTGTGTTGTTAAAAGTATAACACTCTGTGTCCTTTCCACATTCTCCCAAACTAAAGGAGGCGATCATCCATGTGAGACGTCCAGTGCTGTTCCTGCAGAATCCAGGAATCATCTCTCCCTACTGGGGTGCAGACCTCAGTCCACCATCTCCTGCTTCTGTACTACTTCTTGCTAAAGACGGCGACAACAATGTGACCACTGAACTCTAACAGAACCATGTGACTCGCTATTATGGATCTGAGAATCAGCAAACACTGAGTCAATACCTACCAGGTAAATCATCATGACTAACATTTACATGCACACTGAAAACTGGCTGATTTTTATACACAGATGGATAGACAGAGCTGGGCTTTTTTGTGTCACTGAGCTGTTAACTTTCTTTTATATATTTAGAGATTTTTTTTAATTATTAATTGCAAGCTATTCTGTGACTTGCTCATTTTGATATTCATAGCCTTGTATGCTGACTTGCATAAACAACCAAGAAATGGGAAGTTGTACAGTGATGTGAAACAATTGAGAGAACAGATGCCTTGATAATTATATAAACACCATTAAAAGATTGTAAATAGAAGCAAAAGTCATAATGTTACACTTTGCATTTGTTTTAGATGTGACTAATGATGTAAAGCAAATCAGTCACATGAGGTTTTGTGTGCCTCCAAGAAGTGAGTTGCATTAACCGGTACTGTACATCCAAATAAAATTGTCTCTGGGATAGTACTTTCAGTAGTTTAAATGTATGCAATGAGCTCAACATTTTACACAGCACAATAAGCAAAACTCCTCTTCACCATTAAAACAACAGGCATGTGTTTTTTTTTCCTCAATCTCACATTTTTACTTACCTCTCAACATTTTCAACAATATAGTTTCAATGATTTTGTCCCTCATCTGATCTCCAATACGATGTATTTAACATGATAGTGTCTTAGATAATTGTCCATATGTCAGACTCAATTAGCATTGCATTTGTGCTGCAAACTTTCTTTTAAGATGGGTAAGTACCGGAGCTAGTGTTTATTTATTTTTTTGTTGTTTTTTACAGCATGCTTTATTTCCACAACAGCATTAAAGGGTCCTCAGGACCCGATGCAGAATGCCAAATTTAACAAAGTTTTCTACAGTCTTCAGTCTTTTGGTCTGTCTTCAGAGCATTATATGAGCGTCATGTCACATTCTGTTAAGGATTGGCTAACAGCAGTGATTCGGTCATGTCCAAGAATTCATTTACCTGGATGACTAATTATCCAAAGATAGCAACAAAGTTGTGGAGTTTTATCATGCCACTTTTTCTTATTTTATTATCCTTATCTTATATTTTAGTTCCCACCTAGCTGTTTAATGACATGTGGAGGTGTGTGATCCTCAAGTAAAGAAAAAAAAAGTGTTTATAGAAAGGAAAACAATACCAGTGTTCTAAGACAGAGGGGGAAAGAAATGAGAAGATACTATCTGTGTGTGTGTTTCTGGTAAAATGTGTGACTCTGTCCAGCTCTGTCTGCATGTGTACGTATCTTATCCAGGGTGCTTGTCAGGAGTGTGTGGCTGTCTTGTTCCCATTTCCCCTTCTGGAGCAGAGTAGTACAGGAAGGCTGGATGGTTGGCTGGCTGCACAGGAAAGGAAACGGTCTCTATCAAACAGCAGATGGAGGACAGCATGTGCTTACAGTGCAGAAACGCTCAGAAACAGAGGCGCGTGCACACAGTCCTCCTTACAGTAGCTTTAACCAGGGAATGTGACCCAGATCATACACCTCAAATATCAGCTGTGCAGAATCTTAAGTTATATTGATTGGAGAAGATGAGGAACAGTTTGGTATTTAAAGTGAACTTGTCAAGTATTTTAGCAAGGACCCTCCTGATTTTATGGTGAAACTTTATTCCTCTGACTTTACATATACTTTATTTGGAGTTATAGTGGACTGCAACTCTTCAACTTCAGGTTTTGTAAAGAATGAAAATAACTTTAAAAAACATCTAATCTTGTTTCACTAAGCCCAGTTGCCAGGCTGGTTGAATATTTCAGTTTAGCTCTGGCTAAACTTACAGCTTGAGACATTAGCACTTGTTTCTCTGGCCTTCAGGTCAAACATACTTGTCTTGCTAAGATATAGTATTACCCAATATGTCATCACCTCCTCCTCCTTCCTCTGTCCTGCATGTATGTCAATGATTTCTGATGACCTATCATGCCTTTGTCAAGAGCTATTAATAACAGATAAAGATCTTGCATACCAGCATCGCTGACACAGCTTTTGCGCAGCAGTGTATGAACACTGGATGTTGCACATCCTTTTTTCACAAAGGAAACGGCCTCCGACTTAGGCCGGTCATTTGCTTTCTGTCTGGTCCGGGTGTGAGCGTGTGTTTTTTTTTTTTCTTCTCTCATCTGTGTAACAAGCCTGCTTAGAAGGGAGGACAATGAGGCTCTATAGCACTGTGGTGCTCAAGGCCTCCCTGGATGACTCATGTTCCTGTAGAATTCAGACATAGACCAAACCACAGGGTTACACAATGTTAATCAACAAAGTGCTGCTTATAATGTGCTCTGCAAGGGCTGTGATCCTGCAAAAGAGGATTTTGGAAAATGTTACGCTGAGGTTCATAGCCTGGGTTTGTGTAACATAATTACTGTGCTCTCACATATAGTTCATACACTAAAGAATGCAGCTGTTCAAATCAGCTATCACAACATCTCCTCTGTGAATTTATACTATGCTGCAAATGTGGTTGTCTTTTGTTGTTTTGTGTGTCTATTTGTTTGTCAAACCTGCCGTTGCCAAGTGTGATAAGGGAGCAAAAAGGTGTTGTTATTCTTGAAGATGAATGAACAACACTGTGTGTTTGCTATGGCAACTGAAAGTGTGCAACAGGGAAGTCTCATTTCCCCTGCGGACAATCTGGGGAGATGTCACGAACCAGAAGAAATAGTCATTATACTGCTTCTAAAAAGAGAAGGGTTTTATAGTCGGCTTCTGCACTGGGCAGACATGTCTGCAGAGCTGCAGAGGCAGGCACCTCATCTTCACAGCATGGGCTCTTATCCCCTCTGGTCTCCTCATCTCTTCATCTCCTCCTCCTTCTCCTCCTCCTCTCTTATTCTCCCTAAGAATCAAGTGGCTTTTTGTTCTCCCGCAGTGGTGCTTATCGCTTGTTTCTCCATCGCTGCCCTCCCCATCCTTCTCTATGGCAATGAAAGGATATTTTGGGGATAGATCTTGTCTCCATTGCGCAGATCCCACAACAGTGTGTTTTCTCTGAGAATCAGATCTCTGTTTAACCCTGGCCTCTGATGTTATATAAATCTCATGCTAATAGAAAATCCTGTGGATTGTCATGATTACAGGCACTGACATTGCAGTTTGTTTTAATTTACTTGAGTAAAATAGGGAGTTTGTTTGTTTGTCCCACAGGATTTCTTAATTGCCTGTTATTTCTGCATTTGGTAAACATAAAGATGAGCTGTACATTCTCCAGGGAGACAGTCTGGTAGGTCATTATGTGCTATCAAATTATACTTCCAGATGGCAGCTGTTAACGCTGTTATTACTGTGCATATAACTATATTTTCATCAGAGTAATCAATTTTATTGACCATAAAAGTTTGTAAAAATGACCTCAAAACAAATTTATGGTTAGTCAAAAAGAGTATTATACCCATAATGCCACTAATGTGTTGGACTTACTCTGATGTGTTGGCTGAATTTGGGCTTGTAATTGGAGAGAATGTGGTTTCTAGATGGCTAATACTGCCTTTCTGTTCTTTTTTTTTTTTTTGCCTTTCTATTCTGACTCCAGTCAGGAAATGCATCACAGCTAAAATATAAACTTTAAGTGGAACTACTTTCCATGTATTAGCTGAACTGACAATACTTAAAACCGCATGCCTTTTTTTTTTTTTTTTTTTTTTGTCAACCCAGGTTTTCTTCTTTTATGAGCACTCCACTAAAATTTGGTATTCAATGCATTATATGACTCTTGTTCTGCAGGAAATCTGTTGATCACCTGTTAAAAATGACTGAGATAAAATGAAATGCAGTTACAGAAAATATGGCAAAAAAGTAATGCTGGCTGGATGTTTTAAGTCATGTAACTTTGGGATACTGTTTCCTGATGAAGGATGCATTGATGTAGCATTTTTGACTGATTTAAAGCCAAATTAATTTTATAAATTGAGTATTCTCTCTATGAAAAACACTAGCCAATTTTCTAATCTGCTTCACAATCTGAATGGAAGTGTGGCAACATGACTTCTACAGATTTTATGCAACGTTTGTAACTGTTGTCCAGTGGCATTACCAATGCATAGTTCAATCAGATAGCAGTATGTTACCATGGCAATCTACCTAGGCTGCTGTGACAGTCTTTAGCCTTTAGCCTGTAGTCATTATGGGTAAAATCATGACCATAAAGCCAAGATTGATAAATACCTAAAGGAAACTGGAACTATTTAAAGCAAACCTGCCCAATATGTGCCTTTATGTGTCCTCCTCAAATGCCCTAGTAATTGAGCCTTTAAGGCGTTCACACATTCCGGTCCCTCCTTCTTTTTTCCCCACTCCATGTATTTTTTAACAACTACCTGTTCATTACAAAATAGAGGTGATCACAGACTGCTGGGTGATAATGAGAAGTGTGACATTAGCTGTTTCGTCATTTTGAGCCCAGCTGCCTTGTATCACACCTGCTATTGATGGCTCTGAATCCAGCCTATAATTGCTCTGCCTCTGAGTAATTGAAAAAAGGGGATGAGGTAAATCCCAGAGGTGTCAGGAAGGGTGAAAGATGGGTGCCGTGACGTTCAATGCTGTCAGGTTGGGTGGTGTAAGGGACAAGGATGACATGATGAAACTCTTACTGGGAAAATAACACCCTACCCCCTAAATAAAGGCTCTGACACATATTAACTGTGGATTATTTAGTACAGAGTTGTTCATGTCTTTTCATTTGTGTAAATGTGTAAATACGTGGATCAGAAATGATTAAAATATCTTTCTGGGCATTTTATAAAATATTAATTGACTGTGTGTTCATGTGTATCAAAAATCTGCAAAAAGCTGATCAAGTGAAAGTTGAGATTTACCTTTAGCTAGCATGACTGTACTTAATAACTACTATAAACATTAAGTTATATGTTAAATAAGAGCTGCTTAAAATTTTATGACTGGAATGTAATTAAGAGGATTATGAGTAATCTCTTGTCATTTCGTCTTGTGTTATTTTTAAATAATATGCAGCAGATTAAAGCCGTTATTATCACAGAGCACTTCTCTAATGGCTGTGCTTTCAGGGTCACAAACAGTAGTCTTGGTATCTCGGTCAACAGGATGTTATGTCGTGAACCTGACTACCAGCTACAGCCTATTCCCCTGCTATAAGCCAACTGGTTGTTCTCTTTTATATTTTATCCAGTAAACGTTTCTCCTCTGCATTCATACCTAACATCAGCATAAAGTACGTGAGCACACACAGATTTTCTCATGCACTGAGCTCGGATCTCCCTAGGAGATGCTATATTTGTTCACACAGAGGTGGAGGGCTGACACTGGCGCAGTTGCAACGGGTCCCCAAGGTCATTACCACTGCCACAGCGTCTGGGCGCCTAGGGAAGGAGGCAACAATTGATTAATGACAATGCTTGGAGCACAGAAGAGAAGGAACCATCACTGGCAAGGGAGCAGTGTCACAGTAAAAATGTTGCTAAAGATAGTTTGAACTACAGCAAATGGGACCCAGTATATCTGATAATAATGATGATGATATTCTTACATTAAATCAAAACTTTTAACACTTAACACAGCTGTCTTTTTTCAAAGTAATGTAATTAGTGGTTGGTGGACGTTTAACACACATATTGTGCTAGATATGCAGTGTGTTGTTATAGGCAGTATCTTAATATTTTGTTTTTTATAGGTAGGAGTTACTCCACACATATGCATGAAGGTCAAAGACGATGATTCAACAGGACCAAAGTCTCCATGCACAAATCTTCCATCCAGTGTTATATGTATATATGACACTTTGAAATTAAATCATGCTTACAGTGTTACAAGTGCATGCATACTCCAAATCTGTTGGAAAAATTTGATTATTTCTAAATGTAAGAATACAAGTGTCTGTTATTGGCAACGATCTGTGCTGCATTGGAGTAGGCTCAGGGTCTACATTATGTTGCAAATTTTCCTTAATGGGGAGAAAGTATGATGCTACCTAAAAAAATAAATAAATAAATAGATAATGCTGCTTCTTTATTTCAAAGTACTCTACAGTATGTGCGCAGCTACTCCAAGCTTTCCAAATCAAATATCTTTGAGCTTTTTAGACAGGCACTCAGATCACATGTCAGATATGAATGATCCCAGCAGAGACAGTAAAGCTGACTTGTAGTGACAAACCGGACACTGAATGTTATTTTGCCCTTCTTATCGTATGAGTTGCAAGTTGTTATGTGGAGTCCACAGTATCCTGACAGTGTTTTTGTTCTTGAATAGTAACTCCATTTGGACACCTAGTAAGTTGGGTTATTTACACGGTTATGGTAAATTGAACACAATCTAGCATAAACCTTCTGGCAGTGCAATCTGCTCTCTGCTCTCTGATATAATGAACAGGCTACCACTGGTGAAGAAAGCCATGCCCTGCAGTTTCATTTGCAAAGAATATTTCACCATGGAACTAAAACTATTGTACATTCCTAATTTCTATCATGGATGCCATATTTAAAGAGAATAAGCAAAAATGAGCTGATTAGTTCAGAAAGGACTAGATGTAATGCCTTGTCCAACTAGGTGCAACTAGGTTGCATTTTATGTCTAGCAGTAGCACATCTGTGTGAACAGATGGACGCCCAGCACCATCTCCTCAGTCATACTGTGAATGTAGTGCACTTTTCTTTAAATAGCTAACATAGCCACACTGTATCTCCCCAAAGACATCAACAAAGATGTGGTACAAGGCTATCCTACTCAAATAGCTATTGGACTTGTTGAAATTAGCCTTTGGTCCAAATATGCACATTCAAAACTTAATTTTGTGCATTTATTTTTCTTGTGGAGGGTTTAATGAGACCCTACACAGTTTAAAAATATGAACTTCAATTATTATTGGCTCAGCTGTTCCAGGTTGTTTTTCAATAATGGTGGGGGGCTCACAAAAATGTGTCAAACTTTAGAAACAATAACTGTCACACTATAATTAAGCTTTTAAAGATATTTGTAGTTTTGTACAATTATTGTATATGACCAGCCGAAGAAAATACATCCACACTACACTACTGTACCATGGAAAATCAAAATAAAAACACACACAACCAATATAACCTCTTTCAACCTTGTTTTTGCAACTTTGTGCCATGATAACTAAACCTTACAAAAGGCAGTTTACACATCTGCATTTTGCGCTGTGTGTACGCACCCACACCATGGCTCAAATGTCTCTTGCAGTGTTGAAAATAAACAAAGTATCCCTGATGATCACAGGCTATTCTGTGATGCCACAACAGTGAGCAAGTGGCTACAAAGAGTCACCTGGTCACATCTCATATTGCGGCTATTATGTGGATAAGTATATTGGACCTTATACTTATACTTATTACCTTAGCTACAAAAAGAAAGTTGACATGAACACACTGAAGTGTTTTCAAGCTAAAACAGCAGCAGCAGGATACACAAGAGACAAAGAAAAAGGCTTAGCATCTTAGTATTTAAGGTAGCTATTTGGGTTAAAGTGGCATAAACTGCAGATTGCAATCAAGTGTATGTTCCCACCTATTCCCCAACTACAATGGCTGTTACTATAGCAACATGGTGAAGAGACTATGGATGTAAATTACTTGTAAGGTTACTAAAAGCATTTTCATGTGGTCCTGAACTAATGAAAACATGGACCTTGGACTGTTAAATATGGACTTCTTTCATGCTTGCTTAACTTTTTCTATATTTCCCAGAGTTAGTGTACCTAATGAAAGGTAAAAACACTTTATCCTTATTCACATTTCTTTAGAAATATCTAACAAGGCATTTTATCTCAAAAACGGTTTATTGTAAAGGTTTATTTGTATATCATATTTCATGTTCAAGACAATTCAAAGTGCTTTACATAAAACATTAAAAGCTGTACAGCGGGTTGCAGGAAGCACTAAAAGGTGCATTAAACAAACTAAAAAAATTAAAAGAAATTAAATAAACACAAAAAAATAAAAAATAAAATGGATAACATGCAAGAAATAAAAGTTGTTTTGATTAAAAACTTTTCTATTTGTTGCCTTTTATCTTGATTTTAAAACTGCTGAGAGTTTCAGCAGACCTGCAGTTTTCTGGGAGTTTGTTCCACATGTGAGGAGGATAACAGCTGAACGCTGCCTCTCCTTGTTTAGTTCAGACTCTGGGAACAGAAAAAAAAGTAAACAAATTTTATAGAAAAGATTTAAACTGGAACACTACCCAGTAGATTTATCTCATACATGTGAAAAATGTTCTATTTGCATCAAGATCAGTCTATAGAACATGAAAGATTTGGGGCTGATTTGATATTTCACATGACTGTTCCTAAAAAATACCATCCGAACCACGTTACTGAGATCCAAGATAAATGCCTGAAGTGTAATAAAGAGTCAGGTACTTACAGATATTTTGGACCTGTGCAAAAATTCTGAGCTTTTTGGATAATGTGATCAGTAAAAAAGTTAATTTTATTGGGTATAACTTGGAGTTATCCCTTGCTATAAGCAGCATGTAACTCACATAAGAAGTAAATCCAGTTCAAAAATGCTAAAAATGTTGTATGTTGCAGGAAAAGGAATTCTGAAATACTTCATTTCCAAGAATTAACCCCTGCTGGAGGGCTGGTATGGAGAAATACTTAAAATTCTTCCCCTGGAAAGACTGACTTTTTTTCCTTGCATGACAAAGTACAAGAGTTAAAGTAAGATTTGTCACCCAGTTTAGGACTGACTGGATCTACTGGGACTCAGTGGAATGCATATTGATCCTGTCTGACCAGCCATAAAGGGGAACTTTGATAATTTACCAAGCCATGTAAAGTTTTAAGTAAGAACACTTACTGTTCTCAGTAGTGATAAAAAATAATTTGACACTTTTGAGTTAAGCAGCTGAGGTTACACATGAGACTACAAGGGTGAGAAGATCATCAGACAGCGCCAACTGTTTTCAAGCAAGGACACAAATGACCTTTAGTCAAAAAAATGATAAACACAATAAAAAAGGTAATTGGGTAAATTTTTGTCTTCTTTTAGTAATTGTTTTCTCTCAGTTTTTATGCGGAAACAATGTTTGCATGCAAAACATTGTTGCAAAGAGCGATAAAAGGCTCAAAATGTGGCAAAATTGTTTTATTTCCTTCTGTTATAAACCATGTTGCAGGTTTTTAAAAATCTTGTGGCTGAAAGGATAAGCTTCTCTTTTGCTCTGAGAACAGTGTTTCTCCTCCTTGCTTCACTCTCTCATATTGCCCCTGCACCCTCAACCCATTTCCAAAAATCTTCAGCTGATGTATTTGAAAGGACAGAATGACTTTGTGCCCAGAGAAACTGAGCTGAGTGGAATTGACAGTGCAGGGAACACTTCGTTTCCTGTCAGAGGCAAAGACAGACAATTTCCCTGCCTTATCTTCAAATTGCAACAAGCTTGTCCCTTCTGATGATTCAGCTCTTTGGCTTGTTAGATAGAATAATTGTCACTTCTGTGGCGTTTTATTTTTTTATTTTTAATTCAGACTGAAAGGATGACAGAGCAAAGAAGCAAACCACAAGGATAATTCAAAGCCCGCAGAAAGGAATGTCTCATCCACCAAAACAACACGTTGTCAAGGAAAAACATTTTTTAGTGTTTTGATTTGGGGTTGTTGTACCTTTCATGTTTGGACTGAAAATCAAGAAGCAAAGATGACTTCTGTTGTGACCTGGTTGTTTTCTGGGTCGCTTTTTTGCAAGAAAGTGATATGCTGATTATCTGTGCATGTCCACGTTATTGTTTACCTGCTGTGAAATGTGCAGGTATGCAAAGGAGGCAGGCTGTAATCATCAGAAGCAGAGCTGTGTCTCACACTGTGCATGCCAGGTGCTAGAGCCTTCTGTGAACAAATCAGAGCTGCTATGGTGCTAATATGTAGATCTGCATGATGCTCTTTAAATTGAGTTTATGCTACTTTAAGTTTTTTGCTGTATCAAACATTTGTGTGGCCAGAAATATGTACTGTGTGTCACAAGTGTAAAACTTTATAACTGGTAAAAACCAGTTGTTCATGTACGCAATTATTATAAGGCTCATTAACCCTTGTGGGTTGGTTTGATTTCTTACCTTGTGAGAACAAAAATAAAGTCTTATTCCAAAAACTGCAAAAATATTTTTTTTTCCACTTTTTTTGCTCATATCTTTCAATACACTTCAGTCCCAATCAAAATTACCAAATATGTAATTATTTTAACTCCTTATATGCCAATTTGTTGACATGATGTCACTGTATTATTTTTTTTTTAAAGAAAAACATTTAAAAAAGTTATTTTCCAAATAATAGATTTCTCATGGCAGTGTAAATATACAAAATAAATAAATTAAATAAATTGATATGATGCATTTTTTATTATTTATTTATTTTTGCTATGATCAACCTTTTACGGCCATTAGGAGACAAAAAAGAAAAAAAAAGACCCTCACCCAAAACTGCTAGATGAAGTGAGGGGGGGCACAAAAAACTCTTTAAATGCCAATTTGATTAGACAATGTCACTGCTTTTATAGACACCAAAACAAAACAAACAAACAAATTTTTTTTTTGCCAAATTGGTCTTTAAAATAATAATTGAATAATTACATAGGTTTTTTGGTCATTTTGATTAGGACTGAAGTTGATGATATTACCCACAAGGGTTAAATATGTTTTGAATAAGAGAAATGTACACCCAATTTACTTAGAAGTCTTAAATTTGACTGTATCATTCCACTCTATTCCCCTTTATCATATAATTTGCTTGATGCACTTTTAGCATGTAATTTTTATTAACCATAGAAGAGGCCTCTCAGACCTCTGTATTTGGATAACTTGTGTCACACATATCACTAGGGAGAGAAAAAAAAAGCCTGTCTAGTTGGCCAAGACAATGCCCTTCCCCAGAGCTACATGCAAATGTCTTCTACTGAAAAATAAGGACGCCCTAGAACTTCCCTCGAGCTGACATCTCCCATGACCCATTTTTATTATGGCTAGCCTAATGGTTGGTGACTAGCTGCTGAGTGCTAAATGGAGAGAGGACAATGCACAGATGAGAGCACATACAATGCAATGATAGCTGACCAGAGGCTGACCCAAGCTAAACGATGACTAATACTAATAGTCAAATTTGAGACTTGTGGTCTAAACTGGTTTGTGCTGAATGAGGAGAAAAGGAGATTTGCTACCCAGAGTTAGGGGGGCAGAGGAAAGGAAGTTGGTGATATTTTTTTACAGATTCTCAGGAGGTCAGGCAGGAGGCTGCGATGACAACAGCCTGGGGTCCCACAGGAACAGTTCCACCACATAAAGGAGGGGTGGTGGGGGGCTGTAACATGACAGGGTGATTTCTCTAGGAGAGAAGGAGAGAAAGCAGGGAATCAAGAACTGGGAGATGCTTACAAGAAGCAGCAACACTTAACCACGAGATTTAGCCACAGGGATAGCTGTGAGCGCTCTGCAGAAAGCAGACAAAAAGAGAATAGACAAAACTCAGTATATCTTGTGTTGTGGAAAGTCCCGAGTGATTCTGCAAATGTTTCCACATCGTACAGTGTTACCCTAAGGATTTACAAACTCAGCTAAGCATTAACCTTCTCTTCAAAGCTTGTGACATTTGCAGAGGAAACCTTTAAAAAGGGTGGATGAAATGGGTGGTGAGCTGGGGAAGAGATAAAATGCTCCTTCTCTCTTCTCTCATTAGAATTCCCTCATCAGTCTTTCCCACAGAGCTTGGACTTGACATGTTAAGGTTTATTAATCACTCCAGGAATTATTATTGACCTGGATCTTCTGCTGCCTCTATCACTTCTGCAGTCAGTGTCTCTGCTCTACTGCCTCCACATTCCTCCGGTGTCCTGCCTGGACACAGAGCAGGACACTGCGGCACAGGGTGGAAGCTTCAACAGTGTCTTCATTGACTATGCACTTGGCCTGAGCTCTCTTTTCACTGCAGCTGCAAAGTACCACACACACACACACTCACACTCAGAGATTCTTCCACACCTGCAGCCGTGGGGAGGCAAAAGAAATCTGCTCTACTTCACTATGGTGTGATAGCAGCTCTGTGTTGGTGTGCTTTGCTGAGGTTTGAACTTTTGGAGTGAAAATAGTGAAAAATAAAAAAATGTGTAAAGGTGTATTGGTTTTTAAACCTCACCAGCAGCTTTAAAAAGATGAGGTACATAAATCGATGTGAAAGGAAACCCAGTCTGAATGCTTACACACAAAAATCGATCAGATGCTCCTTTAACCTCCCACCTCTGCATTTTTCTGCAGGAGAAAGCACCTCCCGGCTGTCCCTGTGTGCAGGAAGCCTGAACAAGGCTCATGTTGCTGTGGGTGTTCCTGTGTTTGCACGTACATCTGTGCACATGTTATGGATTGTTTGTGTTAGGAAAATGTTATTAAAAAGAAGGGGAAAAGTGGCAAAAATAAAAGATTTTTCTGCAGGAGAAAGCACCTCCCGGCTGTCCCTGTGTGCAGGAAGCCTGAACAAGGCTCATGTTGCTGTGGGTGTTCCTGTGTTTGCACGTACATCTGTGCACATGTTATGGATTGTTTGTGTTAGGAAAATGTTATTAAAAAGAAGGGGAAAAGTGGCAAAAATAAAAGAAAAAGGGTATAGGTTATGAGCACTTAAGTGTGGATTAAACAGCCATTCTTCAATCACCAGATGACATCTAGTTTTGCTGGCACTTTTGTTACGCGTGTTGTGATTTCTAACGTATAGTGCTCGACAAACCTACACATGCATTATCCTGGAAATCCCTTGTGCTTTGGCATGGCATTGTTACGGAAATAGCTAAAGGAAATCAGCTGGTATCAGCTCCATCAGTGAAATTCAGTGGAAGTGGAAGTTCTCTTTCCTCAGTCTGATAATACATCTGAGCGTACGCTTTGTTAGAGTAGTTTGAGGCTTTGTAATGACTTTGTATTAGTAATTACATGTACAACTCTAATGTGAAGCCACAAATAAATGTCTTTTCTTTTGATTATAAAATTCCATATATAAAAGATGTTTTGCACTGCTGCTTACACCACCTTTTTTCTTTTTTCTTCTGTATGGGTTTGATGTGATTGTAATCACCCTTCAAAAATTGAATTTTGGCGCCACCAAGTGGATTAAACTAGCACTACACTTGAGTTTTATTACAGGACTAATAAATGACCAGGATATGAGTGTGTTGTTTCATTGTGTCCTCATGAACTTTGCACCGATGAGCACATTCCTGAAACCAGCAGTCGTGAATAAAGAAATATGCCTCAGATCTGTCAAAAGCTTTTGTGCACCCTGAATAGAGATATTATTCAGCAGCCGTGTTCTCATGAACCTTGATTGCAGACATGTCTGACACTAAATTTAATATCCGTATTCATTTTGTTTTCCTGCAGTCACAATGGTCCCCCTTCTGTTTTTGGTGGCAACCACAACAACATCAAATTCCACTGGCAATGGCACCCAAACAAAAGGTAAGAACAATAATAATGCAATTCCATTTCAACATGTGAGACTGAACGACACAAGAATGTGCAAAAACAACAAAATCCCGTTCCTACACACTGCATTCATCACTATTACCAAAGATATAATTATTATGTATCTCATGCTGTGCATGAAACTGCTCGATAACAGTCTTTTTTATGGCTTTGTTATTACCAAATCACAATGAACCTTGAACGAGTAATTTAAGGATTATTGCACATCTTTATAAATGGCCCTAATAGTTGAGTATGGCTGTGATTCTTGGCCAAGTCTGTAATTTTTTGTTAGATATGCCAACAGGATGAAATAAGCTGATGCTTATTGTGTTGACAAAATACTGCTGAGCCCAGTTATTAAATCTGCTCTGTGGCATGCAGAGAACACAGGAGGTACTTTTCTGTGCCACATATTTACTTGATCAGTTCATGCAATATACTCCCGTCTGCAGCTGAATATTCTCACACATACATATATACTGACGGCCTTGTCCCTTCTTCCTGCTTCTTTGTTGGCGGTGCTTCCCTGACCCCTGACTCTGCCTCTCCTTCTTCCTCAGAAGATGTTACATCCCCCAGCCCTCACATCCTTCCCACTGTGCTGGTTGTGTTCCTGCTGCTGCTCATCATTGCACTGCTGGCGTGGTACTTCCTCAGGTAAAAACTCCCAGCCTGAACAGGCTCACTTGCCTCACCTTTCCCCCCTTCTTGCCCTTTGATGACTGGCGGTGAGCCAGACTCAGGGGCAGAGCTCAGGGAGACAAACACTTCCTCCTTTTAGTCACTGAGGCGGAGCCCAGTCAGGAAGTGCTGCGAGCTGACTCCCTCGCATGTTCAGTGAGACCAGAGTAGGCTGTAACAGTGGAGCTAAAGACGCAATTTAAGAGTGTGAAGGACATATTCTGTACAACGTTTTGACTTTATCGCTGCCTTTTCAAGATATCAGCTAATGAGAAAAAATAGCTTCTCAAGCTTCAGATGGTAGGTTGGATTTTTGTTTATAGTTATGCAGTATTTCTTGGCTACAATTGGAAAAAGACACCATATTACGATGTCATCATACAATCTTATGTTTTCTGTTGTTGCGTCTCTCTTATTACTTTTTCCCCTTAGGTTAAAAAACCAGAGGAAAGCAGACGTCACAACAGTTGACAAGAAAATACCAAATGGCATCCTGGAGGAACAAGGTAACAAATTATACATTGTTAAAGTCAGTGAAGCAGATTGTAGAGAGCGTAGCATTCTGACAGTCAAACGACATTCAAGAGAAAAACACTTTAGGCAATGTAAAAGGCGCTAAGACAGTCAGAAGAAGGCGTTAAATTTATTATAGTCTCTGTACAAGCAGGTAGTTCCATCAGTGTCTTGTGGTTGTGTGAAACTTCCTGTGGTTGATGTGAAAAAAAACAACAAAACGTTATCTTCATTACCATTTATAGCTTTTTTTTTACATTGCATGCAACTTCTGCAAAGATCTTAACTTTAATTTATCTAATTTTAAATGTGGGCTGACTTTTGAAATTTGATAACAGCCATTATATCTTACAGGAAACTGTATATGATGAGGAGATGTGAATTTTCTTTAGGAAGTATTTTGTTATCCAAAATTACAAAGGAATGTTCAACTTGTAGCCTTGCAGATTGGAAGTATAACTGCAATATTTCACTAAACCTGCAACATTGCAGGTTATAGTCATGGTAAACATGACACATTCAATTTAAAAATAGTTTGCACGAATGAGTAAACTTATGTGGTCAGATTAAACTCTGTCTTAGGTTGATGAAATGTGCATTTAGAGCTTGGTTACCATTTTACCTGCTAAAACTCAAAGTGCAAGTGTTGCATAGAGAGAGTAAATTGTGCCTTATTGAAGGTAGTGCGACTTTTTTTTTTTTAAATTTCCCTTTGTTCTTGTGTATGTTGTATGTGATGTGTTGTAGAGCTTGGATACAGTACTGAGTCATTATACACCATTGTACCACCAGGTTGGGTATTCAGGGTCGCAGTATAAGTATCCGCAACTTACTAACACTCTCTTAGTACTTTTTCAATCTGTGTTGTCAAAGTTGTGAGTGGTAACAGAATGCTTAGTCAGGACATAGTAAGCAGTTCATTTTGTTATCTAATACCTGTTGATGTTTGATCATTTAATGCTACTGAGGTGCATTAGCCACACATTTAAGTGCCATCAGATTGTAATCCATTTCGATAATCATTTGTTATTCATAAGGTCAGAATTTTAATTTAAAGTAGTTTAACTTTAAATTAAATCACTGATTGTCTAATTCAGTGATTCCCAACCCAACATGCTAGAATGTAAATCACAAATGTATCTTGGATCATTATAGTATGACTAGCAGGTAATTGAAATGGAGAGTTGGATGATTGAACAGTTGGAAATTAATTAGTGCAAATTTGTAATCAACCATACAATTATAGCTAAGTAATAGCTAGCTGTTATTAGCTAGCTATTAGCTTTGTTTAAATAGATAATTGATTCTTAAATTGTTCAGAGTTTTGGATAATTAGCTGAGTTACCTAAAGAGTTACACAGTGGAAAAACTTGAAACTTTAGATGACATCTCATCTGGTATTATAGTGATACCAGTTTAAAATTGGAACAAATGGCTAATAATTACTGGCTATCTAAACATTTATGTAAATATATATATGTAAAAGAAGTTAGCTAAAAGTGAAAAATACTGAAATAGCTGCAGAATGGGTAAACTGTTAACACCTTTATTTAAAAGGAAATGACAATTCCATTTAATTGCTTAAATGTATTAAATATAGCTGAAAGCCATAGCTTAATAATGAAACGAAAAAGCAAAAAAGTAATAGCCCAAAATAGATTAATGGTTTAAATATTTGGCTGAAATAAACATTTATTTTACTTTAAAGCTAAATTTTAAAGAATTTGTTTGAAAATACTACTGTGTTGCTATACACTTCAGTAAAGCCACTTCAGAGTGGTTTAAAAATAAGCTCAAATTCAGTCATGATGGATAATGTTTTGAATATATTTTTATGTGACAGGCTGATTGAAATGGTTGGGAACCACTATTTTAATTGAACCTAATCTTTTATGTAAGAATTTCTGAGCTGGCAAAAGATTATTATGACATTAATCTGTTACTTTCATTATCGAGTAGATAATAGTAGATAATAGTAGCGGATTGATATAAACTTACATTTTAATTTTTTTTTACTTAACCAATAGTTCTACTTCAAATTAAATCAAATCAGTCCAGGAGATATAGTCTCTTTTATCCCCACAGAGCAACAGACAGTGGTTCTTCTGCCTAGATCCCACTCAGCCTCTAAGACTTTCTTCCCCATATCAGTCGACAACCTTGAGGAGGAGTACAGACTCCGCTCAGCTGATGATGGTAAACTCTTCAGGGAAGAGTACAATGTAAGCATTCCCTCTCTTTTCTTCCTGTAAGTTAGTGACAAGCTGTCATAAAAAAAAGCCTTTTGTGCTCTCCACAGGGGATATGTAGTGTTTACATCAAGCATGTGATAAGTTCCTGAGTCAGTGTGTTACATACATCACTGGATTATTTTAGGATTGTACAAATATTGCACTGGCTAACATGCTGGTTGTTGGACTGGTTACACCTTTTTAGTAACAGAAAAGTAATATTTATTTACATAATTTAGTTTTTATATTGTTATCCTTTCAATAACATCAACTGAATAATTAAATATAGAAGTTATTTTTATGTCAGGAAATGTGTTGTTAATAATGATGCCTTATACCACCAAAGGTCACAGGGTAGTGCTTCTTCAGCTGTGGAAACAAAACGACCTAATGTCCAAAAGTGGACTTTAAGGGTTTTCCCACAACTCCGACATGCTATATGTTCATGAGAGAGCAAGCGATTTAAACTATGACTTATGTAGATATTTTTATTTAGGAAAATTACAAGAGTAATGTGTGTCATGTTGCCAATGACACACGGTTTTCATCCACATCAATGAAAAGTACCCTTATGGCTATTTATGTATGTCATTGAGGATATGAGTCAAAATAAATAGTTTGACTAATGGTCAATGATACACATAAAAGTATAATTTTATTCACACAGTGTCGGCACAGACAGGAGAAGTTCTCTGATTTAATGGTTACTGTAGGTAGCAGAGGAAGTGCCCCCATGCAGCAGAACACAATGCACTAGCCATAAGCTGTTGACAGACCATTTCACAGCATGTGAAGCTATGTTAAATTTGTCATTTTGTTTTACAGTCCTTGCCAGGGGGTAATGCACAAGGGACATATGAGGAGGCTAACAAGGATGAAAATAAAGAGAAGAACAGATACCCCAACATCCTTCCTTGTGAGTGTACTTTCTGTTTCTGTTGTGGGGTTTTCTATCTTATCAAATCGAGTGCTCGTTTCCTGTTTCTCTGTTCATACGCTGTGATGTCTGACATTTTTTTTCTCCTCGGATACAGTCAGTTAATAATAGTACATTAATTCTCAACAACATAACAATATGTTGAGTTTCTTCTGTGTTCTTTCTATTTACAGTTTCCCATTTCAATAGTTTGTAATTGCTTTTTGTTTTTTAAATCTCCAATGTAGTTACATCTGTGTGTGGCAAAAAGAAATCCTTTAAATAAGCAGAAACAAAACTAAAAAGGTGTCTGTTCACTTTTTTTGCCAACATTTTTATGAAAAGATCCATATCACACTTATGTCACTCATGTCTTATGAAAATATAAAACATCATATAGCAATTTGTTGCTTAACGCAAAGACTTAAAACACTGAAGCAGATGGGTTTGGCTTTGTCTCAGGGTAACACCTTTATGTCTAAAACACATTTTTTGCAGTTGGAAGCTGTTGCTTGGTAACTAATAGAGACTCTTAGAATAAACTGCTGGCACCCATTGACTTACAGTGTAACTGCAAAGCCAAGCCAAATGAAGCTTTGTGTGTTCTGCACAGGCAGTTGTGGCAAAGATCCTTTAATCCAGCTCTGAGCCAGAAAGTATAAAAGCATTACCTCAACAGCATATTTCCCTTAAGATCAGACTTTTCCTTTAATATTCTCTTGTGTATGATATAAACATTTAATGATTCATTAGCAAGACTGTGCATGGAGATTGTCAGGTTATTGTCATTGTTAATGCTTTTGTTTCCTATGGGATTCTTCCCAACAGACGATCATTCCAGGGTAGTGCTGACTCAGCTGGATGGCAGTCCTTGTTCAGACTATGCGAATGCATCTTACATTGATGTGAGTCTCTCTCTTTATCAGTCTGATGAAATGTAGCATTTTTCCAGCAATGATTAATTAACTAATTAATGTTGTACTCCAAAATTTGAACAGTTTAATTGAAAATATAGCTATTAGTTGCTTTACATACTCTCAGGAGATAAATAAAAAGTACTTTTTTCTCTGTTCTTGACTTTAAAAGCAGCAACTTCTGTAATAGATACACAACATAGCCCTTTGTAAGCTGTGCTGAAAGTGTATATTAATGTTCTTTTTCTACCAGGGTTACACAGAAAAAAAGAAATTTATAGCTACACAAGGTAAGTTTAAGAACTTTAAAAAAAAATAAATGCCCATTTCAATATCTTTTATTTTAAATCTATGATTAAATGTATCTTCATTTTTCTCTTTTCTCAGGTCCAAAAGAAGACACTGTGGCAGATTTCTGGAGGATGATTTGGGAGCAGAAAGTAGCGACTGTCGTCATGTTGACAAATTTGAAAGAAAGAAAAGAGGTATTTGATTTTCAGCCATGTTGATATCTTTAATGTTTCTTCACTTATCCCCATTGAGTGTTAACCTGAAGCATAGAGCACACAGATGCAGCTTTTTATCATGACTTCATTGTCAACAGTGGATGAAAAAAGTCAAATTTTCCAATGACACGTAATGGGCAAAAGGTCAAATGTTATAATGTGTGATATCATTTTAACTATTCGTTTACACTTGTAGTCTCATCTAACACATACTTCTGTTCTATAATTACTTAGTTTTTATTGTGATTTAGAGCTCTGAACATGGAGAGAATGAGAATGGTAATAGATCAATAAGAGAACTGGCAAGGATTTAAATCAGTGGTTGGAATCGATGACTATATAATCTGTGATAAAGCCCACAAAGGCAGTATCATGATCACCTAGTTAAGTTAAATATTGACTGGTTTCACCTTTCTCACTTACACAAATCTGGACTGATTGGATGTGAAATTGAAGCATATGCACCATTAATGAAGCTCACCTTTGCTGCTGTCTGCAAGATACTTTGTCTTTAAAAAAAGGAAGGTCGTTGACTAAGTTGTTGATTAACTTCTTTTTAGACATTTATTGGATCATGGATTCCATCTTTCTTTAGGATAAGTGTTACCAGTACTGGCCAGACCAAGGGTGTTGGACATATGGGAATGTGAGGGTGGCAGTTGAAGACTTCACAGTCCTGGTGGACTACACCATACGCAAGTTCTGTGTACAATATGTAAGTGTCAAGCTGTTGTTTGATTTGGAATTGGAATACATTTTGAAAAACCTGTAAAAAAGATCTTTTCTGTGGTGCTTAAGGGTAAACCAAAGGGCTTTCCAGATTCGTTGAAGGATTGCCACTTGTTTTTGTGTCTTTATATAGCAAGCCAGCGATGCTGCAAAGACCCCCCGTCTGGTCACACAGCTTCACTTCACCAGCTGGCCTGACTTTGGAGTTCCTTTCTCCCCCATCGGCATGCTCAAGTTTCTCAAAAAGGTCAAGGCAGTGAATCCATCCTTCTCTGGACCTATTGTGGTCCACTGCAGGTAACAAACAGATGAGCTAATGGCAGAAAATATCTGTGTATTTGTATACTAAAATACTTTTGAATAAGCGTAACTTTAAATGGTTTTAAATGTGTAATTAGTTTCCATGGAGACAAACATAGTTAAGAGTAAATGTACTTTTTGTGTGTCTGTGTGGAAACATTTTGAGTGACTATGGCAATGCGTGTTTACAGACACAGATGTCACTTTGTTCCCCTCCTGCTTTCCATTAACATGAAAGTGTCAGCTGAGAATTGTGGTCCACTCAGTGTGTGGTTTGTTTTGTGTCTCCAGTGCTGGTGTTGGGAGGACGGGAACCTTCATCCTTATAGATGCCATGATCGACATGATGCACGCAGAGCAGAAAGTTGATGTGTTTGGGTTTGTTTCTAAGATACGAGAGCAGCGCTCACAGCTCATCCAGACAGATGTGAGTTGGAGACTTAATGCAAACACTTGGCATATGTGGGGGTGGTTATTATTCCTTTCTTATATGATTTGAGGATGTGAATAAAACATCTGTGTGTATTCTCACTCCAGATGCAGTACTCATTCATCTACCAGGCCCTGCTTGAATACTACCTCTATGGAGACACAGAGCTGGATGTGTCATCTCTAGAAGGACATCTGCACAAACTCCACAACACCTTTGCTGATGGTGATCGAGTCGGTCTGGAGGAAGAATTTAAAGTAAGAAATTATATTTCCCATTATGACCTATTAAAACAATCATATTTTAGCTAAGTCAAGTTACTTGTATTTCATAAAAATAAACTTTTAAGTTGCGGAACTAATAGTAGTGCCTAAAAAACATTTTGGAATTGCCTGTTTTTATTTAGAAATAGAATAAGAAAAAAACTTTGCTACTACTATCTTTGCTAAACTAGTGATCACTTATGCATACTGTGATCAAGCAACAACAAAAACACTGATCTTTCTATGCAATGGCATCTATAGTATCAAGAGGTGGAATATATCATGCACCACGTAAACAGTCAATTCATGAAGTGTTTGTGTTGGAAATTTAAAGTAGTACCCTTGTGGAGACTGGTTAGGGACCTACACAGAATTTGGGATGAGCTTTTATTGGTGTGGCTGATGAAAATATTGACAAAACACTTACTTTAATCAAAATGTATTGGAAAAGTGTTTTTTAGAAACATTTTTTATTAGTTTTTATTTAACCTTTATAACAAAAAAACAACAAGAACAAAACCTATTGAGATAAGGATCTCATTCACAAGAGTGACCTGGCCAAGAGTTCTACAAGACACGTAAACATAAGAACAACAATAAACCTGAATTTGGTTTTGATGCATAAACATTAATGATCAATGGACGAGAGTAAGCAGCTGGTAAATATGGAGCTTCCAGTGTAACCAGTTCAGACAACTCAACCTAAACTAAACGCTCTTTTCCCGAGCTTGATGTGCACACGACGGACACACTTTTACAAATTGAAAGATCACAAGAGTGCAGGGCATAACACCATAAAGTCCTTAAAAGATAGTTTCCCAAATATGAAGGAAGAAGAGAAGACCAAGAAGAGCTTTGTAGACTTAAGTCATCATTTCTTTGCATTCATTTTGAGATGGCCGACCAGTTTTAACTTATACATCGCAGTGGTGAATTTGAAAATGTACAACCTGTCCAAACCTCAAAAGCAGAGTTACAGAGATGAAAAGACTGTAGATATTTGTTTGTGTAAAGTGTGTGATGAGAATAGGCATTATGTCAATTTACAATGTGAACTAAGGAAGATGTTTGAACATGTAATGAAAAAAATCACACTTTTTTTTAAACTTCTTATGTTTTTTCTGCTTAGAAACTGACCAACATGAGAATAATGAAGGAGAACATGAGGACGGGGAACCTCCCTGCCAACATGAAGAAGAACAGAGTTCTGCAAATTATTCCATGTAAGAAGTAGAAAAAAATAAAGAGATGTTTGTCCTATTTATCCAATTTTTTTATTGCTGATGTCCAAATAGCATTACCTTAAACTTTTTTTTAAATTCTGATCTTTGCTGCATTTAAGATCCAACAACTTAACTCAGAAATGTTCTCCTATACTGTTTGTATATTAAATACTTTTAACATA